>NW_019775995.1:38117-75781 GCF_001039355.2 Lingula anatina | reverse complement strand
GGCCTGTTGTCTCTGCTATATGTAGTACAACATTCCATTATTCTCCTACAAATTCTGCTGAGTTTGGTTTTGATTTGTGGCCTATCTTTCTTTTCAGATCTTGTAAAAAATGTACCTGCATCCTTATGCTATTTTGCCTCCATTGCCGTGGGAAAAAGATATGTTTTTACGTGTAACACATGTTTTGTTTGCATATTTCCTATTGTTTGTCTTTTCCCTCAGTTCCATGTTTTATTCATTTGTTTGAGGAGGGAAAAGTTCAACTTTAACAAAGTAACAAGTGCAACTTTTGGTGACCAAAAAGTGAAATACCAATGTTAAAACTCTCTCTCTCTCTCTCTCTCTCTCTCTTTGATTAAGGAAATCACTTATCTTTCAACATCTGTTAATTCTCCCGTTTTCTCTCTCTTTGATTGTGAAATAAATTTTCTTTTGAACATCTGCTGAACATAGCATTCTGTTCTTTCACTTCTGCCTCTAATTTTCTTTTCTGGGCAGAGAGCTTGCCATGAAATCCTGAAACTCTTTTCTTCCTGAATATGTTCATCATTTATTTGGGAAAAAAGATCAAAAGGATGAAAAGAAAACTTCTTGTTAACCTGAAGGGAAAAAAATTGCTCCCACATATACCTCTTTTTGATCCACTGATGAAATTATAGAGGCACTGTGTAACTTTATTCTTTAATTAGTTTACCTCATTAAATGAAATATGTAAAAGGTTTCTCTCTTTCGAAATTGCACTAGAAATATTTAATAGAATTTAGAGGTAAATGACCTTTCAGCTGGGTAGACAAATAAAAGAAGGTATGGAGCCTTCTTCAGTAATACATTTGTTGCAGTTATAATCAAGTAACTTTAGTGGTAGATCTGTGTTCACTGTGTAGAATTGTTAGTTATTGACAGAAAACAATATAATTGTAGCCTTAACTTGATATTTTGTCTCCCAATCCTAAAATTTAATCTTCCACAGTATACAATTGAAATACATGTCATAACTACATGAACAATATATTGTAGCAAACAGGGCTCCGTATCTCGAAAGGTTCGCTATGTTGCGCACGTGCACAACATAGCGAACCTTTCGAGATACGGAGCCCAGATCTAGCACACCCCTACTCCCACCCCATCCCACCCCCCCCCCCTTCCCTGCTGGTATCTTCTACTAGTACCTTCATCCATAATAACGAACCTCAGTATATTTTAACAATAACTTTTAGAGCTTTCATTATACACCAACCATACTCATTAAATTTTACTATGAAAGTTTTTTTTCATCTTGTACTTAGTTTGTCTTGATTTATGATTCTTTATTTTCTTCTCATTTTTTTTTAATAGAAATTCTGTGCCATCCCTCCCCCAGTGCACTTGCCCAAGTCCTCTGATAGATTTCCTTTACACAGTAATTAATTGTTTAACACTGTCAGTTCCTGTAATTCAATGAATATATTTGCCTGGATGGAAATTTGAGAGTATTCCTAGTGCACTTGCCCCACTCACCCAGTTTTGTAATTCCTTTTTTTTTTCTTTTTTTTTTTTTTTGTGGTTCTTGCAACCACTTGTTATCATGCATGTAGATCTCATGATCACGGTGAATAACACACACACCTTGGCCATAAGAAAGATTAAGGAAATGGGATTTTGGGAATAAGTATGCAGTATGCAAGAATGCTGTTATTTGTTTCTTTGAAAAGGAGCGTTAAGGAGAGGGTTGGACATTTTTTTAACACACCCAAAATAGATAAAAAGTTATAGTTCCATGTTCTTCAATGTGAAATGGATTTTATGAGAAAATGGCAGATTTGAGATTTATTTACTGAAATGAGTATTATGCACTAAAAGGAACATAGCCATCACTCACTTAGAAGATGGTTCACGTGTGCATCTGACAGGAAAGTTTTAATTAATCACCTAGATTTCTGAAGTATTACTTGAAGTCATGTCAGAGGTGTGTTTAAACATGTTCGTGTGGCATTTTAAGGGGTATATACACTGCTTGGTGCACCTTAACTGTCAGGTGTGGAGACTTAATGCATATAAATTTACCGCTCTTTAATTTGAGTCCTCAATTCTTGACACTGTTCTTGTTGTTTTACATATCATGTTTTGCATGCTGTTGTTTGTGATGTGATCTTAATCATCCAAAATGTGGATTTTTCATCTTTTTATTCCTTTTTTTAATTCAGAAAGATGAGGTGCTATGTAACCATTTTTCAATTGCGATCTGTCAAAACATGCACTGAATTACATTTTCTCATTAAGATTTGATGTGTCTTGCGCGGCTGGTTTTTCTGAGAATAAAAATTGATAACATGTATTTTAAAATTCTCGTCTGGCATTTGTCCACGTGCTCATCCCATGTTAAAATCCTTATGAAATAAGTACTGTTATTTATTAAATTTTATTTATTAAAGTAATATGCATATTCCCTGAGAAAGACACCTGTGAGTTTGACGTACGGAGACTTTGAAACACTGAGCTCTTGACTTAATTAACACAGATCTCGCGATCCAAGACATTGTACTCAACCACTTTAGTACTCGACATGTGCCAGCCCACACTGCAATAATTACCCACTTGATTCAAACAAAATTCAATGAACAAATTTTTTCGACCAGAGTAATATTTTGTTAGAAATACAAGAAAGGATGATTTGAGGTTTTTTGAAAATATGTCAGGGTCAGATAGATAGATAGTATCCTTTTGTGTCAAAGTGAAAATAATGAATTTTAGCATAATAGAATACGTTGGCATTCAGATGTTTGAAATTTGTCAATAATTACAGTACAAGTTACATGCACTGTACTTGTTGACCTGTGTTCTTTTAGCCATATTGTACTTTTTGGTGGAGTTTTTCATTTCAGTCATATAAATGTTAATTTTCCTAAGGGTATTATATTTTATTTACAAGGTACCGTACAGTTATTTGTTTCTTTTAAAGTCGGTGTGCCATTTTATCTGTGAGAATATAGGGGTTCAAAAGCAAATGTAAATATACACTGTGACATTATATGTTATACATACTATACGTCATAAGGAAAATGTGGGTCTGAAAATATTTTCAATGCTGTATACTTTACATATATATTTATTCATATAGATATACTGCTGTATACTTTACATATATATATTTATTCATATAGATATACTGTATGTGGCTCACTTGTATTATTTCAAATTGTTACATGGAATATTGTAAAAATTTTTGAATAATTTGTGAAATTTTCAGAACAGTAATTCAGGGGGGGGGGGGGGGGTAAGTGATTACTCACATATTATATGCATATGCACACAAACAAACACATGCAAGCTCACACATACATATACACAAACACATACAAGTGCACATATACCTACACACACACCTTTTCATTTGTTACCCTTTAACATGTGCAGTAGAGGTATTCAGTTAACTTCTCTTTCTTTTTCCACATATGAATGCCAGCAATTTGTGACAAAAGGCAATTAAGTGATGTAATGATCAGAAAAGAAAAAAATCCTAATGAGCACAGAAAAGATACTATCCTCTATGCCTTCTGCTCATGACAGTATGCTCATGTACAACGTAATTGGATGGATCCCGACTCGATGGCAATATTATGAGGACTACAGCTCTTCATTTTTTTATTTTTTTTATTTATTTATTTTTTTTTTTTTTAATCAAGCATTCAGGGATTAGTGTCTGGAAGCATGTTATATAGTGCATCAGGGACAGATCGAGTACTAACTTTGGATGATAATATAGAATAATGCTTTTCTCACCTTCCCAGAGAGGAAATTTTTGAGACAAACTAGTGAAAGCTTGGATGTCTTAGATGATGAGATCAGTAATTCGTGTAACGTAATTTTGTCAGTCACAGAATTTGCCTCATTTCGGCGCATCAAAAAAAGAAACGCCAACTTTGACCTGAAATGTCTTTTGTTAAAGTATATCCTAATCCCTGTTTCAGCCATATGTACATTATGCCTGCAGAAAGAGAAGCTCTTCCAATTCTTTAATCCAGCGAGTGCTATTATTGTCACTTCCACGCGTTTGTTCTTTTATTTAATCATTGCTCTCAGCTTGAGCAATCATTTTATCATCCTGTCACAAGTGTTCCTGTGTAAATTCAATAAATTGATAATTAGATAAACAGTGGACAATGGAAAGTGTCTGCCTTGTGGGTGTGTAAATTGATACATTTTATAATACCAGAATTAAGCGAAGTCTTTGTCTGTTGACTATGGTAATTTTGCACATGTTTTAAACAAAGTTTTTTTTTTCCAATAATTTTTTTTTTCTGTTTCAAATTACTTACACAAACATTCTGATATGAACCAGTTTGTTTTTGAGAACTTCTGGGTGATATTGTTTTGAATTATATATAACAGTCATTATTTTTGGGAAAAAATAATCAAAGTTGTTCATATGTACAGAATACTCAGTAATTACGGTATTTATTGGGCATTCAGTCCTTTTTGGAACACTTTAAATGTGATTTTGATGTTATACTCAGAAGAAAAAAGTTTTTTTCTGTGAACCTTGAATTTGGATTTTAAAATAACCTTGTTCATATTCAGTTTGATAGAAGAAGTAAAATAATCATATTTAGCCAAGAAAAAATATGACAGATGAATATTTATGGTATCTTCTACAATTTTTCTACCTATCTCTTGTTTTCTCAACTCAGACCTGTAGTGATTGGCGGTTTGTATGAACTGCCCTTTTCGCTGGAAAATGGTCCACTCTGGGTAATATTTGATCCAGGTACAAAAAGCTTTCATGTAAAAAGACCACTTGTTCAGAAAAAAAGAACCTCCCCTTTGAAATGGCTGGCAACGAGCCTGTAACTTGTAGATGAAAGATACCAATTTTTAAAATCTTTTTTTGGTTCACTAAGTGGCCCTGTGTTTTCACTTCATATATGATAAAAATTGAACAAGGGGATAATATTGTCATCCTATTGATTTTACATAATAATAAGGTTCAAGCCCAGGCCATCCAATAAATAAATAAATAAATAAATAAATAAATAGCCAATAGTCTCCATGTCTGCTGTTATAGCCCTTTCTGGCGCCCATTGTTTATTATGCAAGGTTTTTCAATATGTAAAACAGTAAAGACTCACTTTAAAGGAGATCCAAGTATTAATCATATGTATTCAGCAGACAATGTAATCTCACTAAAAGAGAGATTATAATGATGGTAAGAGAGCATCTGTCTGTTAATTTGTGTGCTTGACTCTACGATTCTAGTGAGAAAATTACTCCCTAAGTACTGGTAACTCCGTCCTTATCTATTTGACTCCCACATTATAATGTGTTTACGTAATGATCCAACATAAGAATGAGATTATCTGTCTTTGGTGCTGGTACTGTGGCTATTGTTTATGATTGATAACAAAGAGGGTGGGAGAAGAGCTGGAGGGCATGCAGCTGGCAGTGGTCAGCATGTGAGCCACAGGCTAAAGCTTTGTATATCCTGGACCAGCCTGCTTACACCCCATTTCCATAGATTTTTAGATCGATCTATCCCTGTGGAGAGTCTCACTAGATTACTGTCAGCTTGGCCGGCTTAAGCGTCTGTTCCGCCTAGTAAAAGCTGTAAGGGGGTAATTAACTATGGTGCCCGCTCAGCTGCCTGCAATTTAGCGTGAACCCCCAGGGAGTTAGGTCGATCTAAATCTCTGGGAAAGCACCCTTAGACTTTGGCTACATTCAGGATAGCAGACTTACTAGTCTGAGGGCCAGATATGGTGACTGACTAAAAGGCTTGCCGTCTAATCTGCTAATATACACTGGAGTAGTCCGCTGTTCTGAATGCGGCTTTAGGGGGGCCATTCTGAATGGAAGATCCAAGGGTGCTTTCCCAGAGATTTAGATCGATCTAAAGATTAAGATTTAGATCGACCTAACTCCCTGGGGGTTCACGCTAAATTGCAGTCAGCTGAGCGGGCACCATAATTAATTACCCCTTTACAGCTTTTAGTAGGCGGGACAGATGCTTAAGCCGGCCAAGCTGACAGTAATCTAGTGAGACTCCCCACAGGGATAGATCGATCTAAAAATCTATGGAAACGAGGTGCAAGTATCAACTGACCAAGGATCAAATATGGCAGATCCTCCATGAGAGGAATACAGTTTAATCCTGTAATGGTCTCTCCACCTCTCACACGCCTCTCCACGCATCCAGTGGAATGGAACAGAGATTTAATTACTGTGCCCCTGCAGAGATGACATGTAGGGAGCCCTGTGAGAGGCGGAGAGACCATTACAGGATTAAGCAGTCTTCCTCTCATGGAGGATCTGCCATATTTGATTCTTGGACCAGTTGATACTTGGATCTTCCATTCTGAATGGGGTCTTAGGTCTTATTTAGAGAAGAACTTTTAGAAGCACACTTGTTTGAAGTACACCTATTGCTGTGTCTATGTACTTTACCCATAGTCTACACATTTTCAGTATCAATTCAGAATTTTAAAGTCTTGTTTTATGGTAGCCGAGGTACTTCATGGCTAACATACTGGTAATTTGGTATGTTTCACATCTATGAATTTGGACATTTATTTACACAACTACGATATGTAAATTCAGTAACGAAATATAAATAAATTGCATATGAATTATATTAATATCTGCACATTTTGAGAACAGTTATGTTGGCATCCTGTGGTAGGGGTGGGAGCATGTTATACATATGTTAACACACCCACTTGCTTCAGCTGATAAGACCGGTTAAAACTTGGTAGCTTAATTCATAGCAAGTGTGGGCACTACACCTGTCTCCACTCTACTTCCTTTAAGGATTAAGTCAGAGAAATTTCTGTTAAAGCGGTGTTGGTGGTAGCCTCTAGGTACCAAAAAAAAAAGTGTCAGGAAAGGGGGCGTGTGATGATGTGGGTATTCAAGTGGGTAATTATAACAACATCATGATCTCTCTGTGCATGATTAGTGACGGATAATCTGGACGCGATCTAATGTGGGTATGAAACAGGTGCAGCATGGCTGGAATTTTGTCAATTTCTCCAAGAAAATACAATCTTCAGAATGTCCTGAAACAATTGTGTTCAACACCTACCTAAACCTGTTGGGAACATTTAGTACTCGGAGTATTAATAATAACAATGATAATAATATTATTATTATTATTATTATTATTATTATTATTATTATTAACCTGAAGAAGAGCCAGCTCTCTGATTGGGCAGATGGTTTAAGAAAGGGAGCATAATTAAGAGATGAAACAGATTCCTCATCAGATATATGATTGGGATAAAATGTTCCTTTTCCTGAATTCTGTGCAAATATACTTATTGATAATAGACTACCAGATGGTAGTTATGATTATATAATAGCCAGGAGCAGTCTGGTCAAGTGGCTTCTGTTATTATGACTGCTGGCGCTGATTGTGGTCCTGTTCACATTTGAATCAACTTTACTTGGTTCAGAACTGATGGAAGTCGCATTCAGAGGGCCCATTTGGTGCAAAGGCACAGGCCAAAATTTTCAGTTGACTCTGATTTTTGAAAAATGTCCAGCACATTGTAGGTTGTTCAAGTAAGGGTATTAGACCTAGTCTCCCAAAATGTAAGAAACAGCTTAAGTTTTAGGCAGAAATTTTACTCTATTTTTAGTGTACCACAATTCATTTACCCTAAATGTCAAATCTCAAAGCCTCCAGACACCAAGTGAATTCAGTAGAAACTCCAGACCATGGCAGAGGTTGATTGAGGCCATTTTGTGGGTCTTCCGGAAGACGGTTAGATTTTCAGTTTTACATTGACAGGTATCCATTTTTCTGCCCCAAGACAGTCAAAAATGAAAGATGGATCAACAAAGAAAATTTGGAAGACTGTCAGAAAATATCTCTGGTCTATTCCTGCATGGAGCGTTGTACCGGTTTAGAATCAAACTCTGTGAACTGGCCTTCAGCAGTCAGGTGTTGATAGTTCAAGTGGCTTTTGTTCAGCGCTAAGTGCCTGACAGTTATAACAATATTGTTAAATGGACTCTGCTGGCTTAGGCTGGAGTGAGCTGCAAGAGAAGCTGGCACGTGCCACCTTTCACTTGTCACCTATGACGTGACAAAATGATCCCATTGAATATTTAAAGCTGATTAAGGTCCAATGCGTGTACCATCTGGAAGAGGGGGTTGTTATCGTAATTATGTATTATTTCATTGCTGGGAGCCATTCACCTATATTTCCCTGGGCTTTCTTTGAAGGGGCAAGTTTGACATATGGAAATATTCTGCTGATGAACTGTTATGAATGGCTAAATTAATATTGAACATTGAAATGATGATTCTTCTTGCCGTGCACTGCCAGAGCTAGCCTGTCAGCTTTGGTCAGTTTTTGCAAACTGGGGCGTTTATATTAAGATAATTGTCTGATCATTAAGGTGGACTTAAGTTATCTTTTTGTAAATATTCCATCTCTTACATGGATGGATAGGTGGCTAAATCAGTGAGTGAATGAATGAATGTGCATGTATGTATGTTTGTGTTCAATGGCTTTGCACCAATTAAGCATAAATGATTATTCTTACTGATAGGTTAATTGTTTTTGAACCTGGGGCACTGCACGCAGTCATCCAGGTAAACACTACATTTGGATATATCGTAAGTGATCTTAGCTTGTGTTTACTTTGAATTTGGTCATACCTGACAGGGTGGCTTAACTACAGGTGCCTGCCACTGCTGGATAATCCACCTACGCATGTGTACCCCTCATCATGATTGTAATCATATACTGTTAGGGCTCACTGTCTGGTCAGATGTCCATTTATAGAGCCAGCTGGCATTTGGCCATCTCCACTGGAATACCTGCTTCATTAATAATGTGCTGAAGATGTAACTTTCTTTATGAAACATTTAAGATGCTCAGTGTTTTAGTCGGGAAGTTTTTAAAAAGAGTTCAAGCTGTGGATTTATATCTACATATTGTCTCAGTAAATAAAACATTTATGGAAATTTGATGTACAAAGACATTTGGACTCCTTTGTTATCATTTTGAACAATTTGCCAGAATGAAGTATTGTCTTTTTGAGGTCATTTAGTGCATTTGGTGAGGGTGGAGTAGTGTTGTCTAAAGTAAAGTACATCTCTAGGAAGACTGATATCACTTCAATGTACTGCATATCTTTGCTTCATTTAACCTTTTATCTTCTAACAGTATACTTCATATATTTAAGCTTATAGCCTCTATATGTACATAATAAAATAAGATAAAGAAATATTCCATATTATGATAGAAAACTGGCAAAATTAGCAAGGGTATTACATTTTGTTTTCTTTGTAGAAATCTTATGAAACCTGTTCTTTTAACTATAATTGAAGAAAATATGCATCTGCTCTCTCTCTCTCTCTCTCTCTCTCTCTCTCTCTCTCTCTCTCTCTCTCTCTCTCTCGGCCACCCACATGGATGTACATGTACTCCTACATGCTCTCACACGTGAACAATTCGTCACATCATGGTAAATGTGGTAATATTATTTTGCCCGCCTGGTCAAATAGCGGTCAGCGTTTGATAAATAAAGCCAGTAGATGGTCAAAATGGGCAGTAAGGCAGATCAGGACGGTAGATAAATCAGGGATGTCAATAATAAACAATTGCACATCATAATCAAGGCATCCCCGCTGCTGAGCTTCTACATAGGTTAGGAAACTGATTGCTATGATGAGAACTCCTGTCCTTGTATAAATGGTCTTGATGAAGCACTGAACAACATGTTCATGTTCATGATCGTTTACTATTTCATTATTTAAAAATCTAAATAATTGTTTAACAGCTTAAGCATGAATGAAACTTTTGTTTTATTGTTTTGATAAATTAAATGATATAAACAGATTAGCAACAAAATATCATATTGGTAATATTAGCCATGCATATATACCTTTATATTGTATTGTTTCTGAATAATTTTAAGATATATGTATTCTTAAAGTTTAAAATATAGAATAACAAATATTAAAAATGACACTGATATTAACTGTCATGTTCCAAAACTTTCTAAGAAATTATTATTATTATTATTATTATTATTATTATTATTATTATTATTATTATTATTATTATTTCTCATCTTTCAGTTTGCCCTTTTAAGAGATGGCTGAAAAGGAGGTCATATGTACTTTTATCAGAATAGTGCAAGCTGAACAGAGTAAATGAATGCCATAATCAGAATAGAAAAACTTTTGTAAGTCAGTTTCATTTTTTACCTTCCTCTATATGATACTGGTACCATGTACTTTTACATTAATTTATCATAAACATAAGTGGATTGAGGTAGCGCATGCCTCGTCTGAAATTTTGTGAGATTTAATTGTTTCATTGATCTTCTGAATTTTTCATCTGACTTTTCTGAGAGGAATGGCATAGTCCTCTTCTCCCCTCTCCCCTGCACCTGTCTTACAGCTTTATTATTATTAGTCAAGAGATACATGCAAAGCCAGCAAGACATGGTATTGCAAACATTAATGTAATTAACTTCTTAGAAAGGTACACTGAATCCACTTTCTTTGATTTAAGATGACAGTTGATGGTTGGCATTTGTGTGCCCATCTCTTTGTCCAGACAAAATTAAAGTAAGTAGGGACAGCTGTTGGTCAGTCACTATAACGGACTGTCCAGCTACTTTGGTCAGTTCATTATATCAGATTGCCTCATTCCAATGGACAACCATTTGTTTCCAAATTTGTCACGGTCTATGTCGCCAATGAATAATTTGATTTTTATTCAATTGACCATTGGAAGTGAAATGATGTGTAGTATGCAGCTTGAGTGGTATTGTAACTATGTCATCTTGAGTTAAAATTATCATTCTTTCTCAATGCTTCTTATGTCAATGAATTAATGGCCAAAGTGGCTGACCAGATAGAAGCTCTCTACAGTGTGGAAATTGGTTCATGCGATTCAAGCCTCCATCAGCCTTAGAAAGGCTGAAATTATGATAAAAAAAGAAACACTGGCAGAGATCATGGAGTGCAAATGAGCCTTTTTGTTTAAGGTCATCACAATTCGTTTAATTCTGGAAAACATTCATGATGATATTTAGTATAAATGTCAACTTTATTTATTTTTATTGATTTATTTATTAATTTTTGTAGTAAAATGTTTTGATTCCACTTAATCTTGTCCAAGGTCTGACACAGCTAGATCACTATAAAAGAATACAAAATTATATAAGTGGAATGTATTGTTCAATGCTGAATTTAAAGGGATAACAACTGTTATTTTGGCCTAAAAATGTTTTTTCCTGGAGTAAACTACAATTTGCCCATACTTTCCAGTGGTAAATGAATTTGTTCAAAGTTGGACCATGGATTTTTTTCTGAAAAGTTTGGTTCATTATAATTATCTCTTAAAAGATTGTAATGCAGGGTAGTCATCTATAAAGGTCCTGGGTCCGATTTCGAGCACAAATTCTAGAATAATTGGTATAACTGCTATTTTGGTGGTAAAAATATAATTGATAATATTTCTGTGAGTTGTTTCCTATGTATATGTTGAAATTTGGATGATATATCTTACTTTGAATTTAGACAGCAATTTGACAATTCAGTTGGGATGCTTTACCCCAAACAGAGATTTAGGGTAGAAATTTACATATTGATAGCTAATAACATGGTATGGTACATTTGAAGCCATTGCAAGTTTGATCCTTTGCCAAAAACCATGGCCAATGATAACATGGTTCTATTCCTGTAGATTTCATGGGGGATTTTTGAGTCAGGTGCTTCAGATATGTATTCAAATTTTGGACATCTTTTTAATAACAACTCCACCGGCCTCCTGCACCTGCAGCAGGCAGAATTCATTAAGGAACATCTGTAGGAGACTACATAGTTGGGATGACTCGGCATTTTTGCAGCTGCCATGACGGCTATAGCCTGGCCACTATCTGCATTCCTGAAACTGATTTGAAATGAAAACAGAGAAAACTATTAGGTGAATAGAGAGAAAAATGGAAAAGAAAATTTATAGAAATTAAAGAAGTAATTTGTAATTTCAATTTAAGATGCATTTTAAGAATTGAAAAGAAAAACAACTTCTGTCATAAACACAATTGGTAAGAGATGGAGGAAGTCCAATTGCTATTGTGTTACAAATAGGACAACTTATGAAAAAATTGATTATCAGAATATCCCATAATTTCAAGATGAAAAGTATATTTAATACCACAAAATGTCAACTTCATGGCAGAATGCCAATAGTACAGGTTCTTCTATTTAATTGGCCATTGCACTGGCTTTTAATCACAACAAACTATATGTTTTATTATAAAGTTTAATATAATACATGTTTTGGCAGTCTGTGGTAGCAATTAAGCTGTTCAGTTGTAATGATGATCAAATGTTCAAATAAGGAGAGAAACTGCAGTGGCTATGTAAAGGAGAGTTCAACAGCAAAACCAAAACAAAATGAATCAAGGCCTGTTCATAAGAGACTTTCACAGATCGGTTCTGACTCAGTTCTGCAGCACTTAGGTTATATGCATTCCCACTCTTACACCCTGTGTTTTGAAGCATTGACTTCCTAAACTGACAACATAAACTGACAACATTATCATCATTTTTAATTGAAAGTACATAGACCTGATATCAGATATTATTATCCTCTGAAACGGTGGATTTTGAATATCTTGGAGTATAAAGATATTGCAATCAAAGGGATTATAGGTGTAAGTCTTGATGTCTAAAGGGGGTACTTTTCGTGCCCCACGTTATTATTGCGTGGATGATTGTTGTGGACCCGCCTGCTTGATTGCAATCACATTTTGTTTGCTTTAGATCACTGTGATATATTGGAAAGCTTTCAACTGACTTTAGTTTGCCATAATGGCAGATTTAGAGTCGTACTTAATAAGGCTGATGTGGATGGAGACAGCAGAATGCTATCAGCACTACAAACATTGCAAAGATAGTGCAACTTTTTCATCTTATCTTGTGCAGTGGCTCGTGGCCAGGTTCTACATTTTTGTGTAAAACCACATAAATGAAATGACATTTTTAATGGTAAAGTAGCTTGCCTCTTGCCTGGAGGGATACTGCACTGTGCATTTTTTTTTAATCTCATCTATGTCTGCTGTTATGTGACCTGCTTTTTATTTTTGATTTTGATTTGAGTGCAGCTCAAAAATAAAGTATGGAAAAATTGTTTTCTTCTTAGCCAAGGTATATAAGTATGGTAAATGTATATATATTTCTGTTCATGCTGTATTTGGTATAATATGGATCCAAAAAAAAAATATTACCACAAAGTGCTTTTGGTTTTTAAGCTAAAGCAAAGTGCTTTACAAAACAAAGCAGTCAGATCTGACATGATGGTATTTAGATTTTACAGTTTTTTTTAAATATAATATTTTTAGTGAAAACTTATGCCATTTTTCATAATGCAGTTTCTCTCTGCTAGATTAGCTGGCCCAGACTCAATAATGGAGTGCAAGACCTGGTAATCCATCTTTGTTTTGATTGTAACCAATCTCTGTTTTAATAGTAACCCAAGAAGAAAAGAGAAGTGTTACAGACAGAGATAACTTGTATCAGTTCTGGAGCAGCGTGGGGGTCTTCTGGTCTCTTTTTATTTCAATTTAGGCTCTGTTGTATTGGTTTCCTATTGTTCTCAGCAAGCAGTGGCACCGTCTTGTTATCTTCAAGTGTTTTTCTTTCTCATAACGTCATCAGAGATTTAACAGAAGTGGCCAATTATCACCTTGAGTTGTTAATTTTTTTATGGCCTCCTGCCCTGTACTTAACCTTCTGGGGAAGAAAAGTGAAAATTGGCATCAATCGTTGAACGTCAGAAGAGCTTGATTACTGATTTCGTGGAGACAGAAGATTGACTTAAAAGGGTAATTCCTTCTCTGATTTGTGATATAATCGAACAAATAAGTACCTGGGGAATGATGTTCCAATTGCAGCATGCACTAAATTTGCCATGTATGTTAGAGACCATTTTAGGTCATGAAGCTGTACCATTACTATAACAATTTTCATAATTTGATATTTCAAAAACCTCAAAAGTGCTTTAACATTTAACATGTACATGACAATTTCTTTCATTTCTATTTGCAATGTCTCTGTCACACATATTTTTACTATATACAAAATAGAAGTTTTTGACACACACATGTACACACACTATTTATTTTAGTTAAAACTTTACACCTAGTTTGTATAGTATTACAGGTTTTGGGATTTGAATTTCAACAACATAAGAATAACCTTTATTTAGGCAAATTGTGGTACGGTAAGAATTCACTCTTTTTAAACTCTATATTTCCCAAAAAGTTACATATTATATATACATCTTTGTATTACTATAAAAATAATTAAAATACACTATTTTTATTCTCAAGTCTTTGATAATTATTATACTCAAAATAATACACATTAATGCGAAGTAGAACCAATTCCTTTTGTTCAGTTATAAAGAGAACTTACTATAAACTCGAGTTGAGTGTATGTTTTGAGGAAGGCATCGCTTCATTGCCTCAAGTTTTCAAAATCTGGATCTGATATTGTTTCCAATTAGGTGTCTGGCCTTTTGATCCCTCTTTAATAAAGAGTTCATTGCCCATCTATTGTTTCTCACAGACTAGGCCAAAGGTGCTTAATTTTTGAAAACTTTTTTTACATGTTTTTTGTGTTTTTGTTGGAATTGCTTCCAGAAGAGCTGGGTGGCCCTACGAGTGCTAATTTTTTGCGCAGTTGAATCGAGTTTTCAAACTGATTCAGCAGGTTGGTTGATTGCACACTTAGAGTATAGAATCCTGGTTTGTGGTATTTGGGGAAAAAAGTTGTTTTGCCTACCACGTAGATGGCAATGTAACCAGTGCAATTTGCAAAAAGAAATTAAAGCAGTTACATCTCCCTGTGCAAGTGAATGTATGCATTTTACATGCCATTGCACATGTGTATTAGAGCTTTGGATTTTACTAAAGATAAATATCATAGGGCATGTTGTACACTTTTGAGAAATACATGTTCTACACTTATTTTTGCGACAGTTTAATGTTTCTATAGGGGATATGTTTTTTGTCTTACCAACTACCAGTAATTGCAAACAATTTTCCCTAAAAAAGATAATACATAATAACTCTATAATCGAAACCATTATGATCCAGGGACATATAGAAAGTACATTGGGGTCTGAGTGCCCTTATTAGTCATTTACATGCTATTTTAAGTAAACTTCCAGTAATTACTTGAACATGTTCAAATATCTGTTATATTTTTACTAGGTATATTAACTGACAGATTTTTTTGGAGTTTATGGATTGACTCATTAGTGCCATAGAGGTTTTTAAGAATAACATTGCTATTGCCCCTGAAGTCTATCTTAAAGCCTCATGGAATATCAAATGATGAACAATATTTCAAGTGCATTGCAATTATTCACAGCCAGCACCAACTTGTTGAAATTAATAGTTACATTAATAAGCAAAACAATGGTGGCTCATCTTAAGCTCTACCAGTCTTGTACCAGTTGTAAACAGCCTTGTACCAGTTTTGTACCAGATCTAAACCAATTTTATACTAGTTCCAGGCCCGTAGCCAGGGGGGGTTCGGGGGGTTCGAAAGAACCGCCCCTTTTGCTGGAAAAGGTCCACTCTGGGTAAAATTTGATCTAGGTACATGAAGTTTTTGTGGGAAAAGGTCCACTTTTTCAGAAAAAGAACCCCCCTTTTGAAATTGCTGGCTACTGGCCTGAGTTCTGTACCAGTTGTTTCAGTTATGTGCTAGTTTTGCACTATTTCTGTACTAGTACCTGTTCTTCATGGATTTTTTACTAACTCTGTACCAAGTCTACATTTATTAGCCATGTGTCAGCTGTACACCAATACCAGTTCAGTACCAGTTTTGTACCAGATCTGCACCACCTCTGTTGGTAATGTACCAATTATTTACCAGTTTCAGTGAAGTCTGAGCTTAATTTGTTTCTTTCGGTCTGTGAATAATAATAAAAAAAATTGATTGCATTATGCCATTCTTGGTCTCACAACCATACATGCATTTATCAAATTATGAATTATTTTACCCACCATTTTGTATTGGTTTGTTGAGATGTTCCTGGGATTCATTTCTGAAGTTCCCTGGAGACATTTATGTAACAGTTATTATTCCAATTATGACTACCACATGAAGAAGTAAGTCTTGTAAAAGAGCCATGTTTAGTACAGTCTAGATTGATAGTGTTGCCTTTATTAGAGTCTATATATATATACTTTAAGATACAAAGACAAACGTTTAGAACAAAAGTACCCAATTATTGAAATGTGCATGGTACCATGGGCGCGTTGTTGTCAATGTGCATGCATGCATAGGAGTTTGCATGTACGCATGTTTTTCGTGTCGTAACTTAAACCTGTGCCATGTGTTTATAATCCTAAACAATTTATCCGTCCATTTTTAGCCTATGTGGTTGGATATTGTAAGAAAGAGAATTATGTTTGAGGCAACAATCAACGTGACATGCAGTAAGAAATGATGTAACCATGGCTGTGTGAACTGAGCAAGCATATGTCACAAGAAGAAGTTCACCATGCCACTGTCTGATTTTCAGAATAAATGATATGCAAGATAATTTCTCTTGTCACGAGTCCATTGAATTTGTTTGTTTCTTTGGTCTATAATTGCACACAATGGACAGTAGTCTGTCCTTTGACGTAATAGAGAGAACGCTGCATGGTGATTAAGATTCTTTTCTCCAAAACCATTTACTTTTATAATAGTGGAGCAAATGCACATCACGAAATGCCTCAAAAAGTTCTTAAATTTTGTTGAAATTTTCAGGGTACACAGTTATTCAAGATGGTAAGATGTGGTTATACTGTAGTTTGAACTACATAAGAGTCTTTAAATATTTTTAAACAATATTTCCTTATTTTATTGTTATTAATTTACATTTTGCTCTGCCTCCTCAAAGTGCTCTTTAGTTTTTTCTTCTTTTCTAAAGGCAGGTTTCTCCATCTCTGAGCTCATTCTGTGAAATGGGCAGGACATTTGTTTTCTGTTTGTGACTCAGTTTTTGTCTTGACACTTATAATCTGAAAGTTGCACATATACTATACCTGAGTTTAGTGGATGGTCTCATTGCATTTGAACTTTCTTACAAATTTGGCATTATGGATTAAATGCTGTTTTGGATGAAGCATCATTTCTTAATTACAATACCATTTCTTTTGGGCTATACCAGGTAAATAGAGTATATGTCGCAACTTTTCTTATTTTGTTGCAATAAACCAAGCAAAAATGATGTATGTTTGTGTACCTTCATAGGGGGCTTTTTTATCCTGATTTCAATGAAATTTTCACATGTGGTAGACATAGGCCAAAGTTGCAATTAATGTGACAATTATGAAGATCTCATTTTTTTAGAAAAAAAACAGAAGGATAACATTGGCTCCCAACTACCTATCTTGCTTACACAAGTTGCAGGTTCACACGGATTGACTAAAAGCATGACTTTAAACATATTTTTTAATCTAAATTATACCTGATTTGAGTGCTTGTTGCTTAGAACGTCAATGGATGGACCAACTCTCAGTCTCTGTATGTACGGTAATTATCCAATCTATACGAACGCCGCAATAATTACGAACGAAACGTTTTTTCTCTGAATCTGAATGTTTTNATTGACTAAAAGCATGACTTTAAACATATTTTTTAATCTAAATTATACCTGATTTGAATGCTTGTTGCTTAGAACGTCAATGGATGGACCAACTCTCAGTCTCTGTATGTATTATAGCAGCTAATATCTGCAGCACAGACTGTTAATGACAATGTACGTCAATGTTAGGTCAGCCAAACAAACATACCAAGGTCAGAATATGGAGAAGAATGCAATTATTCCTTGATTATAGCTCTTTCTTGGTAACATATCTTTGGCGCTTTGCCAAATTGGAAAAACCTCATGGTTGATGTCATTGGTAAGAAGCAATCACGTCAGTCAGTTTTTGTTTTTTTTTTATATTAATTCATTTATTGATCTTCTCGAATTGTTTTGACATGCTATCTTGCTATCATATGTTATGATGCAGTGCAATATGTTAGATAAAGTGAAGAGGAAAGCATAAATTGTCAGTTAATGAAATATTTATCCAATGTTTTCTTTTCATTTATGTGTTCGTTTGTCCCACCATCCTTACTTCCATTCCTTCTTCGTCCAGTAGATCGTTCAAGACTTTTATTGACTCTTGTTAATTTTAATTAAATAAAACAATAAAGACTTGAAAAATGGGAGCCATCGTTGACATCCCATGGATCAAAACAACTTTAAATTTAGTTATTTTGGGAGTGGCATTCAAACCTTTCAACACCAGAAATTATTCATAAATTGGTCCATCAACATGGATACTGATTTTCTTTTATTTTACAATTGTGGCTCCATGCAACTTTATGATTTATTCATATGTAGTATTAGCCTGCTTTTGCATACAGTATTACTTAAAACAACCTAACTGATATATGGAAGTATTGAAATACAAGGACCCAAACACACTAGTCTAAAAGCATTGGTATATATATACTAAATTAGATTCCGTCTCTATGTTTAGATGTGGTGAGTGTTACATTATTTCCATAGCCCAAGGATGGACATGAACTGACCATGCAGTCATGAGAAATTTTGCTGACCACTGCGGTTTATTATCTATTCATCTTGGTTGAAATTTTTGTTAGTCTCTCCATAGAAGGTGCATTTGCATGGTTCGAATCACAAATAAAGATAATGCAAACATTTTTCATTCATATTTCTGGATGATAGCCAGTTAAATTGTTTGTTTCATCTCCTACGTGGAGGGCTGGGGGGTATTGTGGGTGATGCTTAGTTGGGTGTGAAGTATTTGAACGTTTGGCTGTGTTTATCTACACTTTTATCATATCTCTTCATATGTCTGTAAGCATCTCAAGATTTGTTTAGTAGGTCTGTTTCTTGACAAGCTGCCCATAGCAAAAATAGTGGCTCGAGTCATGATATTAATTTCATTTGGTAGTTAATAAATTAAAAGTTACCAAGTAGTTATGCCGTGCTAACACACCTGCACGAGTGGAGGGCTTCAAAGTGTGATGTGCCATAATTTTGTTTTGTACCTCGGGTTAAGTAAAAACATCCTTAAAATGCCTTATGTTGATCTGTGGAAGTCTCAGGCCATTATTCATAAATATCTCATAATTTGTGTTCATCAATACCCTGTTACATATACCATTTGTTTCACATGTACTGTAGACATGCCCTTCTCTGGTATTGCTATTTTGACTGTCTTCTTGTTTTCTTTATGTGATATATACATATATGTAATTATACACCTAGTCTTTCAGGTTGGTGCTAGCACCCGCCCCCTTCTTTCAGTGTACCGTAGCTTTTCCTGTTTCTATGTTCTCATGTGCCTTTTCCCTTAGGCCTTCAGACATCCCCCCTCATGCCTCCCATCATGTGAAAATATTTGTAGGAGAGTGACTTGCGGCTATTGAGATCATCTGTTCAGATAATACCCAGCCGTGACCATCCTATTATGACGGGAATTATACCAGTGCTTGCGTCCTTGTAGTTATTAGATGGGGCACAAGCTACGTAACAGGATGTGGAGACGGACGTCACTGAGGGACTAAATTGTCATATGCATCACTGTGTTTCATGACGTTTTTTCCTTGACTGTGATTAATATTGAATCACATCTTGATGAATTATTAGGTGGAGATTAGGTTCTAAATACTTTATTTTCAGGAAGTGTTTATGCAGTGACGTTATTGTGGCTGATATATACTTTGTGCATATGACAATAGGATGATGACGTTTTTCTTCTGCTGATGCCTGACAGGTTTCATAATCTGAACACGTATACGGATTCATTCACTGTAACAATGTGCGTGAATCTGTCTTGACATTTTTTCATGTCAAAGGTATACCAGGTGCATAAGGATCACATTTCCCTAATTAATTAAAATTGATAACTGCGTACTGTCCATATTCTATAGCAAGCAGACTTAAAAACAGGTTTGAATGGATATTTTTGTCCATGTTTTACAGAAGGACTTGGATAACAGGGGAGGATGATATGCTTGCTTAAAATACCTTAAGGAAAGATTTTTTAATTTATTTCTTAACCAAAATGTAGGATATATGAGCCAACACTTACATTCTCCAACATTAATAAGCAAGTAGAATCTGATACAATTCTTGGCCTGTTCCACAAAAAAAAAAACCAAACTTTTTTTTTTTTTGGAAACATTATATATCATAACCAAAACTTTTCTCATGAAATCCCTCTCATACCTTTACTATGTATAGCATATGCATTTTGAAGTTAAAATTAGCTATGTGCAATGAGGTTAAAATAAGGTATCAGCGGAATGGGTAGCCATTTACGCAATATACCAAACTCGCAATTCAGCAGCTGGTGTGAGAGTTTTTCTCTTTCATACTTAGGGTGTGACCAAGGGATATCGTACTTCATAACACTAAATTTGGCATTGCATACAAAGACGTTGTATCATTTTTTCCTTATATGTATATATATATGTATGTTGATAGTAGTGAAAATACTGGGTTTATTTGATACCATAGGAATAGGAGTGAAGGATTGGGCTTCTAAGATCAGACCGATATAGACCGAGTATAGATGTTACCAATTCACCACTTAATCTATGTATACTAGCACTGCGCTAATGAAATGAATAGTTTTGCTCACATTTCCTGATTATTGGCACTAGATTTTACCTTTCTACCTGTGCTCTAGTGCATATAAGTTAGTTTGTCCCTTAATGTAGGCTGCCCCATGTAGCATTACCATCATTAATGGATGATAGTCATTTACTGTTAAAGTGAGCGATGACAGCTGCGTGGATGGGCGTTGCTATTAATAGCTCTGTTGTTTGTCTGTGTTGGAGTTCGGAACTTCATAAATTCATCCAGCACTATTTTTAAAATGTAGCGTTTTAGGGTGATTTCTACAAAGTAGATAGCTTGATTGCAGTTAGAATTGTAAGGTGTGTGTCAAACTCCAGAGTGTGTTTCCTCAATTAGCCTTCCCTTATAAACTTAAGGTTTCAAAGCATACAGTTTAAAGAGTATTGCTCAGAGACGTCATTCTTCCCAAGAATTGCACACGAATTTATAATTGTTTTTCTTATCCCACACTTTCTGCTGGTTTGTTGACATCAAGTTAATCCTTCACTCCTACATGTTATTAATTATTAACTATATTTTCTGTTTTTCATATTTCTGTTTGCTTCACTGTTCTGTATATAGCCCTGATGAAGGTTGAACAATACTTAACTCTGCATATTATATAATTTGATATCAAAGAGACAAATATCCCACATATAGTACTATCTGGCAGTAATTATGTTTACTATATGTTTCAATTTGTCATGAACATTTATATACCTAACATTCAGCATAATTTTATCTAATTGCGATCCCGTATTAGTTTTAATAAAATATTGGTTGAACCTTCAAAGTGACAAAAGATATTAATAGAAATTTACTCTGCAATTAGAATATTATCCATGCCAAATATATGTACAAGCCACATATCTGTTCCTTTATTAAAATTTTCTAGGATCGCATTCACAACGAGTTGAGCCAGGCTTTACAAATCCTGGGGACTAAATATGGCGGACGTACATGAAATAAAAACCGCCTAATCTTTTAATAGTCTCTCCGCCTCTCACACGCCTCCCCACACGTCGTCCCTGCGGGGGGACAGTCATTAAATCTCGGCTCCATTGGGAAGACACATGGGGAGGCGCCATATTTAGTCCCCAGGATTTGTAAAGCCTGGCTCAACTCGTTGTGAATGCGATCTAGGATGTTCTTTCATGGTTGAATTGCAGGTCAACCTTTGGAGAGGGAGCCCAACTGAGGTAGATGACCCCATAGAAAAAAAAAAGACTGATTTTCCCAGACAATTCAGCAATTTGCTCCTTAACAGCAAGGTAAAATGTATGGAAATTATATATGAATATATCATAAGGGCTAGTAAAAGTGACAAACCATTGATCTGCTCTGGATCTAAAGGGTTATGCCACTGTTTACAGGCCTGTAGCCAGCAAATTCAAAAGGGGGGTTCTTTTTCTAAAAAGGTGGACCTTTTACTATGAAACTTATGTGAACCTAGATAAAAATTTACCCAAAATAGACCTTTTCCTGACCAAAGGGGCGGTTCTTTCAAAACAACCGGAAACCCCCCCCCCCCCCCCCTCCCCAGCTACAGGCCTGGTTTAATACACTTTCATTATCTCACTTGTCTCCTTTTGCCCATCTGGTGTTGAGGTAAAAACTACAGAATTATTATCATGTGTTACTTTTGAATATTCCTGTTTCTCTGACTTATTGGTTGTATGTCATGTTGTCTTTCTACTCGCATAATGCCAGCTTTGCAATGAAGTTGAAAAGTGAAATTACTACTACTGGCTACTACCATTATGCTACTACTTTTACTACATCTGCTACTGCTACTACTGCTACTGCCACTGCTACTCTTAGGACGACTACTACTACTACTTCTACTATTACTACTACTACTACTACTACTTCTACTATTACTACTACTACTACTACTTCTACTATTACTACTACTACTACTACTACTACTTCTACTATTACTACTACTTCTACTATTACTACTACTACTACTACTACTTCCACTATTACTACTACTACTACTACTTCTACTATTACTACTTCTACTACTACTACTACTATTACTACTACTACTACTATACTACTTCTACTATTACTACTACTACTACTACTACTTCTACTACTACTACAAGGTCAAGTACAGTTAGGCACTGATATGACTCTCTCATTCCACCGTTTGTACACCTGAAATTACTGTCCCTGCTTTAAATGAGAAATGCATGCGTACATCTGTTTCTTAGACTGTAGCTACCTTAAGTCGAATGAAGAAAAGGTAATAATGCTCTAAGCATATTTTTGAGTTTGGAACTCAATGGGGGTTGCATGGTGCTCGAACAGGTGTGTAAAAGTTGTTAAGGACGGCAGGGAAATTTGGGTTTTCCTCATTTTTTATGGCAAGATCCTGAATGCGGAACCTTGAGTTGAGCCAAGCCTAGCATTTTGTGCAGTGTGTAAGTGGCAGGTACAGGAAGGTAGTGAGGGCAGTGGGAGAGCATCATGGTGAAAAATGTCACGACTTTGGGATGACAGAGATGTTCAAAACTAGCCTTGCATGACTTTGCTTGTTTACTTGTTTATTGCTGCCAAAACTTGGGTGCATATGTACCAAAAGAGTCGTGACTGGTAAAATAAAGTGACTATGTTGGATAGGAAGCTATGTATGTCATGGTATACTCTGGCCAATACCAAGATGGAATTTTTGGTTTATTTGGTTTGTCCTGGGACAATAACAAGGAAGACATCCTTTTCTTTCCCTTGTTTTTTTACCACAATGTGGTTTTAATTTTGCACCAGCTTTATAAATCCTGAAAGTTTTTTTGAATTTATTTAGGTACAAATTGACTTACAAAGTGACAAATTACTATAGATTTAGATACACCAATACCTATCTAGAATTTATTTAAGATTATTTAAATTATTGGAAATATAGGGGGGAGGGAGATTTCAATCCTGAGATATCAATAAAAAAAAAGATAAAGCACATTGTTTTTTTTTTGTTTGTTTGTTTGTTCGTTTTTTCCAAAAAAAAACAATGTGGTCATGCTGTTGTCATGATGATTTGTGTAAGGTATTACTTGTACATGTATTTGGTCCTATCATAGTTGACATGTTATCAGGTTTTGTACAAGCATGTTAGCATAAAGATATATTTATGTTCTTTTTTATGTACAGACACAGATGTGTCTGTACATATTGCCATCACCTGCGTCTGTCGTCGCCGATGCCGTCGCCGANAAAAAAAAACTATTTTGGGCACTGCCCCCATGATGACCATTTAAGAAAAACCATGTCACTTACTGTTCTCAAACTTACAGGAAAGAAACATGGGACTAAAATACAGCTTCAGTAGGCAATGCAGTCTGTTTGGTAATTCTTACTGCCAGTTAAACAGTTTTTTTGTGAAAATTTAATTTTTCACATATTGGCATTTTCAAGGTGTAACTTTGAAGTTCCACGGGCTTGAAGACCCATGCTAGTCACATTTTCTGAAAATCCATGTATATTTTATTATTAAAAATTGACGGTCATTATGCTGTTAACCATTATGTAATATTGCATCAGAATAGAAGAAAACACAATTTTGGGTGCTGCTTGAGCATAATTAAAATTTGATGTTGAATTTGCAGTTTAACATAATGTACTTTTGCATCAGAATTGACAGTAGCCTATTTTGTGCATAGTTATTTCCTGTTTTTTGTCTGTACATTTGACAGCTTTGCTGCCTTGTTTTTTTTTTTCATCATGCTTTAGATTTTACTTCCTCTTTGATTTCAATTTGTCAGAAGTCATTTTTTTCTCAAAATAAGATATGACTTTGGTTTTACTTATAATAAAAATAAAAAATGAAAATAAAAGTTAGTTGCATTGATATATGGGCAGCTTCTAGGAAAATTTGCTTCCTCTTTCATTTGTTGGATTCAGATGAACTTCACTAAAATTGTGTTTATGGTGAAATTTGATCATTTGTTTTGGCATGTTCTGTTGACATTATCAGATGTTGCTCCTGTATTCATAATAAAGACTTCTTTTGGCTGTCCCTGATGCACAAAGCTTAGGGACCATTCCCAGACCCTATCTTACTAACTGTTGATCGATTTATCTTGGAGGGGTTTCTTGCTAAATTGCAATCAACTCAAGGGGCTTAGATGTCTGTCAGGCTTCTGGGGGGGGGGGGTAATTAATTATCATTTAGCAGCTCTCAGTAGGTGTGTCAGACATCTAAGCTGCTTAAGCTAAAAGCAATTTAGCGAGAAAGCCCTGGGAGTTAGATGGATCCTGTACATGTTAGGGTGCATTCCCAGAGATTTAGATCAATCCAGAGATTTAGATTTAGATCGACCTAACTCCCTGGGGGTTCGTGCTAAATTGCAGTCAGCCGAGCGCACACCATAGTTAATTACCCCCTTGTAGCTTTTAGTAGGCGGGACAGACGCTTAAGCCGGCTTAGCTGACAGTAATCTAGTGAGACTCCCCACAGGGATAGATCGATCTAAAATCTATGGGAATGGGGTCTTAGATAGATCTAGGTATGGGAACCCAGTCTTATTCATTGTCCCAAAAAGAATGGCTGTACCAATAAAAGTTGACCTATTTAGACAGACAAGTTGTTTAAATTCATCATTACTGTACATTGGATGTTAACTTCCTCTTTTTAATTATTTTTGAGATGTTTTTCTTTGAAATCCTGTTTGGGTTCTTTAGAAATGTGTCGCAGTGTGACATTTCACTCTCTGTTTTTGTTTCTGTAAAGTCACAGTCACATGACTATTATAGTGATTAAAAAAAGGATATTTTTTTCAGGGTGGAAATTAAAAAAAGTAGGATGTCCTGTCGCCAGTTTTGAATTTTTCACATTACTTTCATACTTCTTTTCCTTTATCATATTTTGTTTCACTTAGAAAACAACAGAGTTGTTTAACCAGATATTATTTGTCATAAAATCAAGTAAAGATTATTGAGACAAATACATTAAGTAAATGTATAGCAAATGGAAAAAAGAGCTATTTTCTTTATTGGTTTGTTCCTTTGTTGTCATTGAAATATAGTTGAGATGCCATTGACTTATGGGGAAATGTATTCCCATTTTTCTGTTTTCATTTTTTTTCTTATTAACTGTAATCCACAGTGAATTCCTGTTTGTTTAGGATTTGAAAACGTGATAAAGAAAAAAAAACTAAATTATTAGGAAAAAATAAATTCAAGATTCGAAATATGAAATCAAAAAAGAAGTGACACATCACGCTCAGTAGAGCAAATCTAATGCCACCATGCTATTGTAAAACTTCCAATGTTCACATGGAGTGATTTTTACATTGGCAACAGGCGAGGACACAGGTCAGCAATTTGCAAATTCTCTTTTTTTTTTTTTTTTCCAAACTAAGCCAGATTTTATATTATTATTATTATTATTATTATTATTATTATTATTATTATTATATTTAGTCAGGTAGAAGTTACAAAAAATGTCAGAGAGATTGCATAACCAATTCTTGGCATATACTCTTTGGGGTGGTCTGAGATATGTGGTTTTATGCATGAAATCTCGGTGGGTTGGAACAATTGACAGGTACAAGTTTTGTCAACCTACCTGGGGAGAAGATTTCTCACATGTACAAAAAATGTAGTACAAATAGGTAATTGGGGTTTCAGTTTTCATCCATTTTATATTTTGTGAGCGTTCCAAGTCTATAAAAATTTGACCTTCCACAGGGTGTAACAGCCAATCTTGGCATCTCCTCACATTGAGGACTAACTTAGACCGAAAATGGGCCAAATTGCATCAGTTGACATCATCAAAGGACCACACGGATTGACATGATATGTAGTAGTCTGAGGTATCATGGTGCCTCAATATAAGCCAGCCTTTTGCTTTCATGTTATGTTTGGTGCACTTTGTAGTTTGACAGGTGAACAGGCAGCAGGGAGGACACAGATGGATTGCCAAAGCCCCACAATTTTATTTTCCACTTTGGACTGATTTTGTCTGTAAGGTCACAGAGTTTAATCAAACAGTGCTCACCAGTCTGAGCATGATTAACTTGCTCACTGAGTTTTTTTTTTTTTTTTTCTTACAACAATAATCAATATTTGTGTTCCTACTGCATTTGCCTTGTAACATGGAATGAGGCATAGAGTGAATGCTGTCTTCCTTACCCTGTGATTTCACAAGATATTTTCGTCAAACTTTTTTATTTTTTGTCAGATATTTTGATTACTGATTGAATACAATTCAGATTATTTCAAGTGGGATACAATTGATTATAACACTAGCTTTACAGCTATTGTCATCGAAAAAAAAGATATGTTCAAAATACTAGTACGGAAGGCAATGAAGGCAGCTACTCAGCAAGATTTTACATTAAATTTGTGAAATAGAGTTTATGTTATGTGATGTAGCGGTATATGTGTATATATGTTTAGAAACATGGCAGATTTTAAAAAGTTCAAAGAATTAAATGCCTTTTTTGTAATTTTTTCAAAATAAATAAACATTCAAAACTATTACGTAATTAATAAATTATTTGCAACAAAGATATAAAGTATGCATTTCTGCTTTCATTTAATTTGCAAGCACTGACAGTATATATTTTGTTTATTTATAGTCTTTTTTGTGAAATATTAAACAGAAGATATTAAGCAGTAATTAGTAAAAGAGCTGGGCACACTCTCACCCGCTGAAGTGAAAACAACTTGTTGTTGTCGTACAAACTGGGCCAGACTCCTAAAAATGTTGCCATACAAATATTGTGTAGTAGAACCTTTAGATAATCGGCTGTCTAGACGTCCCAGCCTTCAGGGCATAGGGATACCTAATCAACCAATAGCTGTGGAAGTGTATTTCCCACATCTTTGCGCCTAATCTCATTATTCTCTGTGAATGCAGTGGAAGGTTGTATAGGAGATGGTAGTAGTGGAGGTGGTCTTTTATAATGGCATGGAGGGAGAATAAATTTCTGAGGAGGTTTCCACATTGGAAATGATGCACCTTTTTCCTGGTTGATTGTAAATATAAATGATAATGATATGTAGAGGAGTTGTGAGTCTGCTTGACATGTGGGTGCAAATGATAGTACCATGAAACGAGTGGAGTGGGCTTGCAAATTGGAGAAAAATGTAGCAATTTTTTTTAAACATTCTGATCAAGTGCAATTTACTTTTTTTTCTCTCTCTCTTTGTGTTCGTTTCAAATTGGACAACATGCTTCTTTTTTGCTTAGTGGTTGAGTGCATATCTAAATTTTGCTTTTTTTAATACAGATTTTTTCTCCTTTTAATTTGGAAATGATGCAGCTTTTCCTAGTTGATTGTAAATATAAATGGTAATGATATGTGTAGGAGTTGTGAGTCTGCTTGAGATATGGGTGCAAATGATAGCAAATTGGAAAAAATGTAGCAATTTTTTTAAATATTCTAATCAAGTGCAATTTACTTTTTTCTCTCTCTCTTTTTGTTTCAAATTAGACAACTTGCCTTTTTTTTTTTTTCTTAGTGGTTGGTAAAAATATGGACACAGTTCATTTGTCAATGAGAACTTTGTCCTCTATGACAAGATACATTAAAATACACTAATTTGTGAAAAAAACACCATCAGGTGAATCATGTGAAGCATTAATACAGTGAAAATTTCTCTGCAGTGCATAAATGCAAAACCAGATGAGAATACTTTTATGCGAAGTATATGGGCTCTCTCTCTCTCTCTCTCTCTCACTCTCTCTCTCTCTCTCGCAATTGTCTGTCAGTGCATATTTGTGAAATTCTGATACCTCTGTTACTGGCTATAAATTCACTGTGAAACCCCAGACATGTACTATTTGCTGAGGACATCTGAGGATATCCAGCAGCCGCCTTATATGCTCAGTGCTCCGTAATCAAGAAAAAGTGCAGCGGAAATTAAACATGCGCAGCCATATGCAGGTTTGATCAGATTTTGTTCATGGTCAAAAAGATGCATTATGCTCTTCAAAGAAGGTCTTTGTTTGTCTTCCAGATGAGTGGAGAACATCCTTGGGAGCTTGGTGTGCGTCTGCACTGACGGCGAGAGAAAACCGGGTCATCTCAGGTCACCTGAGGTGAAATGTACGAGTTTTACCAGATTGGTTTCCCAAAGCGATGCTGTCTGAGAAAATAAGACTTTACTTGGTTTGCTTATCTATATATATGTGTATGTTGGTTATTTGATAGTGGATCAATAGGACAATCTCTGAGTTATTTTTTTCTGAAGTGTGTTCTATTGATTGTGCTATAGTTTTCTAGGTTGGTAACCTGAACATAGAAGATGTTTGAGGGTTTCCCCAGAATTTTTTTTTCTTGACATTTAGGGGGCTTCCCAAGCGTAGGTTGTGTAGTTGTGTAGGAAAACTTGTGTGGAGGGAAGGGATTTCTATTTTTTTTAAGTTTTCGAGACTTCACTTCATAGATGTGGAATATTTTTGGGTGAAGGGTCATATATGATATGAGTATTTAAAAAAAAAACAAATGGAAGGCAGACAGCACAACTTATCTTAATGGTACTAAATGATTCCATCAGTGCATAAAAAATTAAGGGAAGTGTGCTGGCTAAATTTCATACTCTCCATCAGCCAATGTAATTTCTTAGATATTACAACAGCAAGTCAGTGTTATGACATGCAAATTGAATATCAGTTATTGTAGTGATGGGTAGGATAACAGAGTGATTAAATGGATTTTTATTATGGTTAGATATCAAGGGATCGAACCCTGCATGCTTCTCTGATGGTGCTGTCTCACCATGTCAAACCCCCAAGAGTTGACTGGAAATGCAACCTTTGTCTACCCTTCACTTCATTTTATAACCACATTAGCTGCTGTACCGTGTGTGCAGTTCATGGATCAAATCATTTTGTAAAAGAATAAAATCATTTAGTTTCATGATGTTTTTTTTTTTTTTTTTTCTTCTCGAGTCATAAAACGCTAATAGAACATGCATTACTGTTCCACTTGGTGAACACCTAGAATAATGAGGAAGGGAACATAACACTAGCTTGTTGGCTGAAAAATAAAGGAGTCCTGTTTGAGAACAGTCAGCTATTAATTAGAGAGAGGAACAAGGTGACAAGGTTACAAAAAGGCTTCAACTTAGATGATAGAAGACAAAGTGGTATGGATTGCTACTTTGTACAAAAAAGTGACTTTTCCGTAAAGGAAATGCTCCGTGTGTGTACGTGTTTGTACGTGGGTGCATGTGTGTGATTATATTTCAAGTAATGGCAGCAATAATTATAACAAATAGTATAAAACAATTTTGATAATGGACAAAAGAGTCCCCTGAAAGTTCTACCCCTTCCACCAAGTATGGGTTTACTGCAGACTAGTGGGGCAAGATTGTAGAAGCAAAATGCTCTGAATATGTTGTGAGGGCAATGTGTTCAGCAGAATCTTTGCGGGGGTTATTGTGTTCTTTTTTTTCTGTCAGGACTGCCTCACAAATGAACTACAGGCCAAAAAGTTGCCTTCTTTGACCCAAGACGGTTCAGTTGTAATCCACTTAAGTGAATTAGTGGACCTTTTTTGCAACACATACTGCCCTAGCAATTTCAGGCCTGCCACAAACTTCTCGCAAATTTGCTGCAAATTTGCAAAAGGAATTTTATGTTTTTGCAAATTTGCTGCAAATTAGCAGCTTTGCCATTTTTTTCTTGCAAACTTAGTTTGCATTAAATTTGCAGAAAATAAGCTGGAATTGTTTTATGATGTTAACAAGCTTGTCAGGGCATTCATAGGTTTCCTTCTTTGAAAGTCATATTTAATGGATAGAGGTACTGGTGTTTGTTCCCAAATGGAGACTTAAGTGATGGAAGTTGTTAACATACCCTCCTTTTCGATATAATGGTTAGATTATTGATGCTGAAGGTTGAAATGTGGGTGAGAATTATTTGCTTTTCCGTTTTGCTCATATCAACACTGCTGCAAAATGTTTCAATAAAAAGCATACACTGGACACATGCACCTATTCTCTTCAGCTCACCTTTTAAGATTAGTCACAGGGACAGTTTTGCAATTTTTTTTTTTTTTTCTTTTTTTTCTGACGTTTTGTACTGATTGTCTTCTATAAATGTTGACCTTTCTCGGGTTTCACAATATTGTTTTCCCCCAGTGACACTAAAGAAGATCATTCCTGGTTTCAGGTTTATGACCACTCCCTCAGAACGGGGTACCTACCCCTGGGCAGGGTATGCCCCATGAGCTTCCTTAATAGCAACATCACTGTCAGACGTTCATAAAAACTATCTCCGTATTTCTAATACTGTGACACACAGTGACTTCGAGGTAACCTTTTATGTTTAGAATTTTATTGGTAATTAAAGCATTAGTACAGCTTTGGTTGAAGAGAGGCAGTGGATAGAAGTTGTTTTTAAATAAAAGAACAGTGAAAGATAGTGGTTGCATACACATTAGACTTCATTTCCTCCTGCACACCCCCCCCCCCCCATATGACATACCATTAAGGATATTTTAAGCCTTTATTATCATCCAGATACCAAAATTGAGTATTTTCCTGCATCTAATTATTCAGTAATGCATCTATCTTTGTGCTAAATTAAAACAATAAAAAAACTCGAAAATATAAAATATCGATGTTACAATGTATAAGCATAGGCAACTCAAAGCTTTAATCATCAATTTAACACCTTTCTATTTTGAGGCGAGATAGCAATTGGTATGGGGCGTAACTTCATCCCTGAACAAGATTTTATCACAAAAATTGGCAGAGTTGACCAGGAGTGTATAGGCTACAATCCTGTGCCATCATTTTGGTTCATATGTTTTTGTTATGGAGTTATGAGCCCCTAATTACAGATTTTCATTAAAGAAAGACATTATTTTACTTTATCAGTGATAAAATCTGAACTTAGACTTCCAAGAAAAATGACTGGCAAAGTTTTGGAGTACTAAATAGTATCATTAAATCAGCGTCAAAACGATGATCGTGGGTGCTCAGGGAAAAGAGAAATTTTAGAAAATGATTTTTCAGTTTTCATCCCAAATTGCAATCTAAGATGGCGAATATCTGTCAGAAGTCAGATTCATGAAGAATATGATGAACATTAACATTGCACATCCAGTAATTGATAAATGGGTGTTTTGTGTCATGGCGACCCTTTTGAACTCAACTGAGTGAGGGCACAAAATGCTTTTACGTTAATTTGAACGAGGAAAACATGTATCTGTTTATTTTACATCATGAGTGTATAAATAGTGAACTTAGACAAAGAAAAATGATTGTTTAAGTCCAATTATTCTGAATTTTATAGAAGCGAATTGTTTGTTAATGTAATTGAATGTGAAATGGTGGGTTGTCCTGCTTGAATATTCGTGTACATTTAGCCCAAAAAGTTTTTGCTGAGCACAGGTTGGTAAAAAAAGTTCTTACACAGCAAAATGTCTGATTACTTGAGGGGTTTAGGAATATTTGTGGTTGCAGTAATTGGCAGTGACATTTTGGTTTCAGACAAATATTACATGACTTTGATATATTCTCTTTTAAAAGCATTTGAAAGCTTGGAAACTGTTGCAAGGGACATTTCACAGAGATGGCACGTGTCAGCCAGCTTTGTGAATGAGTGTGAGAAAAAACTTTAAAAGACATGAAGGTCAGGAAATGTACCAAAATTTGTTGTGTATTCTTAATGTCACAAGTGCACACCTATATATTGGCATTTAGTGTTTTTATCTAAGTGCTAAAGATATGTTATTTCAGCTAAAGAGAAGGAAAATGTTTGATAACATCATATAGTAAATGCATTTGGTAGCTAGAGGCCTATGCAGATGGAAAGTTTGTCTCACAGACCAACAAATATCTTTTTATTCATTGATTTGCTTGATTCATTTATCATTTGTCTTTCAAGTTGCTGATTTAAATTTCATATTATTATTATTATTGTTATTATTATTATTCATACACCTTTAAAGTTTATTGAAGGAGTGATTCACTTTTTGGTACACAATCTGTTTTGTTGTTTTCATCTCTGTGTAATTTGTCTTTCATTCAGTTGGGTAGGGGTACAGAATTGCCCTCATTTTAATTTTGACTTAAGATACCGTTATTTATTTTTACTCTAGGCAAATTCGCTGTTCACTACCATTCTGGGAAAAACCAACTCCAAGATTCCATGACATTTCGCTAAAATCAGGACTGATTCTCCAAGATCTTCACAGTTGTACATCGTACCTTTGACAGCATGGTGTGCTTATGAAATTCTAGCACATTTTTTTCCTTTGGGAGCATTTCTGTGGATATTATGCAGCCCATCATCACACCCACTCTTAGTTGACTGTGGTAATTACTTGTGAATTTTACATACCAAACTTTATTCATTTTTTTTTTTATATATATATAAAAAAATCATTCAAATTTACTCACAAATAGATACTTTTTGACAGAAAACCATGCTTTTTTCTCTCTCTCTCTCTTCAAGTCTGAGGTATTAGAAATTCAGTATTATGTTAGGAATATGGTAACTTTGGTGTGAGTGTAGCGAGGAATTACTGCAGAACACATGGAGTATTGGAGACTGGCGACATCAATGAAGTCTGAAAACAAGGCACATATCAATCACCCAGTGATTTTAATTTGTTACTTTTGGTGATGAAGTGATTAAACCATTATTACTTCAACAAAGGTGACTTTTCCAATGACGTTAAGTGCAGTCGCAGTAGTTGTGTTTGATTACTTAAGGATCAGTTTTGATGTATTGCAATCTGATTGAGGTGTAATATTCTTAGGCCCAATGCAGAATAGGGGAGTAACTAGTCCGAGGGTCAAATATGGCGACCGAATACAAAGCTTGCCGTCTAATCTGCTAAAAGACACTGAATAGATATCCCGTGGGGAAGTATTCAAGTGGGTCGGCCATATTTGACCCCCGCACTAGTTAGTCCCGTATTCTGAATGGGGCCTTACACACTTGGTATAATATTATAACTCATAGTAATTGCAGTGAAAAGGTTTTGAAGTGAAACATATACAAATAATAGTAGTGCATAGTCATGTTTGTATGTTCAAAACTGCTAAAAGGTGAAAGGCACTCTGTTTGAGATTTTTGGGCCAAATCTTATTTTCCTAAAGAAAAAAGCAATTTTCACATACTATTAAATCATTGCTAGCCTGTCCCTTCGCTTGGATTCCTTGTTTTGCACTATTTCTAAGTAAATAGTTCACTGCAAAATCAATCGTTTTTCATTTAGACCAGAGATTTCACAAGGTAATATTTTCGTCATGTACTTCTATTTGAGGAATTTTATTGTTTTTAAGATCTGAATGGGGAAAGATGTTTTTAAAATATGATTTTGGGACATTTTTAATGGATATAATGTACCTTTAAATTTCATGTATATATTAAGGTGCTAATTCATGTATTCATTTGACAAACTGAAATATTTATGATAAGGGCCTTAATTGGAGGTGCAAATATTTTATTTATATTTTCAGAATGGAAGAAATAAAATGTGTGATCTGAGTAGCTTTCATTTTGATTTTAGAGTGGTGTGATTGAAAACTCTGGCTTAAGACACGTACAGTGTTATCCTGGTTTTAAAAAAATTAGTGAAAATAGAAATATTTCAAAAGATACCTCCACGTCTGATTCAAAGGGAACACCACTGAGCCGAGAGACCGAACATATTTCCAAGAAGTTTACCTCAAGTAAAAAAAAAAAAGTTTTTATAGATAATCTGTAACCATTTGTGAGCACTGTATATAATAAATTCCCTTCCTTTTGAAAAAGGGTTTCTTTAGAATTAAGGCTAATTGATTTATTAATAAGCCATTTTTCAGTTCTCCAAAGATAAAGAAATTATTTCAAAAGCCATTTAGATAACCATTAATGGTTGAAATGGATGAATTCTGCTTTGACACAGAGAGAAAAATAATTCATTTATGCAGAAATGTCACCCCATACTTTTCCATAGTAGTAATAACAGTAGTAGAAAAGCTACTTATAACATAATGAATGGATAAAAAAGGTGACTTGTACCCACTTTCCGTCCATTTATTTCTATTTTAAGGACATGATTCTTAAATAGATCCAGAAGCCATATTTCCCTCTAATGGATTGTACTGTGATGGGGTCAAATAAGGCAATCTCCACTCTAGGAGCCAATAGACTTGAGTAAATACGATCCTGGTGATGTTAGCAATCCTTGGTTTATTGTAAAAAAATGGTTTTTCATAGCAGTATCTTTTATAAATATCAGTAACCCCATTGTATAACTTTTTTTTTTTTTTTTTTGTAATACTGCAAAGATGTTGACATGATTACACTAAGTACTGCTCAAGTCATTTGGATCCAGTCTACTTAAAAGTAATAGAAGTGCATCCTCATTAGATATGTAGGAGCCACAGGACAGAGAATGGTTACCCATTGTTTACAACTTTTGAGAAAATAAATTGAATTATGTCTTTGAACACTTGGACATTTAAGGTATTATTGCGCTAAAAGTGATGTGCAATTTTTCACCCACATCTCACAGAGTTTAGAGTACATAGGCACTAAAAGTACATTTCCACATGACCATTCATAATAGAGACCAATTAATTTAATTTTTATTTTTTATTTTATTATTTTTTTTTTACATTTTTGAGATAGGTGCATGGTCCTTACAAATCATCCTGAAATTTTGTTTCAAAGTCTTATATCAATATTCCATCTCTAATATTAATCAAGACTAATGGCAGTTGTCATATTTCTGTAGAGGGTTGTGTGCAGTGGTCATAAGTACAGGAACTACAGTCTGTACCTAAGCAAACACTAATGCCCTTTTATCTCGTCTCGGATATTAGTTATAGGACCATTCATCTTTCAAGTACATTGTAGGGTGAGTGCACATGCAGTGTGGCAAAGTGTAAAGTGATCAAATTAGACTTGGAAATTAATTGTTAATTAATGGAACCAATATAATTTGAAATATGGGGTTGCCTGCACTATTATTTTTACTCAGATGTGTCAAGAGGGAGGAATGGGACATTTAATAAGTTTCTAGCTCCAAGCCTTTTACCTATATTTTACCCCCATACCCACCTCCTCAGTTCTCCAGTAGTAAAATAGTAAATAGCCAGTGTGTGTGTGTGTGTGTGTGTGTGTGTGTTTTGTCCATATACATTTCAACAGAGTATAAATATTGCTGGCGATAGTTTTAAAATTAATGATGATATTATAATTATGGCATCAATTCTCCCTGAACAAAAGATGAATTAGCCACATTATTTATACATACTTTGATGTGCCTCATGCTACTAATGTATTTTTCTGTCCATATATCTATCTATCTGTATATATATATATATATATATATAGATAGATAGATAGATAGATAGATAGATAGATACCATGGAGATTAACAATAGAATGATGATGAGTAGGAAGCCTGATGGCGGCACATTGTTTTATGCTCACTACAATGGGTTTAAACAGTTTCCGGCGGAAGTATTGAGGGAACATCTCAAACTGTCAGTCTCACAAATGTGTGGCCTTGAAAATACCTCAAAACATTACAAAAATCTTTCCTCCTCTGGTAGTGGTAGTGAGATGCTTCTTGAAATGTAAATCTTCACTGTTAAGCGGTATAACTGAATTTTACCACGAACCTTGTATAATAGTGAATTCAAGAGTAAGCATGTAATTTTTTATTTTTCGTTTGTTCATTGATAGGTAGATAAAAGGATTCATGGCATAAAAATATAAACACTATGAAAAAGTAATCAAATGTTAATCATTTTAATAGTCGTATGTTGGTCAAAATTGAAACATTTTTCATTCAAGACATCAAAGTCAAAGTGGTGTGAATCACAAAAACTTATTGTACCAGGATTCATTGTTGTTGTTGTTCTTTTGAGGTGAAAGAGTTAATTATATTTAAGTATCTCAGGTATAAGCGTGGATGGGGTGGCAAGGTATGAATGTTGGCAATATATTTAAAGCATGACTGAGCTAGTGAAAACATCCATTAATAAACACACACAGCTACAAAAATAGCAACATGGGAGAGGAAATCCTTTTCAAAATTACTGCTACCAAAATAAGATTTGAATAAGCAGGAGACATTGAGTTGAAATATGGGTGCTAAAATGGTCACTGATTCAGAGGATGACCCCGGAACTCGGGTGAAGATGGATCTTTATATCACATGCTCAGGTGTGCCACTAAATGAAGAGTGATCAACACCCAAGACATCACATCACTCTTCATGTCCTACATCATGATATTTGGCATAAGGTTGAAATATTAGAGTGTGTTTGAAATGGAAGTTCTTATTTCCACCCCTAACCATTGCCAATTTCTGCCCAGGCTATTGGTGTACTGCAGGAAAAGCATTTGGAAATTTAAAGTGTTGCCCAAAGATCTATAGCATTACCCCTCTCTTAACATTTCAGAATGTTAAAGTCGGGTATCGTTTGAATAAACTTCTTGAACTGCACTTCTTCCCTCCTCCCCCTCCCCCCAACCCCTGTGTTGATTCCTTTTGATTTCCACTTGATGGGGAAGAAAACTTTATTATGGGAAAAAAAAATTGCACATATAGAAATTTTGTTAATTTTTCTAGTGTCATTTACTCTTGCACTGCAGGAGACAGAGGACTGTCAGCCTGGACAGAAGACTGACCACCTTGACAGAGTTTTCGGGCCCGTAGCCAGCAATTTCAAAAGGGGGGTTCTTTTTCTGAAAAAGTGGACCTTTACCCATAAAAATGCCATGTACCTAGATCAAACTTTACCCAGAGTGGACCTTTTCCCAGCAAAAGGGGCGGTTCTTTCGAACCCCCCAAACCCCCCCTGGCTACGGGCCTGGTTTTGCCAGCCAGGACAAAAGACTGACCACCTTGACAGAGTTTTGCCAGCCAGGACAAAAGACTGACCACCTTGACAGAGGACTGACACCTTAGACAGAGGACTGACACCCTGGGCAGAGGACTGACACCCTGGACAGAGAACGGACACCCTGAGCAGAGGACTGACACCCTGGACAGAGAACGGACACCCTGAGCAGAGGACTGACACCCTGGACAGAGAACGGACACCCTG
>NW_019775994.1:117729-133425 GCF_001039355.2 Lingula anatina | reverse complement strand
TGATTTGAATGAAGCAAGTAGGAAATTTAAGAAATCATCACATGTGAAAATAGTTTCATTGGATCTTAGTTTTGATAGTCAGAAAGGTTTCATTTATATTTATGCTAGATCCTGAAATTTGATTTATCTGTTGACTGTTTCGTCTGTTCACTCTGACAGACTTGGTCACAACTGAATTACCTGTTCAGGTGAAGGTGAACAGGTAATTATATCTCAGTCTTGATGATAACAGTACTAGCGAAAGGATTAAATTTTGCAGTAACACCGCAATATTTACCGGTCGACGATATCATCACTGCAACGGAACAAGCATGCATGCTACTACCGGAAAACAAACGGGACCAACTGAGAGGGAAGGTAACATCAATCCTAAAGTCCAACAAGACACCAGCGTCCAATCTAACAAAGGGAGAACAACGGGCATTAAAAACATTAAGAAAGGAAAAGGACATAATGATATTACCGGCGGACAAAGGACGAAAAACGGTAATAATGGACGTGGAGGAGTACAACGAGAAAGTACAACACATGTTAGCGGACACACGTACATACTGTACGGTAAGCTGGATGCTGACCCCACTCAATCTTATAAGAGAAAGTTAGTTGCCAATATAAACAGATTGTTAAAAGCAGGGAAAAGCAGTGAACAACAAAAACATTTCCTTTATCCCACAGCAGAAATAACACCTAGACTATGTTGTACGCCCAAAGTATACAAAGAGAACACACCTCTAAGACCGATAGTGGACTATACGGGTTCCATAACTTATAACCTTTCAAGAAGTTTAGCAGACATACTAGCTCCATTGATAGGGAACACAGAACATCATGTTCAAAATTCAAAACATTTAGTCAAGATCTTGAAGGAATTAAGAATTGAAAAAGATGAAACATTGGTATTATTTGATGTGACCTCATTATTCACCAACACACCCATCGACCAAGCGCTTGACATCACCAGAAGGAGACTACTAGAGGACAAGAAACTGAAACAGAGAACGCTACTATCTATTGATGACATCATGGAACTATTGGAATATGTTTTATCAAAAACATATTTCAGTTTCAGAGGAATAATATACCACCAAAAATTCGGTACAGCAATGGGCAGTCCGGTATCTCCTTTGATAGCTAACATTTTCATGGAGGATTTGGAGCAAACAGCCACGCCTATGGCTCAGATATGTGGATGGCATCCTGGCAATAATACCAAAGGGCACAACAGCAGCAGTGAACCAACACATGAATAGCATTGACCTCTCCAACAGCATAAAATTCACCAATGAACAAATGAAGGACAACCACATAGCTTTCTTGGACACAGACATTATAGTCAAAGCAGATGGATCCATAAAAACCAAAGTGTACAAAAAACCAACTCACACTAACCAGTATCTGTATTTCACATCCCACCATCCAGTAGTACACAAATTGGCAGTGGTAAGAACATTGTTAGATCGCTGTTACGAACTAGTGACCGAACCAGAGGACAGGATGGAAGAAGAAAACATCATAAAAGAAGCATTGAAGCAATGTAATTACCCGAAATGGACAATAAAGAAGGTGAAACATCAAATGGAAATGAAAAGATCAGGAAGTAAGATATCCAAAAATAACTCAAATATAATTCTCAAAACTAAGAAACTTTCTTGTACATCCAAAAGATAAGATAGAAGACAACAAGAAGTGTGGAGTAGTATATCAAATCGGGCGTGGAAGCCGTGACAGAGTCTATGTTGGAGAGACGGGAAGAAAATTAGAAACAAGACTAGAGGAACACAAGAAAGATGTTAAGGAAAATGTAGGTGAGGGAGTTAACACCAGATCCAAACGCTCTATGTCGACAGGAGTTCTACACAAATCTGCCATCACAGCTCATATGTCAGATAACAACCATGTGCCAAAATGGGACAATGTAAAGGTGCTAACCGGTGAAAAATGACTACAGCAAGCGCAAAGTTTTGGAATCGATCTGGATAAGAAGGAAGAAACACACCAGAGATGAAGGAGCAGACAAGCTGTCCCATGTGTATGACGACATTCTCAAACCCACCCTTGGGGGTAGGGGGCGAGAGGGGCTAACAAGTCATCATCAAGAATGAGATAATTACCTGTTCACCTTCACCTGAACAGGTAATTCAGTTGTGACCAAGTCTGTCAGAGTGAACAGACGAAACAGTCAACAGGTAAATCAAATTTCAGGATCTAGCATAAATGAAACCTTTCTGACAATCATCATATTTATTCACATCAAACTGGCAAAGGGAAATGTAGTTTTCAGTTTCAGCTTTCTTTCAAGTTTTTAGGTAGAAGGTACTTAATTTTCNGTGACAGAGTCTATGTTGGAGAGACGGGAAGAAAATTAGAAACAAGACTAGAGGAACACAAGAAAGATGTTAAGGAAAATGTAGGTGAGGGAGTTAACACCAGATCCAAACGCTCTATGTCGACAGGAGTTCTACACAAATATGCCATCACAGCTCATATGTCAGATAACAACCATGTGCCAAAATTGGACAATGTAAAGGTGCTAACCGGTGAAAATGACTACAGCAAGCGCAAAGTTTTGGAATCGATCTGGATAAGAAGGAAGAAACACACCATGAACAGAGATGAAGGAGCAGACAAGCTGTCCCATGTGTATGACGACATTCTCAAACCCACCCTGGGGGTAGGGGGCGAGAGGGGCTAACAAGTCATCATCAAGAATGAGATAATTACCTGTTCACCTTCACCTGAACAGGTAATTCAGTTGTGACCAAGTCTGTCAGAGTGAACAGACGAAACAGTCAACAGGTAAATCAAATTTCAGGATCTAGCATAAATGAAACCTTTCTGACAATCATCATATTTATTCACATCAAACTGGCAAAGGGAAATGTAGTTTTCAGTTTCAGCTTTCTTTCAAGTTTTTAGGTAGAAGGTACTTAATTTTCAAATAATAATAATAATAATAATAATAATAATAATAATAATAATAATGCAATGTTTTAGTAGACGCAGTGATTATGTCATAGTGCTCAGGGATTTCCAAGGATTTCTCAGGAATCCAACACCCCTTGTGGTCTCTGCATTACTTTAAATGAAGTTATATTCTGAAGATATACATCTATGTGTATAAATTTATGAGGCTGGAGACATTGCCTTCAGTTCTATTTTTATTATTCAATTGTTTTATTTCGCTGAAGTTCAGTGGTTAACAGTGTCTGTTTACATATAGGATAATGCTCTTATGATACAAGTTGGGCCTTTGGGTTTTCTGTACACCGTAAGTGTTTTAAGAAAAAGTCCTTACATGTAACAGCTCCTTGTACTTTATGTATCATTTGTCTGAAGGGAACCTCCACCTTTCGGGTCTCATTGCCTTAATGGTATGATTCAATCACCCGTCATTATGGCAACCATATACTGTATGAAATGGAGCGTGTGTATTGATTCCTGACTTTCATAAGGGGTCTTTCAACCAATTTCATAACAGATACTGGTAGAGAAGAATGAGAAGACGTTTGGTGGAGGGTATAACCACTGCACATGCTTGGCACGTTTACACTCACCACGAGAATAAAGCGCAGGGCGCTGCAACTCAAAAATAAATTAAAATATCCGACATTCACTGATGTTTGGGTAATAAGGCGCATTCCCATAGATTTTAGATCGATCTATCCCCGTGGGGAGTCTCACTAGATTACTATCAGATAATCCGGCTTAAATGTCCGTCCCGCCTACTACATGTACAAGATGTAAGGGGGTAATTAACTACCGTGCGCGCTCGGCTGAATGCAATATAGCGTGAACCCCCAGGGAGTTCGGTCGATCTAGTTGAATCGATCTAAATCTCTAGGAATACCGTCATAGACGACGTGCAATTCTTCCTTTATGCAAGGTTAGGGAAACAACAGGGATTTATGGTTACAAACTGAAATAATATACCTGGAAACTTATCTGAAAACTTAGAGCAAAGATGTATTTAGCCTGTAAGTATGTGATATCTTCAAGATTATAAATCCATTACTCAATAAAAAACGCCGTTAGAATGAAAAATATAATGGTAATAAAATTAAAACGCCACACAGGTTACACAAAGTGACAAGGAAACTTATCCGTGGCAATAACTGATATCTATGATTCAAGTCACAGAAGTACAACGAGTTATTTCAATGACAGTATCCTCTCTCAGTAGCTAATGTGCTGGTAGGTACACATGTATGCTAGTACCTGTTATACAACGAGTTATTTCAATGACAGTATCCTCTCTCAGTAGCTACTGTGCTGGTAGGTACACATGTATGCTAGTACCTGTTATACAACGAGTTATTTCAATGACAGTATCTTCTCTCAGCAGCTACTGTGCTGGTAGGTACACATGTATGCTAGTACCTGCTTTAAACACATATGACATGGTTACTTGGATATTGAAAAAGGCCGGAACACATGGGACATCAGTAGAATTGAGAAAAAAATGTGTGTAATCGTAAATCATAATTTTCAACAACATTTTCTATTATAACATGTGCAGGTAACTCAAGTCACCTTGTTAAGATAATGGCACACAGAGAGCCGGTTGCCCGCCATTTCTTAAAAAGGGAAATCCCCGCCCTAATGTTGTAAATTGATAGTTTTCTGGCCAATAGATGTGTTTGTAACACTACATCCCAGACACATTTCCTGGCACATGTACCGTAGGTATGTGATTTTTTACTGGTCACAAATCCTCGAGCATCATCAAACCCCTTTAACCGTTTAACCCTGCAGGCAAACATACAGCAGTTTATCAGAGGAAGGATGCGACAGTTGCTAAGGATCATATTTACCTTATGTGGGGACCTTTGAGATAACGGACATAAATGCAGAAAGTCAAAAGTGTGATTGTTATTTAAACTGTATTTTCTCCTCCAGACAGAGCACTTGTACTCGCTGATTAATTTCAGTAACAAAGCAACAACTGCGACTATCAAAATAACCAGATGTAAGCCATATAGACAATCTGCGGGCTGTCATTCCTCGCTGAATCAGCGGCCTACTGGTCCTACAATAAATCTAAACCAGCTACGCCAAATACTTTGATGTTGTCACTTGTATATCGGCCGTGCTTGTTTTGGCAGTTATTAGTTGCTCCTCTATGGTAAGTAAAACTCGCCTCTGATATTTTGCAGGTAGCTTTGATAGAGCTTTTTATCCAGTTTCACCTATATTATTGAGGACATTAATCAGTGGCGGATTTAAGTGGTGTTAGGGGGATACTGACCCCCTTCTCTTTCGATTTCTGAAAAAAAAATCACAACAATGGTCCCCTCTTAAATTTAACCAAGGGGGGGAAGGGGTCGCCTTTGCACCTCCTTCAAATAATCCTGGATCCATCCCTGATTATGATGGAAATGATTGAAAACTCATTGATAGCTTCGTTGAATCGAATTATGGAACAGATTCAGGAGCACAAAGGCACTGTAACGTGGGAGTATATGCAGTGATTTGTAGTCATATAGTAGTTGGAATTGTTTTAAAAGAGTATTAATTTCAGTCTTTTTTCAAGGCTATGCTTCACAAGAGTGTCCTTAACAGAAGGAAAATCAGTTTTTCACTGCTTTCTTGGACTTTACTCTGAAAAAAAGATCGCAAGATTGTCTAGATTTCCGTAGGGATAATTCTTGAAGCCGAGTCATAAAAAGAAAACATAATATAATTTACTGCCGTATTTCAAGTTCAGTGTTATTGTTCAGTATGTCAGGTCAGCGTAGCAAGGACTGCATGTACATCGTGTGTACAAATATATAATTTTGGAAGGCTATATTTAGAGAGCGCACATCGTAACCAACCGCTTATCACAGGCAATGCAAATACTGATATCGATTACCGTCATTAAAACGTCAAAGCTTTTTCTGCTGGCAGAAATAGAAATTAAAACTACGATGTATCTTTGAGAGTTCTGTTGACAACTGAGTTATCTCTGTCTGATACACAGTTGTCTAACATATTCTCTTTTGTTGTTCTAAACTAAGGTTTTGACTGTAATGGTATAGGCCCTATACATACATGTATATTCTTCCATAATACACCACCGTACCATTCCACTATAGTTCTGCCTATGTAACTATAGATGGGAGACATCTTCAGAGAATCCCATTTATGTAACCATCTATGTTACTCAGTGATTACTACATGGAGAAATTGTATGCATGTGTCACACTGTCCCGAAATTGACACGGAATGGACACACGATCAATAAAAACTTCAAATAGGGTTCTGATCGTGAAAAAATCAAAGAAAAGAAAAGGCACCACAAGCCGTTGACAAAAACATGTAATTCATTCAATGATAATTATAACATTCTGTTATGTGCATGTATAAAATACAATACAAAATGTTAAACAATAAAAAGATAAAAAATGAGAATTTGGTCAGATGACCGAATGTAATACAATGGAACATATTTCAAAATATGAAAGCTATGGGGAAAAATATATCACAGTATTTACCTTCAAAATAATAAATAAATAAAATAAATAAATAAATAACCAATTACAAATACAGAAACGACACGTTCAGCCGACGCTGATGTTTCGTGCATATTGTGCATGATAGCAAGTTTTCGTCCAAAAACGGCTCAAATTTTTAAAGAAAAGAAACCTGCTTGTCAGTAGACCAGATAAAGATATGATTCATGATGTTAATGTCACATCACCATAACACGATAACAGCTGATTATATTGACGTACTGCCAGAAAAATTCCCTCTGTTGTGCTCGACAGATGTATATCGTATCACTTATCACACAGTCCTGCGTCCTTGGCACTGGTTACACTAGAGTGCTGATTATATTGTCGTACTGTCAGGAAAATCCTCTCTGTTGAGCTCGGCAGCTGTATATAGTATCAGTTATCGTGCACCCTCTACTGCGTCCTTGCCAAACATATTTGATTACATTGCATTTCTTGTGAATATAATATGTAACGTTCACAGCGACTGATATCTATTATCCATCCCTTCTGTAAAATGTTGTATCCTGTACGTGTTTTTAGCAAGGAAAAAACGCTTACATTCCGCCCAATAAGTCGTGAAAGACATTGGAAACTTAAACAATTCTGTTCGTCAAAGTTCTCCTTTACCTGAACACCCACGAACACCGTTTTAACACCAATATAATGACACCATTTAGTACTCCAAAACACTGTCAGCAATATTTCTTAATTTTTCATTTCGGATATTATTGTTGCTAAAGCAAAATAGTGCCTTTGTTTAGAGAAGATCTGTAAATAAAGGATCGTAACTCCATAACAAAAGGATTAACAAAAATGTCGGCAAGCAATTGTAGCCCACTGACTCGTGGTCAACTATGCCAATTTTCGTGATACAATTATATTTGTGGATAAAAGTATGTCCCAAACCGATTTCTATCCCACCGCAAAAAAGAAGTGTTCAATTATAAAACTTTGAGCTGATTGCAACGAGAACTATAACGTCGATATTATGTATTTTCGAGGGCATTTTTTTTTGTTTTAAATCAGCAAAGATAGATCCATTACCGAATAATTAGATGCAAGAAAATATCATTATCGGTATCTAGAGGATAACAAATGCTTAAAATACCCGTCAGCTTATTAATCCCTAACAATCTGCACACAGCTTATCAGGCCGAGTCCTTCAGTGACGCCACCACATATTCAGCAAGCGGTGACTCCGCCTGACGCAACACCTGCACTATTTAAAAAAAAAATCTCTGAAAATTTTTGTTAATTAGGTATGACTTCCTTTTTTTCAGTTAAGTTTTAAAAATACGGTTTTGGTAATTTCCCTTCTCATAATAAACAAGGAAAGGTGCTTTAAGGGGGGGGGGGAGGGGCACAAGTTCAACGTTCACCATTTGTATGAATAGTGCTCTTGATGGCCAGCACCGCGCCGACTTTTTGGAAATTTAAAATAATGAGAGAACTCTTAACTTGCACGCCTTTCTAAAGCGCCAATGCATTTTAAAGTCATGTGTCCGTCTACATAAGTTTATAACCCTGAGCTACGCAAACTTAGTTGAAGTTATAACAACAGTTACATTTTGAAGTTATAACAACAGTTACATTATTTCCATCGATTGCTAACGCTGCATAGGGACTTCAGTGCTACAGAAAGGAAACTTGTACCGAAAAACGGGAAATTTGTCTTGAATAATTCGTCATTGTGTAAGTCAAGTTCAACAAGGTCGTTACAAATACAGTCTTCTCAAGACAACTTCTCTACAGAGTATATTCAATGGACACTAAATTTAATTTTATTTAACTGACCCTGTCACCTGTACGTAAAGATATGCAGGCTATGATATCATTCTCTGTTGACCTTCAGACGGCCATATCAAGAACGCTAACCTCTATAACCAAGATAAACTGATCAGGGCATGGGAATTAATTGACATCAGAGCTGGGTGCTGAGATATAATATCATATTACTGTTTGAAGAGATTAAATCTGTCTACTCTTGTGGACGCAGGCTGGAAGTGTGACAGTCACTGTATGTTTAAGAGAGAGATAAGATACTGTCACCCGAGCAAAAATACCAGAACACCTTGAGCACCAGAGATGTTTTGGCATTTATGTTGAGAGGGTGGCTGTGTATCGTGTCACATACATACAGAAGGAATGTAGTTTTAGACGCAGCTAATCTACAAGAAAATGCCGACTTAATAACAATTTCCTTATATTTTTTATGATTGAAAGAAGTGTAAAAGACTAAGACGGACTAAACCCAAGTGTGCCCTGGATTGGTTTGATCATACATGTGGCGTCTCAATATTTTTAAATCAGTTTGATAGTCGTCCTGGTATAAGATAAAATCCCAAACCCGAACGTGGTATTTTTCTCCCCAAAATGTCCATAATTAATTTTTTTTTTCGGAAGTTTGTTTATTTTTAAAACAGCTAATTACAAAAGGGATATTAATATTGACTCTACACCACAAAAATAAAGAAATTATTCCCAATGCTATCGCCAAATATATAATTTTCCAACGTCAACGGTATTTTCAGATTATCCAGTTACAGCAAATTTTAAAATTATTCTTAATTGTCAGGGGTCTCTAAGAGACCATTCCCAGAGATATCGTATTAACTTTGGGTCGATCTATTTTCAGGGGGATTCTCACTAAATTGCTATCAACTTAAGCGGCTTAAATGTCTGTCACACCTACTAAAGATGTTAGGGAATAATTAACTACCAGAGGCCGAGCGTGCACGAAAGTTAATTATTCCCTAGTTGATTCGAAAGGCGTGACAGACATTTAAGCCACTTAAGTTGATAGCAATTTACCCTGAACCCCTTTGGAGTAAGACTGATCCTGTTGGGTCGATCTAGGCATGGGAACCCAGTCTTACACAGTGTAATAAATTAGGGAGTATTCAGATTCAAGTTAACATACATCTAGACATGGGAACCCAGTCTTACACAGTGTAATATTCAAGTTAACATACCAGCAGGATACATTCATCTCTGTGGGATTCTCGCTAAATTCCAGTCAATGTAATCAGTTAAATAGTATTACACGCCACCTCGAGAAGTTAATAAGAAAAGAAAAGTGATCACGCCAGCATGACGTATTGTGTATTTGTCTTTAACGTGTGAATGCAGGCGAACAATGTGAATGCAGCCGAATAAAACCTACAGTTTATCACCTATCTCATATGTGTGTAAATAAATGCCGAGTGCCAGGTTGACACTTGAAGTTTGGGATTTGAACACAGCAGTCGTGTTTGTGTCTATACGTCATGGCGGAGGGTTACCTTTGTGGATGTGATTTTCTACAAGTAGGAAGGTACAGTTTTATAGTAGAGCAATTATTTTTGGTCTTCATTTCGTTAATTAAATTGATCTCATGGTCGAATCAGTGTTAATTATTGCACTTTGTCGCGGTGAATCGCTTACGTTTTTCATTGGAGTTAGTGACAATTGTAGACTGCTAGCGTGCCTTTTTGTGTTTAAGTGACAGTCTTTAATGAAATAGGAAAGACCTAGCAGGAAAAAAAAACAATGAAAGTAAAGCTTTGCATTCTGCATGATGTAATCTGTTTGCAAGATATCCTCTTTCGGTTCAGTAGCTTTAGTCCTTCTTGTGTTCGTCTGAAGAAGCGTGGACCGGTGTTGTAACAAATGGACAATGCTAATTTTATTTAAAGTTACAAGAAAACAATATGTGAACATTACAGGCTCAAACATAAAGAACGTACAGTAGGTTTTGTATGTTTTGGCGGTCACCACATAGAATGGGTTGATAAGTATAAATAGCTGGGAGTTTATGTAGATTGATTTTTAGATTTTCAATATACTGCAAAATTTCTATCTGAATCTGCTACTATAACACTGGGTTTAATTATGGGAAAATGAAAAAAAAGTGTCAGATAGGATTCTACACATGCCACAAATTGTTTAACAGCCGTGTGACTCCAATTTATTTTAGAGCATGGGTCGAGATGTTTGGGGATTTTTGGAAAATGAAAACTGTGGAAATGAACTATATGACGACTCAGGTCAGATACCACTGAAAGTTGGCATATGGGTGAACATATTTAGATATGGAACGGTTTGGTACTCACTCAAAATGAATTAAATACTTGTCAAAAAATCTTAAAGATTATAAATTGGGGAAAATGGTGCTCCGAAGTTAGATTCTCAGATTGTGTGATATTGAAATTCTTTTTTTTTTTAACAAATCAGTTGTTGATATAGAAAAATATTTAACAATTTTCTCTGAAAAAATCTCAATTAAATGAAAAAAATAGCACTTTGAAATTTACTAAAACTCCGAACATATTTGACATTTAGAAAAAGAATTAAAACGAAAAAAAAATGTATACATAGTTTTAAACAGGAAAGAAAAAATATATACAGACACTATAATTGTCTGTATATATTCTGATCGGTATGTTTGCCCGAGTTGTCGCTGTTGCTGTCCAAAACGTGACGCTCGCCCATAACTGCCAAACAGTATTTTTGTTTTACTTTAAATTTACTGATTGTCTTTGTTTGATAAAGCAGCAGATTGCTTCTGAAAATCAGCAACATCGGTTATGTTTACGGTAATTATTTTTTGCACCATTTAGGTCACATTTGCCTCATATTTAAGTAATTTTGTTGATGTGTATTTTGTTGATGTTTCTTCTTTTTGCTGTCTGTATATTTACCAGCTTTAATGGTCTAGTTTATAACTTTTTGGATGAGCTCTTTACCTTTACCTAGAAACTGGTCGTTACACAAACATGACCATTAATGAAATAATATGGCAACTTTCCAAAAAGGAGTTACAAGATGAGAATCCTCTCTTACTTCGGTGCTCTGCTTATATTGAGGGAAGATATAAATTTCATGAAAAATGGGCATCTAAGCAAATGGTATGAATGAAATATTTAAGAAGGTTTAATTGGAGGGGGGGGGGGGGAAATGTATACAACAGGTGTCTTTTAAGCCCGAAGGGCTGGGTGTATATTTGCACATTAGGCCTACAAGTAAATAAATGATTATGTTGATATGAATTATAAAAACGCTAGGATTCAGTCATAGCTATAATAATAACAACACGATATCCGATAACAGCACTGCTGCATTACTTATTAACTCGCGTCTTCTTCCAGTGATGTTGTACTTTGGATTTATCGCCTGCTAAACACGTGATAGGGCTAGAAACAGTGACAAGTAGATTTAGTACAATAATTATTCTTCACTTTGATATTGTTATTGTACCTTGCATTACTTTATTCTCTTCAGCGTGACTCCCGATTCAGCCACACAGAATTATCGTAATGAAAATGATTAAAAGTACAGATACAAAGTTGTGATCGTAATGAATACATTGTACCTTTCATAATTGATACAATATACATTTGTTAAGAGGTTAAACAGTGTAAGTAAGAGAGTTAAAGAGTGCATGTGTTGTTCAATAATAAAAAAAGAATAATATAGTTATCATTCCTTCAGGATGATACAATGAAAAATCTGTATTAATAGAAATGGCGACCTAAGGTCAAGTAACATTCCATTGCCTAATAAGAGAATGATTATATTTTGGTAATGACGTAATGATGGAAAGTTATGGAAAAAGGGATAATCATAGACATTGTGTAAGAGCTGAGGAATTATTACATTACCAAATAAGGTAATGTAGGAGAAAGACTTTGTGATACATCATGACATTGGAATGATGATCTGTAGGATAAAAGAGAATGCATTGTAACTGGAAAATAAGAATATACGAATAAATCTTTTAGGCTCCCAAAAGATGTATGTTCTTCATTTATAGTACTGGCGAAATAAAAAGGTACTATAGAATTATTATTGAATAAAGCAAATAAATTTCTTTCTCCTCATTTTCACAATGTGTGCAATTTATAAAAAAAATGGTTGTGTGAATTACAGCAGGTAACTTATTAACACGAGAAAGAGCGAGCGAGCGAGCGCACGCGCGCGCGCGAGAGAGAGAGAGATGAGACGCGGGGGTGGGGGTTGCAAGAAATACCTTACTGGGTAGACCTACATGTATATCTTCTGACAATGCTGACTTTCTGTAATGACCTCTCTATACAGTAACAATTACCCTGGGAGAAAGCAACACAATATTTTAATGGTCCAGGAAACTGACCACCTTTATAGATTCCTTTACTTTTACAAACCTTATATGTTGCCAGGCGCACGCCTTGTCACTCTCCAGATCTTGTTTCTATCACGTTTACTCAGAGTTTTCAAGCAAAACGACAAAATGTCCAAAAATCGGTTACTCTATTTTTGTAGTCCCTATCCCTTTTCTACCTTTTACAAAACATTAAAAAACGGAACTTGTTCATAATGATCTGATCATGCAGATAAATCGGGAAATATGCTTATTATAAATTATGGTGTGGTCTTAGATGTCATCACTTTTATCATCATTTTACAAGTCTAAAAGAGAAGAGTCTTTCCAGCCCCCCCCCTCCCACCCCCAATCTGATCCTGAAAAGCTAAACATGGTCACCTTCGCCTTCCTGGGAGAGGGAGGATCATGATTTCTTAATTTTTATTTTTCCAAAAGCGTACAGAGGACACCCCCCTCCCCAATATACTGTTGTACATGTACTGGTAGATTAGCGAAAATGACCCCTTAAAGACAGGCATGAATAGGCTAACCCTACAATTAAGTTCATGCCCCTTAGCCGGTTAGTCTGCAATCTCAAGATTATTATTATTATTATTATTATTATCATTATTATTATTATTATTATTTTATTTTATTTTTTATGTGATGATTCTTGTGACCTTTGGTAATTACTAAGATGCCGTAGTCATACCATGACTTATTATTATTATTATTATTATTATTATTATTATTATTATTATTATTTTATTTTATTATTATTTTATTTTATTTTTTATGTGATGATTCTTGTGACCTTTGGTAATTACTAAGATGCCGTAGTCATACCATGACTTATTATTATTATTATTATTATTATTATTATTATTATTGTTGTTGTTGTTGTTAATTTGTTGTTGTCGTTATAACACAATCCTTACTCCTTCCAGATACCTGTTTTAAAATTGACATTCTACTGGCACCTGAACTCGCTGTGTCATCTATTATCCACTGCTCTGTGATGCCGTTTTGTTTCTCGTGGCCTGTGATGCCGTTGCCGCCATTCTGTGTCCTGTCCTGGCCTTTCTCCTAAGCGAGTCAGTGCTGTACGTGATAAACAGGCGCCATTTTCTTCAACAGCCAGGAAGTAACAGGACGAAGATTGTGGGATAATGTTGAACATATTTGACAAAGAAAGAGATATAATCTGACCGACTTGTAGGTATATGGAGCAAGTGTTTATGTTACTGTGATCTCCAAGCTGCAGCACCAGAAGTAAACATAAAGTTTAGCAATCGCTGACAGAAATATTACAGGATCTACTGTCGGAATGGAAGCCATGTTAGGGCAGTCTAGACGAGGTGTAAATCCAAGATCAGGACAGGTGACAGTACAGACACAACCTCCATTAGCTGAACAGGAAACAAATACAACATCAGCTCCACATCCTCATGTTTTCTTAGACAAGGCAGAATGTGTGCGTTCCTTCAGTGCTGAACTGGAAGATGATAGAGACATATACATAACTGGGTTAGCCATAGATAAGGAACACATGTTTGTTGTGGATAAAAGAAAAAACAGAACAAAAGTATTCACACATGAAGGACAATTTAAGTTTGACATTAAAGTAAACAAACCATGTGATGTGGCTGTGTCACAGACTGGTCACCTGTATATAACATCACAGGGTGACAGTTGTGTCCAAGTGTACTCCACCAGAGGTCAGCAGGTGACAACCATGGGTCAGGGTCTACTGGGTATTACACTGAACAGACAAGGTCATGTGATGGTTTGTGATGGAAGAAAGAAGTCCATCTTCACATTCCATGCAGACAGTGGACAGCTCCTGAACACTATTCCACTCAGTATGTGTAGATACCCAGAGTACATCACAGTGAACAGTGTGAATGATAACATTGTCATATCAGACATGTTGAGATACTGTGTACATGTGCTGTCACCTACTGGTGATCATCTGTACCAGTATGACGGCAGCAGAGAAGGCAGTAAACTGAGTTATCCATGTGGAGTGTGCACAGACAGCTATGGTCACATCTTCATTGCTGACAATGGTAACCACAGGATAGTGGCACTGAGTCCACAGGGACAGTTTATCAGATACATTGTCACTGAGGATGATGGGTTGGAGTTTCCCCAGGCAGTAGTCATCAACCCTGCTACTGGTCAACTGGTGGTGGGAGAGTATGGCGGCAATGTTAACACATTCCAGTACATTGACCTGAAACAAGGTGAGTAACATGTATTAACTGTGGATAGATATGTTTATTATGTAAAATATTTGAAAGTTAATTAGTCTTACAATGTTTTTATCCATAAATATGTTTGCCTTTATTTCAATAAAAAACTTTTTAAGCATATTTAAATTCAGTAAGCACACAGCTGTGCTTCAGTAAAAATGTATGTAGAGTGGAGACATTTTCTATAGTTAATACTTTACTGTTACTGACCAATTTCTATGAACCCATTATAGTGATTAGGATTTTGAATAATGATGAAGAACTCTTTTTAATGGAATTTATAGTATGCTTTATTTGTATTTTTATTAAGTCACAAGAAAAACATCTTACATTGTTTAATCCCTGAACTTCTTGTCCATTTGTCAGTAAAGAACAAATCAAGTCTCACAACAGAACAGTCCAATTCTTCATATTCTTCATCTTGTAGCTGTTCATGAAAGCTTAGATATACCTAAATTCTCAAATGTATTTTGTCAAGTTTCTTGATGTCTTACCACTTCTAGATTCAAAGACATTTCATCACCAGTTTGTTGTTAACACACACAAATAAATTAAATGTTGAAGTACTTTGGATGATACCTTATTTTCCTGACTTTGTGGATTGTTCTTTGCAAATAAAACTAGCAGACGACCATTTTTCATGAAATGGAACTACTTTTCACAGGAAGTAGTGTATTCATACACAACAGTGACCTTGAGTTTGGAATACAAAAAAATAGTACATGCATTCATACTGTCACAGCATGCAAATTATAATGAAATATACAAAACTAAACACATTTTTATGTAACACAAGTTAAATGCATTTTTATTTATTTATATTATTATTATTATTATTATTATTATTATTATTATTATTATTATA
>NW_019775994.1:97914-117456 GCF_001039355.2 Lingula anatina | reverse complement strand
TGGACCAAATCTAGTCCCATGCATAAAAAGCCCAGACCCCATGTTTATTACGCCCTGGCTGGGCCCATTCTTTATGGTGTTTGTTTTGTTAACAGCATAATGGGCAAGTTAATTGACCAAGTTAATTGGCCAAGCTGCCAGTTTGTTTGTATGGCATGTGCAGGGGATGTCTTATAGAATAATAAAATCAGACAGAATAGGCTGTGATTCCTAAACATAATAGATGGAGGGGGGTGGGGGGGAAGGAGACATCAAGGGGCTCATGATTATAAATACCATAGCATTAATGATAATGGTTATATATGCACAACTCCTTTCTTATGTTTAAGTCATAACATGGTAAATTCATCTTATTATCACATAGGTGTAATATTTGGCCTAATCAAATATGTTTTTCATTGCATTAACAAAAATAAGTAAAATGTGTTCAAAAGCCTGTTTCAGCAAAATGGTTAAAATACATTTTTACTCAGAACATATCTTTGGAAGAACCTGCTAGAGGACACGACATATATGTTGTGGGAATTATACACCAATATCATATTCACCATAAATCATTGACATAAAGAGCTAGTGCATCATATTTCTGACCTAAGTTGAAAATGACCCATCGTAACAGCGAGAAATAGGTACTTTTTGGACACATAATTGGCCATATTTTTGTAAATTGTAGTCCAATTATTATAATTCTTTTTTATTTTGCTCCTATGAACAGTGTCTTTAATATCAGTCTATCAACAATCTCTAATCATAAATTATTAATTTATCAGACACTTGTAACATTAAGCACATTTAATTGTTCACCCTGATTGTGAAACAGCCGCCTGCTCCAAATGTACTTGGTCTTCTCCAAGTTTAAAAAAAATCTGGATGTTGATAAAATTTATTCTGAACACTCTACAGTATAAGCCAGGCAGATTTAGTACAATGGCATATGTATTTGTAGGTTGATAAGTTATTAACTAAAGAAAAAAAACTTCATGTAATAATCATAATAGTGATACATAATACATGTATGATAATACATTTCACCACAATATGATGCAAACACCATCAAATGGAAACAAAAATAAACTTGTTATTAAACCAACTCAACAAGTGTTTGTGCCAAGCAGATATTTAGCATTGTACAATATACATGTATTTCAGGAACTGCTCAGAATTATGCTGATTGCCATTTCAAGTCTAAATTAAACAAACATCAATGTCGCCTACAAAAATGATACAACTGCACCATATATCTCTTGCTATATGAAATACTTGTTGAAATGATGTTTTCAATAGAACTTATATTTTGTTTCATTTTTTTATTTAATTATGAGAAAAACATTCTAAAATGTTTAATCCCATTTCTTAGTATTATCATTATGCTTCACATGTATATCAAGGCTGTTGCAATGTTTTTTTTATAATCTGCAGAAGCAACTAAAGAATAATTTGCTAGTTTTGATGATTACATGGGCGTAACTAGGCATACGCACGGATGCACTGTGCGTACAATTTTTTGGCCAACCATGATATTATTTTGTATAAATTTAGTGTATTTTTCACGGAATATAAAAGAAAATCCTCTGCTTATTAAAGTCACCTGTATGTACAAATCCTCTGTATCAGTTGTATAGGCACAATTGTTCTGACACCCCCCTCCCGTCTTGCAAATTGAGGTAAACAATGCCTGTAACCTTAACAAGTCCTATCTTAATCGTCCATCTAACTGAATTTTCCTTTACCTCTTAATTGGAGGGTTCAGTGGCCCTCAACTCTGCTGTACCCTCTTTCTTGAGAATATCTAACGCATTCTCGCTGGCGATATTTATCTCAGGTAAAAATTTACTTGAGTGTCATTTTCAAAGAGCAGCTCCCGCAACCCTTGGAGCACTAGATAAAATCTGGACACCAGGTTTAAGAAGGAGCTAGAGAAACAAAGGAAGAATTTTTCCTGCAAAGCTTCAAAGAATTTTGACACGGACTTGACCCAGCTTACCCCTCCAACTAGTGACATGGGCAATTTTTACAAACAAATAATTAAACTTAAATGTATCAGAGCTCTGTCGTGTCGTACAATTGGTTGTTTTTGGGAGCCATGCATCCACATGTAAGGTGAATGAAACCGTATGTTAGTTCAACTCAGAGGTGGATCCAGGATTATTCGAAGGGGGTTACACATATGCAAAGCTAGCCTCCTTTTAAATAAATATACCGTTCTGGGTAATAAGAATTTTGAAACTGTTTTAATTGCGAAAATATTTCTGACTAAATGATGATTTTATTATTAATAGAAATTAAGCTGCGATGTGTGGTACATATGCTGTAATTACGCTGTCCTTCATCTCTTGCGTTAGTCTACATTTTGCTGGGAAATTTAAAAATCTGTGCGTACAATTTTTATGTACGGACACAGATGTGTCTGTACATATTGCCATCACCTGCATCTGTCGTCGCCGTCGCCGATGCCGATGCCGATGCCGATGGCGATGCCGATGCCGTCGCCGTGCACTTTCCTTGTAAACACGATAAGTGGAGGGCAGTTTTACTTTTTGTCTTAATATTTACAGAGCTGATGAATATTCATAAAACGCAGGTCAAGTTCGAAAATCAGCATGATCGGGCCATTATTGTAGAAGTTATGCTGTTTTTTCACTTTTCAGCATATATGCAACCCTGTAAACACATTTTAAGGAAAACCATTAGACCTTTTCTCATGAAACTCACAGAACTAATCAATCTTATTAAAACGCAGGTCAAGTTCGAAAATCGGCATGATCGGGCCACTATTTTAGTAGTTATGCTGTTTTTTCATTTTTCAGCATATATGCAACACTATAAACACAATATAAGAAAAACAGAGAGGTCAATTGTCATTAAACTCACAGGAATGGTCAATCTTACTAAAACGCAGGCTGAGTTTNGTGGCCCTCAACTCTGCTGTACCCTCTTTCTTGAGAATACCTAACGCATTCTCGCTGGCGATATTTATCTCAGGTAAAAATTTACTTGAGTGTCATTTTCAAAGAGCAGCACCCGCAACCCTTGGGGCACTAGATAAAATCTGGACACCAGGTTTAAGAAGGAGCTAGAGAAACAAAGGAAGAATTTTTCCTGCAAAGCTTCAAAGAATTTTGACACGGACTTGACCCAGCTTACCCCTCCAAACTAGTGATATGGGCAATGTTTACAAACAAATAATTAAACTTAAATGTATCAGAGCTCTGTCGTGTCGTACAATTGGTTGTTTTGGGGAGCCATGCATCCACATGTAAGGTGAATGAAACCGTATGTTAGTTCAACTCAGAGGTGGATCCAGGATTATTCGAAGGGGGTTACACATATGCAAAGCTAGCCTCCTTTTAAATAAATATACCGTTCCGGGTAATAAGAATTTTGAAACTGTTTTAATTGCGAAAATATTTCTGACTAAATGATGATTTTATTATTAATAGAAATTAAGCTGCGATGTGTTGTACATATGCTGTAATTACGCTGTCCTTCATCTCTTGCGTTAGTCTACATTTTGCTGGGAAATTTAAAAATCTGTGCGTACAATTTTTAAAGGTCTGGTTACGCACCTGGATTATGTAACTGTTTTGGCGTAAACTGGAGTCATCTTATGCTAGTTGAGGTTTTGATGGTGTGAAAACGCATTTAATATTTAATAATCATTAAAGGTGGGGAAAGTAAAGCGCCTGTTATAGCAATTGTAGTCGAGGGGAGGGAGGAGGAGACAAATTTTGTATAAGATTTCTTACCTTAACTTTGTCTATTGTTTTCTACTTCTCTATTCTCTGTGAACTTCACGTGCAGGCTCCACGGAAACTGGGAATATTCTGCTTCTGTGTTTATATCACGTGACATGAGCCAACGTTGCCATTGGCCGGAAAGTCAAATTGATTGTCTCGAACTGGTGTTGGACTTGTACTCACCCATATTGTGTCATCTTCTCGGTCTCTGGTGCCAGTAGGGCGGCTGTACATCTGCTGCTTTTTCTCATGCACGCTAGTTAATGGACGACCCCCGCATACGTTGGATTATAAACTAATTTATCCCATGCAAACTATAAATTTGTTTTTATTAACTAGTAAGCAAAATCTCTTACACTGCTGCAGCACATCATCTTCCAGCTACAATTTTTACATCTGATGGTTTTTAAAAGTTACTGTTCCTGTGATTCATCAGCTGAGATTTTTTTTTCTATTTTTTTTTATAAGTCATATTGTGTAATATTATTCTGTGTTGTTGTTAAAGGGATAACAACTGTTTGTATGATATCCATATTTACTAATAAAAATATTGTAAACAACTCCTAGAAATATAACAAATTATGTTTTACCACTAAAATGGCAGTCATCACATTTATTATCACCACCAGCCTGTAAGCTGTTGGTACTCCTGGTTTTTGTCCCGACCCATCTCGTACAGCTCCACCAGCTCTGCGTTCTGGAGCTGGATACAAGTCACCATTCTCCTCCTCGACCGCAAGGACCCATGTCCCCATCTCTTGGATTAATAAATAAATCAAATAATCTCAACTTAAACCCCGTTCTTTTTTGTCTCTGTTGGTGCATTATTCTGGGCGTGACGTTTGTTAAAACACACCCTTGTCAAAATTTTTGAAAATTCAATGCCAACACTATCTCTCAAACCAAAGGAATTATGGGAAAAATTACTATAGAATTCTGACTGAATGTCATACGTGAAGATTCCAAATATGCCCTTGGATTTGACAGTTGACCTTTATTTCAAGGTCAAACAGGCCAAAATCTCCTAAAAATGGGGATTTTTTCAAAAAAAATATATGTTCACAAGTGCCAATTTTTAGAAACTACACAGACCTAATTAAGTGAGGGATTACAGTTTGGGACTTCATCTTCGGGAGTTTGGGGTCAGTCAGTGCATTTTCACAGGAGAAGCAGCTGTTAGATGCCAAAACTGAAAACTCTCCATAAAACTGGAACCCTAAATACAAGATACCTCTTGTTTTTTGCATTTCGTAGAGCTTGTCAAGATCAGTCCTGGGGGTGGAATCCATTTTTTTTTGTTTTGTTTTTTGATATGTAGGTTAAGAATTGCACTATATAAAAAAGTACATTTCAAGGGGTCCGCCATATAGATAAACGCCCCAATAAAATATTAGTCCCGATAGATAAGTCTCTATACATACACGTCTCAATAGATTTATGTCTCGTTAAATTTACGTTCCGATATCGGATAGATCCACCAACAGATTCCTATAAACCCACGTATCTTTAGATCCAGGTACCGCGCTAGATCCATCTATCTGACATCGTAATTGGCTAAAAGGCCGATATCAACTTGTGATACAGGTATGAGGCTTTCGAGTGATAGTCTGGCTGCGAATATATACTGATCCACTTAGTGATCTGTCTTAATTACAACCTGATATTTATTATTTATTCATTTATTTATGTATTTGTATATTTAGTAGGTGTTCAAACAAGACATACATGTACGTTCGCTTCTACACGTCTATCACACTTTAAAGTTCAGGAACGCGTCGTAAACATGAAACAGAACACATTTTAAGTGTGCAAATGTTACATTTTGAGAACGCTTTAAACAGTGTTCTGGCGCCAGAACACTGAGCGTTGTGATATATAGGACACATTTTTTATGTTTTTTTTTTGTTTTGTTTGGCCTTGTATAGGAAAATTGATAATCATCTACCCCCAAAAAAAAGGGACTAACTTTGAATGTCGGAGTCAATTCATTAACCATTGGTAAGTATGGAAAAATTGTCCTTACCCTAGGAAAATCCTTTTTTTTTTCTTTTTTCTTTTTTTTTTTTTTTTTTTTGGGTGGGGGGTGTGGGGGGTGTGGGGGTTGTTATCTCTTTAATTTGAGGATGTTATTGTGCAATAACAGTACAATTTACAACATCCGCACAGTGCATGTGTCCTGCCAGATTACAGATGTGTATGCCACTGATAACTACCATATAAAACTAAAATAGAAAATTAATTATTTTAGAGATTTGAGGACATAGGAAGTTCAACTTGGAACCAGCTTTTGGAATGACAGATGCTTGGCTGCTAACTACATTTCTTGTTAAACATTTTTTATCATTCTCATACCATCTTTAGTTTTTTTGTGGATCTGAAATATTTCATTTTAAATATCCACTTTGTATTTGAAACAATATAATGATGTTTGGTTGAGTTTTGTAGCAGAACTATGACTAAAAGTGCAGCTATAATGTTTCAGGTCAGTTTTCAGAGGAAATCAATAGACAAGACCCACTACTGCAAGAAGCATATCAACGAGCATGTAAGGATGGCTTTGAAAGAGTGAAGAGGGCAAGGGTGATGCTGCTGGGCCATTACGGTGCGGGTAAAACACACCTGAGAAAGAGGCTCCTCGGAAAGGAATATGATGAAGATAAAGATCCAATCACTAATGGTATAGAAACTGACTATGTTCTTGTACAGGAGGGTTGGAATTCAGATGAAGCTGGTAAGAATAACTGTACAAGAATTAAAAAGTGTTTCAATATTGAAATTCATTTACTTCATATATTTCAACTCTTAATATACGACTTGAAGATTTATTAATCTGCAAGGACAATTCTTTTAATTCCTCCTTGTTTATTATTTATTAACAGCAACTAGATCACCTCAGTCTCTTTGTATTTCATGACAAATAATAAAATTATTATTTTAATTTATAGAGTGTCATGGGCCAGCAATATCACGTTTGCTTGCTGTTAACACGAGAAAGATACATGAGGAAATCCGGGCAAGTCATGCAGGTAATTCCTGTGTGTGTACAACTAACTACTAGAACTAGAACATGTTTACCGTATATGTAAAAGTGTCGAGAGAATTAACTGCAGAAACATTTTCTAATATGAAACGAGAAAATAATTAATCATAAAAAACTTAAGATAATATTATAAATATATTATATGCATATTCTTAGAATAATTTTAATGAACATTTGATTAATTTGAATTTTTGAATTAATTACTGTAGAGTTACAACCCTTGGGTCAAGTTGTGCAGGCAACTAATGTACCAACATCAGAGAAAGTGGAGAAATGTAAGTACTGTGACACTCAAAATATAGAGATGTAGTGATATAAAACTTAAATAAATAAGAAAGGAAAAATAAGGGATAATTTGATTAATCAAACCATATGTTTATAAGGGTTCAATCACTTTTAAGCTTTCTTTCTAGATATAATAATGAAACATAGGCTAGGTAAAAATTTTAGATTGACCAATAATGTTGTCTTGAAGTGCTCTGTATAAGAACCTTTGTTGTGATGTTCTCTTTGTGTCAGGATGCCAATTTAAAACTTTGGTTTGTGGATAATGTTTCTATCTAATTTATATTTTGTTATTTATCGATCACACCCCAATACAACTTTAGTAAATTGGCAGTGACGGATTGAAATGCCTATTGATTGTAATAAAAATACTGATATTTTATGTACAGGCACACAGGTGTCTATACAAATAGTTGTCTTCCGTATCTGCCATTGCCGTCACCATTGCCGTGCACTTTTAGTGATAACATGATAAGTGCAGAAGCATTTTGTCTTCAAACTTACTGAACTGAGTTTGAAAATCAGCATTTTTCAAAATGTATGCCTTTTTTTTTTTTTTTTTTTTTTTTTGCTTTGTTTTCAGCATATATGTGGCACTGATTACACTTTAAATAAAAAATTAAGGACACATTCTCTTGAAACAGATCAAGTTCAAAGATTGGCTTGATCAGACCATTTTTTACAAAATTTTAAGTAATGCAGTTTTTTGCTTGCTGCATATTTTATCCACCATTAAACAGATAACATGAAAATTGTGTCATAATTTGTTTTAAAACTTAAATGACTGATTCATGGGACAAATATGCAGATCAAGTTTGAAGTGAGCTTGATTGGTTCAGTTTTGAATAGTTGTACTTTCTTTAATTTTTTGTATACGTAAAAGAATACACACACTGTGACACTGCACAAGAATTGAAGTAAGAGGCCCAAGCGTGTGGTATTTTATTTTATATGTTTTTGCTTTCTTTAAGATGTTTATTTCTTTTTTATTGCAAGTTGGCCCAAGACTTGAAGATGAGAACACTTTGTCAACAGGTGGACAAATTTCGGCATCACAGGACAAGGAAAGGGGTACAGTAGGGTTTTCAACATTTTAGAAATTTGTTGCAATTATCTTAACCCATAATAAACTGCCATCAATATGTAATGACAGATCATTATGCACAGTAAGGCAGGTAGTCTATTTCCCCTAAATCAAAAGTAGTATGACAATAAGACAAGATATATTACCATACAGTTTTCTACTGGGTATCTATCATCACTACAAATTTTGTTAAAATGCCCTTGTCTGCCATTTTACAATTAAGACAAATAAAATGTTTTATTCTTAATGTGTCTAATCCATTTTAGCAAAGTATGTTATGGCATTAGGTGAAGGCTTCATCATTCCAAAAGGGAGATTTGTTCATTTGGCAGATACTCTATTTTTAAAATTAGGACATTCCTATTGAGTGGTAACAAAACAATTGAAAGACAGGCACCCTAATAGTTCTATTGCATACAGTAAAAGCTCCAGAATGCTACATTAGAATTTTCAGTTATTGTACCACCAGCGCGTCTCTGGTGGTAAACATGGTTTTATTCCCGACTGGTATTGTCCTCTGGCTCCACTGACATGTCACTGTTACCACTTCTCCTCCTAAACTACAATAGTCTCTGTATCTATCTCTTGTATGTAGGTCACACATAATTTCAGCTCAATCCATGTAAATTTTGGGCTTTGTTGGTACTTGGGTCCAGGTGTAGCGCTTGTCCCAATGCACCCAAACTAGAGGAATTATAGGAAAAATTTCTATAGATGGCTGATCATTTGAATTCTGATCGTTATTTCAAAGTGAAACAGGCCAAAATTTTCTTTATGAAAAAAAAAAAAAATGTGTGCCGATTTCAGAAACTACACAGACCCAACATATCCGTAATGTTATTGGCAGGTGTTATCCTTCAGGTCAGCTTTCATCTCCATGAGTTTGGGGTCAATCTTTGCATTTTCACAGAAGCAGCGGACATATGATGCCAAAACAGAAAACTCTGTCTAATTCTGGAACCGTTAATGCTAGAGACCTCTTGTTTTTTTTTTTTTTGCATTCGCTGGAGCTTGTCCAGAAGTTTTTTGTTTTCCATGCGGTATACAAGTTATGCTGTTTCAAAAAGTACATTGTGGTGTTGAAAATATAAAATGTAATATGTGCAGTCTGGAAAAGATTCTGGTCAAAAAAGACATTATTTCTGGAATTTCTGAGGACCTCCCGTTTCATGAATATCAACCAAAATGACCTATTTTATTTCAATTAATTTCTTCTATACAAAATTTATGGCACATTACTAAAACTACAAAACTGGCAGAGGTAGCTCTATAGTTACTATCGAAGTTGAATAGGAAGTCATATACTTGCAATTGAACTGTGACCTTGAAATTGACCTTTGATCTACTTTCACCATGAACTGAACTTTGCAATATTTCTATCCCTTATATTTCCAAAACTGGCAGAGATAGGGCCATAGTTAATATTGAACAGTTCAATTCAATTTAATTCTGTACTGGTACATAAATAGTCATGACCTAGCTTGTACCGTACAATGTAATATAATAAAAACAATACAATTGGTGCATTACCATTCTTGAATTGGTAATTGGATTGCCAGTTTGTGAATGAACATATATTTATCTTTATATAATGAACAGATGTACTAATTTAGTTACTAATAAAATATTCAAGCTAGGCAGTGATATTTAACTTCTTAGTGTGATTATAGATTTACCATAGACGCAAACTGTGAAGCATATGGCTACAATCATAAGTTACACTATGAATTTACAAGGAAGGGAGAACTTCACATATATAAACTAACAGATAAGTAAATAACAAGGTTAAACTGATATAGAATTGTGACCTTGACCATGCGCCATGTTCAGTCCCACTGCCGATTCACTTCTAACAACAGTGGGACATTTTTCAAGGAACACACTAAGAGTTACCTAGGAGAATGATTTTGCTATAAAATTGGAGAGGTAGACTAAATTCTCTTAGTTGACACTGTTAAATACTTTGCATAATTGACTCTCTGGTGACCTTGTATCAGTTTTTTCAAATTTCAAAATTGTTTCTCTGTAAAAATGATCCAGCCATCACTGTATTGTAGTTCATACAACTAAGTGATTGGAATTGTCTTTATTCTTTTTAATACTGAAATAATTATATTTTTAGAACATCAGCCCAGCCCTATTAGTTCCAAGGAGGCTTTGTCCTATTTAAAAACAGAGGAGAGTATGGAGCTCCCTTCTGATGTCTTAACACATTTGACAGAAAGCTCATACGACATTGAAAATCCACCTCCTCGTCTAGCAGTCTGGGATTTTGGAGGGCAAAGTGTGTATTACAACACCCACCACACATTCCTTTCTTCCAGAGCTATTTATATTCTTGCCATTGATATGAGCCTTGCTTTAACAGACAGGCTTGATGACCAATGGCATGGTGCTGAACACTTCTCAGGAACTATTCTTGGTAAGGAATCCACCAGCTCACAATTGTTTATCATTTAGTTTATAATTTACAACCAGTTGTACTCAGTGTTTGCCTCTTAGGAAAATTAGTTGCTGGACCAAAAGTTCAGCCATCTTAAAAAGTAGCGATGGGGAAACTTTTAAGCCCATTCTGAAAGTTATCAGCCCCGGCCAGACAGTCCAGCCTTAATTTCTAACACAGGTTGTACTAGTGTTTGAATGGAAAGGGTTCATAAAACCATTTTACTGCTAATTGTTTTATATACCAGCTAACATGTACAGTATGAAATGTCAATTGTAGTTGAAAAGAGCTGACCATAACGATCTGAAATTGAATCTGGTTGGATCAGAATTAATATATGCCTCAGTAAAATTTGATCTTGTTTATCTATTTATATAACTGTTGTTTTCATGTAGCATTTTCAGGGCTTGCTTGGGAAGAAAGTGCTATTGATAGTAAATGTCTACTATTTTATCCTTAGAATACTTGTAATTCATCCTTTTAATGTCAGCTTTCTGTACTCAAACAGATCAAACAGTAAAATATATTTTGAAATGTGTCTGATATATTTCCAGACTTTACTTATTATTGGATAGACATAATCCATACTTATGCGCAACAGCAAAACATGAGTGAAGATGGGGTATTGTCCCCCCGAATAATCATTGCTTGCACGCATAAAGACAAATACCTGGAAAATGTTCCCAAAGAAAAGGTAGGCATAATTGCTAAAACAAAACGAAAAAAAAAGAGAAGTAAGAAAGAAAGAATAAATATTAAACTGTTGTAGGCATTAGTACTGAAACAAACAAACAAAAAAAAAAAGAAGTAAGAAACAAACAATAAATATTAAACTGTTGTAGGCATTAGTACTGAAACAAACAAACAAAAAAAAATAATGAAATAAAAATAATGAAAATAATAATAAATTAATGAATTAAATTAAACTGTTTGTTTTTTAAAAAATTATGACATAAAATATGTCATTGAAGCTTGCAGTGTGTTGAAACATTCTGCGATTCTCTTACAGCATGAAGAAGAAATAAATGCGTACTTTGCTAAATTGCGGCAGTATATACAACAGAAGAGAAGTGGTGTGCATGTTGATCCTCATTTCTTTGCAATTGACAACACATGTCAAGATGAAGATCAAGAAATATCTGATCTCCGTCGATATGTTATGAAAATTGCTGAAAGCCAAAAATCTTGGGGAGAGAAGAATCCAATAAGATGGATTAGATTAGAAGAAGATCTTCAGCTGCGACAAGCACCCAAGAAACGAGAAAAAAGGTGGATAAGGTATGAGGAGCTGCAAAATTTAGCTCTTAAAGTTGGAATGCAGGATGCCATTGAGCTGCAGTCATTCCTCCAGTTCCATCATGACATTGGAGATCTTATGCACTTTCAGACTGATGATCTCTCAGACACTGTCATTTTGAATCCAACATGGCTGATAGATGCATTCAGGTCTATTATAGCAGTTGATAAACACCATGTCAAAGCCAAAGGGACTCCTTATTGGTCTGCATTAAAGAGGGGCATCTTAGATGAAAGACTTCTGGATGAGCTATGGGGAGATGATAGTGAGTTGAAGTCCATTGTAATCGGTGTTATGGTACAATTCAACATTCTTTTGCAACAGGATGTCAAGCCAGGTACAACAGAAAAGCCTACTTCTCGACAGTTCTATGTGCCCAGCTTACTTCAGGTATGCAAGAATCCAGAATCTGGGGTTGGCAGTGAAGGAACACTATTCATACAAGGGAAAGAGAACTTTATGCCACATGTGCTTTTCAACCGTCTTACAGTGAAGTTAGTCCAAAATGACACTTCTACAGGAAGGAAAGGTTTAAGAAGAAGAGGTGACTTTTTCCTCATTAAAAATGAGCTGTACTATGATTATGCTGTATATGCAATCGATCCACGCAGAGGAGCGCGTTGTGCTTTGAGAAAGTCAACAAAATCCTCTTGCATTGAACTGATTCCCTTATATCCCTCAGAGACAAAGTTTGACAGAACAATCCGAGGGGCATATGCTAAGTGGAAGAACCATGTTTTGATGCAAATTCAGCAAGTTAAGCAGACTGTCAGCCCAAATTTGCGACTAGAATGGTGTGTCAGAGACCCGAGAAAGCCAAAGGTCAGAGAGGAGCTGATGGCAATCGATCCAAAGGAGTCTGATCTGACAGCATGTGGGCTACCTGAGGATTCAGTGTACAGACTATGGTTTATGCCAGACTCAAGTGAGAAGGTAAGTCATGTAAATATTTAATGGAAGTGTGGCTCAGTTTTAACTTGTACATGAATATTACATGTATCTTTGTGAAATATATTTATTTTGTAAATAAATGAATACTCTGAGTATCTGATCACTGTTTTTTTTTTTTTATTCAACAGGAGGATAGTGTTACTCCGCCTGCCACAACATTACCAAGAGTTACTGGAGGTAAATTATCTTAGAACTCTATACACTCATGAAATAGAAATGTTAAAAAGCATTATTTAGTTATTGGTGTTGTTTAAAAATTCTTTGATACCTTGGTTTTATTGCAGTTGGATTTTCCACTGCGCAATTTTATTTGTTTATTGTTTTGCTTCCAGTTTGAAGTCTTTTTATGAACAGACACATTGTGTTTGTACATATAACCCTCACCTGCTCTGTTTCTGCCGATGCCCATGCCGAGGCTGATGCCCTGCACTTTAACTCTGAGTGGAAAACCAAGTAGACTTTTGTCTTTAAAACTGCAGAACTGATGAATTTTAGTAAAGGCTCGGTTCTAAAACTGATTTGATCATATCATTCTTCTAAAACTTTGGGATTTGATAGACGGATCATCAATGATGTGCATGGGAATTTTGGAATTTTAGTGCACCTGGGGATTGTGCTCCGCTGTGCCGGGGGGGAGGGGGGGGATAATTACTTTTACATTTTAATTTTTGCTATCTTCTCCCGTGCCATTGATGTGAAGACATTTCAACACCGATAGACCTAACATCAGGGATGTGCTGGGGTAATTCAGATTTACAATATACTTAGGTGTTGGGAATGCCCCAAATGTATTCTATTTTTTTTTTCACATTATAACTTTTGATATTTGGCCCAGACAATAGCAGTGAGGAAGTTGACATATTTATTTATTGAACCTGTAGGTTTTGTTCAGATAAATTACAGTTAAACAATGATCAGGAGAAAGACAGTTCTATTAATTTGACATTTTCTTTCAAAACATTGTTATAGGACACAGAGATGGCGGTATGTTACAAGAAGAAAGAATTTTAAAATTACCTGCACCACCCCAGACCAGGCACTCTGCCTCACAAGGTAGCAAGAAGATTGGGACAGATGATCTCAAAGATACATACCTTAGGAAATTCTCCATCACTCCAGAAGGTGGACATGTTCATCTGAAGGAAGTTGGAGTATTCCTGTTAGTGCCTCCGGAAGCCCTGGCTGAAACTACAGAAATGTTCATTGGTATAAGTGAGAGAGAAGAAGACATGCCACCGCTGCCACTGTGTCAGACTAGAGCAAGTCCAGTTGTTGTCTGTGGACCACATGGCCTGACATTCAGAACACCAGTGTACTTGTCATTTTATCACTGTATATCAGGCACACGCCAAAGAAGGATGGGAAAGATCTGTCCTGAAATGCTGACACAGAATTCAAGACTGGACAATCCATTTTACATATGGCAGTCAGAAACTCACTTAAGTGAACCTTGTCAGTGGGAAGTATTGAGCAATGCTTCTGTTGTGTTGACAAACACCAAATGTGTCTTAATTGTGAACCAATTCTGCAAACACAGTTTGTCATGCGACAGTAAGCGTCTTTCTGCCTTGGTGTTTGGGTCATTTCAGCCTCGACGTGTCCCCTTGCTGAAACTGAAGGTGTGCTGTGTCAATGACATCCAAAATGAGGTCGAGGTAAGGCTTTATTAATTCTTCAAGCAGGTTTTTTTTTCTGTATGTTTTGACTATTCCGGACATATTGACATAATATCCATGCCATATGGATGGTTGCTAATAACCCTGTAAAATTGTAATCGTGCCTTTATTTATTTTAATTCTTTCAAATAATGATGCGCATTCTTTTTCAGTTGGTCATTTTCGGGACATGGCCAAACAAGTCAATTTGTCATCATATCTGTTGCATTTGTTCGGGGATATTGTTTTTTTTTTTTTTTTTTTCACTTTATCTTTTGATACCCCTAAAATGCTTGTATGTTGCTGTTAAATGGTAAATGCTTTTTGTTGTACTGTTGTAGAATGTGACAACTAAAGCTAAGGAATCTCTCCAAATGGAATTGTTAGATTTGGAAAAGCAGTTTGAATTCTTAACTTGTGAGTACAGTGAGAGTGAAGATAAGGAGTCATATGATGTCAGCCTTTTGTTGGATGGGTTTGAGACAAAGTGGAACATGCATGAAAATTGTCCTAAAAAGGTTTGTTTTTATCAGTTAAATTTCCCAATATTGTGCAACAAAGACATGTACAATTTAATGAAAAGGCCAATTTATACATAAAAAGCATGTGTTGTGATCATGGCAGATTGGTGTGAAAATATCAAGTGTTTTCTTAGATAATGAGAGAGAGAGAGAGAGAGAGAGAGAAAGAGAGAGATAGAAATAAAGTCTAAAAAGACCATTTTGCATTTTAGGTTAATATAAAGTATGTGAAACTGCTCAAAAACAAAACAGAACATGTAACGTATGCTTTGAACCCTAAAATGACAGACGAACTTGATGTGCTTGATAATGAGAGAGAGAGAGATACCCCGTTCACACTACAGTTGCCAAAATGCGCATTTCTATAATTCGGACTTTTCGTAAGGAATCCGATTCGGTATTGCGTTCACACTCGCTAAGCGAATCCGAATCCCACGTTGAAAATTTCAGGTTTAACTTCCTGTTTTGAACACTCGCGCATGCGCCGCACAGGAAATCTTAAAATATCAACAAAAATTTGTGACGACAAATGCAACTCAAAAGACATTCCAGCATTCTTGAGAAGTATAAGGTGGCAAAATAAGTTTGTTTCCTCATGTTGTAGTGAGTGGTGACCTCCAAATACGTTTGGTGCAAGCGCTAAAGTGATAAACCAGCGTTCATAGATACCCGCACTTATCTGCACACATGCGCAGTAAGATCTGTACAGGTGTCGATTCCGGTAAGTTATCCGGATCGCGCTTAGAAATCCACCTCGCTTGCAGGATTTTGAAAATGCGCATTTTCAAAATCCTCTTGCGTTCACACTACTGCATTTATTCGAATTGTGACCTAATTCGCAACTTATCCGGATAACTGAGCGTAGTGTGAACGGGGTAAGAGAGAGAAAGAGAGAGATAGAAATAAAGTCTAAAAAGACCATTTTGCATTTTAGGTTAATATAAAGTATGTGAAACTGCTCAAAAACAAAACAGAACATGTAACGTATGCTTTGAACCCTAAAATGACAGATGAACTTGATGTGCTTGATTGCAAGATACACATAAAGCAGGAAGTATCCAAGGATCAGGAAGAGGACATCAAAGAGCTGACATCCACAGAGTTTGACATCCACTGGATCTTACCAGTAAGTTAGTAGGCAGGAAACTGGGTAACTGTAATGTGATGAGACATTACCATATTCTCACTGTTATATTGTCTTTGTATGATATTACAGTTACTGTAGCAAAATACAGTTGTTGCAGCTATAGGCTTGGTTTAAACTGAAGCTTTGATGTCGTTTAGTAATCCCAAGTTCGGATGGAATCTTATCAAGTGAACACAGAAATGTCAGGTCTGTAACTACCTTGATTCATGTTCACATATTTAAATATAATATAATTAAAATACATTTGAAAAATTATTGATAACATTGTCTCATACAGTAGCAGTGGAGATCCAAGGGGTAGACTGAGGTAAACTCACTACAATTGTTGACCTCAAGTGACTGCCTCTCAACTAAATGGTAGTCTTCAAAATCCATGGTTATGTATGTAAGATCGAAGGTTTTCTTTTCAGTAACCATTGTTGTGTTGATAAACAGAACCAGAATAGAAGTACCCCTCCTTACTAACTCTGAGTATTTACTTCAAATAATTACTGCTGCTAGGCCACTGATGCAGTCATTACTTCCTGGTTTATTTTTTTAGGTTGGCCCCCCTATGGACAATCTTGGTAGTTATTCTGGTGGTCCAGCAAGCCTAAGATCTGCTCCACAAAGGAGTTCACACCCATTGCCAGGAGGTGAAGTGCAGAGGCATGGTAGCAACCACTTTCAGTGGAGACCAAACCAGCAGTATTACCAGCAAGACCCATACCAACAGAATCAACCTAGGTTTCAATTCAACACTGGCAACCAGCAGGATGACTTACAATCTCAAACAGCAAGGGGGGTGGTTGTACAGGGACAACGTCAACAAAATCAGCGTAGGTTTCAATCTAACATTGACAGCCAGCAGTATGACTTCCGATCTCAAACAGCAAGGAAGGTGGTTGTACGGGGACAAAATGAGCAGAATGAGCAAACTTCACAATTGGAGTTTAGCAACCAATGTTGTGTCAATGACACCCCAGATAAAGTTGAGGTGAGGCTTAAGTTATTCTTCAAGTGAGTGTGTGTTTGTGTGTAATTGTGTGTGTGTGTGTGTACATGTATGTGTGTGTGTAATTGTGTGTGTGTGATTGTGTGTTTGTGTATGTGTGTGTGTACATGTATGTGTGTGTGTGATTGTGTGTGTGTATGTGTGTGTGTGTTTGTGCATGTGTTTGTGTGTGTTTGTGTGTGTGTGTTTGTGCGTGTGTTTGTGTGTGTGTGTGATTGTGTGTGTTTGTGTGTGTGTTTGTGCGTGTTTTTGTGTGTGATTGTGTGTGTGTGTGATTGTGTGTGTGATTGTGTGTGTGTGTTTAACTTATGACTATTCCTGACATAATTTCAATGTTGTAAGTGATAGCTGAAAACTGTTAAGTTGTAATTGGTCATTGTATTGTCTTTAGTTATTTTTAATTTCTGGAATTGGAATGTGCATTCTTTTCAATTTATCATTTTCAAGACATAGCCCAAAATGTAATTTTGACAGCACATCTGTTGCATTTATTTGTGGAGATTGGATTACTCTTTTTATGTTTTGATACCAACAAAAGGCTTGCATGTTGTTGTTGAATTTTGTTGGACTGTTGCAGAATATAACAAGTTAAGGAATATCTCCTATCAAAGTTACTGAAACTATATACAATTATTACATCTATTGGTGTAATACAGCCCTAAGCTTTGACACCATTCAGTTATCCCAGCTTCAGGTTGATCTTAAGTTAGGACCAAAATGCAGTCTATAACTCCTTTGTTTCATGTTCACAAAGTCAATGATAATTTAATGAAGACACATCCTAATGTTAAAATTATAAAAGAACTTATTGATGACATAAGCACAAACAGTGGCAGTGGAGATCCAAGGTGAAGAGTGAGGTAAACTCACTACAATTATTGACCTCAGGTGACTGCCTCTCAACCAGTTGGCTATTTTATAGTCAGGATTATGTAAGAGCAAAGGTTGCTCTCTTTAGAAAACAGTGAATAATAATAACCATGTCTATTTACATTATATATCCATATAAAATGTTAATAGACTTTACAGGGGTAACAGAAAAGAATAAGATAAATTAAGCAAATAATTAAGATATAGAATATATAGTACAATGTTAATAAATATATTGACAGTTAAAATGTTAAGATATTAAAATAGTACAATCTAAAGGTAACAAGCCAAGCAAATCAGTTATAAAACTTTTTGAGAATACAAGGATACAAATAAGTAAGGTATTAAAATATAGAGTACAATATTAATATTTATAGATATATTTTACAAAGGGTAGCTATATTTGGAGGTCACCTGGTTCAATGGCAATTATTAATTGGCGAGGGGGGGGGGGTTATTTTAAGCAAAAAAATAGGGGAAGCTTCAACTTTAAAAATGACAGATAAGGGGGGTTCTTGAGGACAGTTATGTGGTAAGATGTAAACGAATTCAAGCATTTTCATCTTTCAATGTAGTTTTAAATTTCTGTTAAACTTTGCAATAATAGTGAAATATTTGTACATCTCATCATACATAATATAATACCCCATTCACACTACAGTTGCAAAAATGCGCATTTCTATAATCCGAATTTTTCGTGAGGAATTCGATTCGGTATTGCGTTCACACACGCTACGCGAAACCGAATTACACGTTGAAAATTTCAGGTTTAACTTCCTGTTTTGAACTCTCGCGCATGCGCCGCACACAAAGGAAATCTTAAAATACCAACAAAAATTTGTGACAACAAATGCAACTTCAAAGACATTCCAGCATTCTTGAGAAGTATAAGATGGCAAAATAAATTTGTTTCCTCATGTTGTAGTGAGTGGTGACCTCCAAATAGGCCTACGTTTGGTGCAATCGCTAAAGTAATAAACAAGCGTTCATAGATACCCGCACTTATCTGCACACATGCGCAGTTAGATCTGTACAGGTGTCGATTCCGGTAAGTTATCCGGATCGCGCTTAGAAATCCACCTCGCTTGCAGGATTTTGGAAATGCGCATTACAAAAATCCTCTTGCGTTCACACTACTGCATTTATTCGAATTTTGACCTAATTCGCAATTTTTCCGGATAACTGAGCGTAGTGTGAACGGGGTATGAGATAAGCTCCATATGGTATGGTGCAGTGGCCCACAAGTGCACTCCAAATTCCAAACGACACTCCCAATTCTAAACCTCACACCGAATACTTAAACTTCACTCTCAATTCTTAAACCTCACTCCGAATTCGTAAACCTCACTCCGAATTCGCAAACCTCACTCCGAATTCGTAAACCTCACTCCAAATTGAAAAAGCTCACTCCGAATTCGCAAACCTCACTCTGAATTCGTAAACCTCACTCCGAATTGAAAAAGCTCACTCTGAATTCGCAAACCTCACTCCGAATTCGTAAACCTCACTCCGAATTCA
>NW_019775994.1:54978-74084 GCF_001039355.2 Lingula anatina | reverse complement strand
ATAGGAAGTCATATACTGGCAATTTACTATGACCTTAAAATTAACCTTTGACCTACTTTTTACCATGAACTGAACTTTGCAAATTTCCATTCCCTTTTATCTCCAAAACTGGCAGAGAAAAGTCCATAGTTACTATTGAACTTGAATAGGAAGTAATACACTGGCAATCTAACAGTGACCTTGAAATTGACCTTTGACCTAATTTTTATGATGAACTGCTTTTTGCATGTTTTCTGGCCTTTAAATCTGCAAAACTTGAAAAGAAATGCCCATGGTTACTATTGAACTTGAATAGAAATTCATATACTATGATGTTGAAATTGACTTTGACCTACTTTTTCACAATGAACTGAGCTTTGCATATTTTCTTGCTCCTCATATCTTCAAAACTAGCAGAGATGTGCCCAGTGTTGCCCCTAGGTTTTCTCTTTTGTCAGCATATATGCACCACTGACAACACATTTTAAAGGTACATACGAACCAAGCATCGGATGAGCGTGGATTCCCATTAACACATGTAAACCACTTCTACTAGTTTCTTATACGACTCAAATAAATTCGCCATGCCAAGGGATAAACTGAATAGATCACTCGATCAGACGAAAAAGAGCTTTAGACTGCTCCTTTCTTTAAATTTTTGGTTGTAAATTTAACCTACTTTCGTGACCTACTTTTCTGCCCCATTGACATACAGCATAGAATGCTAGCAGCAAAATCCATTCAAACATCATTTTCGGGTAAAATTAAACAATGCCTTTTGGTAATTCTCTTAGTTATACTACTTGAAACTATATGCTGGCATTTGGTTGGTTTTTGTGACAAAAAATTGACTTTTTATGCATCTTTAAGGAAAACCAATAGGCCTTTTGTCTAGAGAATCACAGGAGTGATCAATGGTAGGAAAATGCAGGTCAGTTCGAAAATCTGCTTGATTGTACCATTTTTATTCATATTTTTTGGCATATTTTGAGAACTCTTGTTGATTGCATTTTATAGAGCTTGTCAAGCACAAGACTGGTGATGGTGTCCCTTTTTTTTTTGGGGGGGGGGTTCCATACTGTATCGCCTCTCTGATCCTCTAGTTAGAAATTATAATTGTCGTCTTTTTTTAATGTTAAGTAATGTTATCACATATTGTACACAGCAAAATAAGATTTTAAAAGGAGGATAAAACAAGCCTGAAACACGTGTTAGGCGAAAATTGCGGCTTATCTTGCATAACACTTCCGGTAAAATGCAATACTTCCGGAAAGATGGACGTTTTGGCAGATGCCCCTAACAATCCGACGATATCAAAGGTTTCCATTTGCTGTATTTTAATCAATTCGACCAAACTGACATTTCCATGAAATTTAATTAATTAATCTTGGTCGAATTGTTTGGCATATTACCGTACTCATATTTCATCATTTTAGTGAGACAGCTTTCTATACTCAAACAGATAAAACAGCAAAAAAGTGATAGTAAAGTACATTTTGAAATGTGTCTGATATATTTCCAGACTTTACTAATTATTGGATAGACGCAATCCATACTTATGTGCAACAGCAAAACATGAGTGAAGATGGGGTATCGTCCCCCCGAATAATCATTGCTTGCACGCATAAAGACAAATACCTGGAAAATGTTCCCAAAGAAAAGGTAGGCATTAGTACTGAAACAAACAAAAATAATAATAATAATGATAAATTAATTAATTAAATTAAACTGTTTGTTCTTAAAAAAATAGTTATGACAATTGACTGATAAAATATGTGATTGAAGCTTGCTTTCCGTCTGTTGATAAACTGTTTCTCCCATTCTCTTACAGCATGAAGAAGAAATAAATGCATACTTTGATAAATTGCGGCAGCATATACAACAGAAGAGAAGTGGTGTGCATGTTGATCCTCGTTTCTTTGCAATTGACAACACATGTCAAGATGAAGATCAAGAAATATCTGATCTCCGTCAATATGTTATGAAAATTGCTGAAAGCCAAAAATCTTGGGGAGAGAAGAATCCAATAAGATGGATTAGATTAGAAGAAGATCTTCAGCTGCGACGAGCACCTGAGAAACGAGGAAAAAGGTGGATAAGGTATGAGGAGCTGCAAAATTTAGCTCTTAAAGTTGGAATGCAGGATGCCATTGAGCTGAAGTCATTCCTCCAGTTCCATCATGACATTGGAGATCTTATGCACTTTCAGACTGATGATCTTTCAGACACTGTCATTTTGAATCCAACATGGCTGATAGACGCATTCAGGTCTATTATAGCAGTTGATAAACACCATGTCAAAGCCAAAGGGACTCCGTATTGGTCTGCATTAAAGAGGGGCATCTTAGATGAAAGACTTTTGGATGAGCTATGGGGAGATGACAGTGAGTTGAAGTCCATTGTAATTGGTGTTATGGTACAATTCAACATTCTGTTGGAACAGGATGTCAAGCCAGGTACAACAGAAAAGCCTACTTCTCGACAGTTCTATGTGCCCAGCTTACTTCAGGTATGCAAGAATCCAGAATCTGGGGTTGGCAGTGAAGGAACACTATTCATACAAGGGAAAGAGAACTTTATGCCACATGCGCTTTTCAACCGGCTTACAGTGAAGTTAGTCCAAAATGGCACATCTTCAGGTAGAAAAGGATTAAGAAGAAGAGGTGACTTTTTTCTCTTTCAAAATGAGTTGTACTACGATTATGCTGTATATGTAATCGATCCACTCAGAAGAGCTCGTTGTGCTTTGAGAAAGTCACCAAAATCCTCTACCATCGAACTGATTCCCTTATATCCCCCAACGACAAAGTTTGACAGAACATTCAGAGGGGCATATGCTAAGTGGAAGAACCATGTTTCGATGCAAATTCAGCAAGTTAAGCAGACAATCTGCCCACATTTACATCTAGAATGGTGTGTCAGAAATCCAAGAAAGCCAAAGGTCAGAGATGAGCTGATGGCAATAGATCCGAAGGAGACTGATCACACACAATGTGGGCTACCTGAGGATTCAGTGTACAGACTATGGTTTTTGCCAGGCTCAAGTGAGAAGGTAAGTCATGTAAATATATAATGGAAGCGTGGCTCAGTCATAACTTCAACATGAATATAACATGTATTTTTGTGACAGAAATATATTTGATTTTAAATAAATGAATGCTCAAAGTATTTGATCACTGTTTTTTTTATATTGGATATTAAATGTATCTTTGTGAAATGTATTTTGTTTGGAAGTAAATGGGCAGTCTGTCTATCTGATTACTGGTTTTCTTTTATTCAATAGGAGCATGGTGTTACTGAACCCTCCATGAGATTACCAAGTGATGCTGGAGGTAAATAAAATGTTTAGAACATAAAACTCTTTTAACACTCTAAAGATAAATATTTTAAAAAACATCTTTTTTTATGAACAGACACAGATATGTCGCTGTCTGCCTTTGCTGCTGCAGTTAAGGACAGTGACCATTGAAGTTAAACCATGTCACTTATTGTTCTCATACAGGACAGAAACATAGGACCATGCATTTTATTATTTAAAGCTGATGGTCATTATGTTGTTTATCATTATGTAATATTGCATCAAAATTGAAGAAAACCCTATTTTGGGCACTGCTCCCATAATGACCATTAAGGAAAACTATGATTCATATTATTTTCAAACTTACTGAAAAGATTCATCCGACTGAAACGTGGCTTGAGTTGGAAAACCAGTCTGATTGCATTCTTTTCTGAAAGCAACGCAGTTCTTTATGAAATTTTCATTTTCCATATCTTGGCATTTTTAGCATGGGGTTTGTAACTCCCACGGACATGTAGACGACTATTAACCAAACCTCCAAATGTATAGTAGATCATCAAAATTTGGTGTTGGTTATGCTTTTAATTATTATGTAATATTGTATCAAAATCAACAAAAAATACTTTGTGCACTGTCACCACAAATGTTAGAAAAAGAAAACTGTTATTAAGTTTTACCTTACAAAAATAATTCTTAGGATTGATATACAGCTCAAATTGGAAACCAGCTTTATTGGGTTATCATTTTTATTGAATTAATGCAATGTTTGTGACTTTTTCATTTTTTATTCTGGTGTTTTCTAAGTTTTTACTTGAACTCTTATGGGCCTGAAGCCTTTTTGCATGTTACAAATTTTGTTTACATCAGTATTACTTGTTCTGCATAATTGTGCCACTAGAGATACACAATTTAGGCTTTGTAAGTCCTCCGGTCTAGGTGTGGCCATCGTTACAATACACCCTTGTCCTTGCAATATTAAATGCTAAATATCTCCAAATCCAAAGGAATTATGGGAAAAAATTATATAAATGGCTGACTGAAAGTCATATGTAGAGATTTCAAATAGGCCCTTGGATTTGACCTTTGACCTTAATTTCAAAGTCAAACATGCCAAACTTTTCTAAAAATGATAATTTTTATNTTGCCTCTCTGATCCTCTAGTTTGCAACTGAAATTGTGCTTAGTCTATTAGTCATATATGCACATTTTGTTGTACTGTAGCTTTGCTTTTTTTTTCAACATAAAACAATTTTGCCCTTTCCTGGTAATATTTGTCCACTATTATTAGGTTGTATATGAAGATTGTTGTCACATACAGCTGACAGCACCCTACATTCCTGGTTTCCTAGCTTTCCGTGAGGTGCCTTTCCTAGTGGAAAGCTTTGAGAGACTTAAGAAGAAAAATCCGGAACTTATGCCTCAGGTAAACTTAGATATATTTATCATAAATCAGATTAATTTGAGGGATCGAACTTTTATCTTGAGGATTTACTAAGTTTGATTTCATCTTCCATTTCAGCCAACCTTGACATGTTTTGCTGATAATCTCATCCTTCTTCTCATTATAATAGTTTTCATCTTTTGATACCTACAAAATTACCTTTAATTGCATATGTTTTACAGTACGAGCCTTAAGGTTTAATTTGGTAAATTTAATTTATAAAGAGACAGCTAGGAAGAGGTACAATGAAAATTGAAAATGTTAAGGCAATAGAAGCTTATGTAATTTTCTCCTACCAACCCTGTTTTTAAAACATTGTTTACCTCCTACAATTTTTACATTAATTATAACATAGGTGGTAACTAGTATACTGTATTCATATACAGTGTAGTTTGTTTGTAAGGTAGTAGATATCTCAAAAAGTTTTTCACAAACCCCGTTTTTAAAACACTGTTAACCTCCTACAATTTTTACATTAATTATAACTTAGGTGGTAACTAGTATATTGTATTCATATACATTGTAGTTTGTTTGTATGGTAGTAGTAAATTTTGATGAAATTTCAGGTTAGTCAATTCTTCATACAGACAAAAATTGATAAAATTTCAAATGAATATGGTCTTATAGATAGACCTGTGAAAATTCTTTTGTCTATAGCTTTTTATATTAGTTTGATCTTACCATTCAATATTTCAACTGCTTGCTATCTTATAGATATTTTAAAAGTATTTCATTTATTTCATTATTATTTGCATTTTGCTTTGACAGTAGTCTGTACTCTACTAGTAGGGGTGCTCTTTGCTTATATACATTTATATGTATAGCCAGTTTCAACAAATTGGATTGATTTGTCATGATAAAGGTTAAAATTTTAGTACATATCTATGCTATTACAGTAGTAAAATTGTGTACACATGTGATTGTGACATCATAAGCACAGAGTAAATTAAACTATTGTGACATCATAGACACCAAGTAGTCATATGATTATGACATCACAGGTGGATACTCCATAGCATGCATAGTTACAAAAAAAAAGGATTACATGTACATGTAGATCTTTTAAAGAAATCTTGAAAAATAATACCTCTGCTGTTTAGATTTAATTTTATATTTCATAATAATAACAATGTATAATTATATTTATTTCTTAAACAGAAAATACCATTATATCTTAACACATGTTACAACACATTTTTAATTAATGGACTTCACAGGTTTACTATATAAAATGTTTGAAAAATTACATACTAAAATGATAGATACTTAGTTTAAAATTTAAAGACTTTAATCATAAAACAATTTAAAAGATGTATTTTCAGAGAGACTTTAAAACTGTCATTATTACTTTTAGTTTTAACAGAAAAATAGATTGTTCAATAATTTTGACATAAATATTGACATTATTATCATAATTGATATGAAAAAAGCTTCGGTTTTCCAACACCGTTCAAACAGCTATGTAACTTGGTGTACTTTCTTTATATCCTTTAGACAATACACTTGCAAGGCTTTAAATAAATTCTTGTTAGATCAGTAGCCAATGTATCTCCTTAAAGACTGGAGTAATATGTTCCATTACTTATATTACAGGTTGTTTTAGTTGATGGTAATGGCATCCTTCATCCAAAAGGTAAGGTTTAATGTCTGCTTATGAGTTGTTTCCTTTTCACTGGCTTACCAGGTAAATACGGTTTTAATTAGCATATAATACTATTGTACTAAGCATCACAGATGGGTGTGTTACTTGCAATTTTCTTATTTTAATCCATCTGACTTCTGAATTTTTGACCAAATACATGACATAACATTATCATTTTTGCAGATTAATTGAATAGTTTAAACCCCTGACTTTTTCATTCAAAAAGAATTGTAAAGAATACAGGTTAGTTCAAGAGCAGCACTTGAAAAATTGATTTGACATGCATATATGCCGTTTTGTATCCAGCCCCAAGAAGTGTTTGTTAAGTCCTGTTTTCTCTGCCATGTTAGTCATGTCAACTTCAGACAAGATCAAATATGAAAAAAAAATTTTGAATTAATTTCATTTCAGAGTTTGGACTTGCTTGTCACCTGGGTATCATATTGGACATACCCACAGTGGGTGTGGCAAAGAAACTCTTTCAGGTGGATGGCCTGGAAAAGAATGCAGAACATGCTGACAAGGTATAATAATGTCACAGCCATCTCACTTACTTCCCCTCTGTCACAGTCCTATTTCAAGTTTCAGTAACATTATAAAAAGATGAAAATAACCCTATTATCAAAATCAGACCTCCTAAAAGTAAGAATTTGGGTAAGTGCATTAATAAGTTTCTTGTAAGAAGGAAAATTTTGTAAACACTTTACAGATCTAGAAATAAGTTATTTGAATATACATTATGCCAACAGACAGTCATTAATACGTAGGCTTCAGCTTTTATACCTCATAGTCATGTGCATATTAACTGCATCTTTTTATATATATATATATATATATATATATATATATAATTTGTTTGTGGTATTTTTATTTGTTTGTCAAAGCAACGCTATAAATCATGTTTTAAGGTGAAGCAACTGACAAAAGGAGGTGATACATTCCCACTTATTGGTGCTTCTGGCAGGATTTTAGGAAAGGTAAATTTTATTTGATAATTATTCTCTCTGATTTGTTATATTATAAACCCTAGATATTATATCATGCTACTTAGAAACATGCCACATAATAAGATAAATTTATTTATTTATTTAAACTGCATTGTCTTCAATGTTACAGGCTCTTCGAAGTTCTGACAACACAGAAAATCCTGTATATGTCTCAATTGGTCACAAAATTTCTCTGGAAACTGCGATATGTCTTGTTCATCAGTGCTGCAAGTATAGGATACCTGAACCAATAAGACAGGTAATCTATTCAAAAGATAATTTTGATTAATTTAATTAATTTTAATAAATTAAAATCCAAAAATACCTACTGTAGATGTGTGCAGTGTTTTGTTGCTCTTCCAGCTCAGAGTGTGCCTCAGATATTAGTGTTTTGATAAATATTTAGTTCTTAAAGTTACATTTAAAGAGAGTCTTGATTCCCAGTAATGCATATTAACCACTTCTAGTTTCTTGCATGACTTAAATAAAGTGGACATGCCAAGGGATAACTGAATGAATCACTTTGAACAGCATTGTAAACATTATATTATATTATATTATATTATATTATATTATATTATATTAATGCAACCTTTTTTTTTGTTATTCTGCTATTAGGCAGACATCAAATCTAGAGAATACTTGCGTCAGCTGTTTCCAGAACAAAATAGCCAAGCTGAAAAGACATAAGAGATAGGTCTCTAAATTAAAGCAGACAAGAGATACAGCCGGAGATATGAGGTGGAGACAGGAACGATCGTTCACTGTTCGCATAATTTTTGCAAGTATTTTGGACAGTAACCAGTTACATCGCGAAAGCCAGTAGGCGACCGATGAATGGTGGTGGAGACCTAGAGCAACGGCTTGGCAGACCATCGAGTTCCGTTGGAAAACACCTTGCATCCCCAGGGCCGTCAGGACGATATCCTGTGATCTGTTGTGCAGCTGGGCCTAAATTTGTTCTCCAAACGATTGCAAGCCCGGCGTTAATGCTGTAAATGGGGTCCTGACCGAGAAGTGCTACATTAATTTACCGAATTAGTGTAGAAAGACACAGCTACAAAAAATCATTACTGACACCTGTGTCGACTGATTTCGCCTGCGAGTTACTCAAAGTGTTATCAGTAAAGGAAAAAGAAGGCAAAGCAACTCTCTGGTTTATCAGAAAGATCATTAAGCTAGTAAAATTACTTACGACAAAGTCCGTTACGATATGTATAACGGTAGATACGAAATTAAATTGGCTATTATTCGTAGATGATGTTGCAACAAAGCAAAGTCAGACTGAACTTTTGACGTATATGTAAGTTTACTACGGCATGAAAAAGAGATAAATACTCTGTTGTATAATCATTTCAAATATATGTATGTATAAAAAGTCTTGTCTACATAACGGACAACAAAGAAGGAATGCACGGAACATATATATATACCGCATAGCACAACACCAATGGCCAAACTTCGGGAAAGTCGGGATACAGACGTTGGGAGGAATTTGGTAGAATGGAGGCGTTTGCCAGTGGTCCAACATGGAGGCGACCTCGACCGTGCCGACAATATTGCCACACTGTGTGAAACGACGGTGCGGTCACTGATTGCTCGACTGATTGCTATGTCTGGGGAGGATCGAGCTTGCATGACCACACCGCCACTGGCAAATTGTAACTTTCGCATTATATAAAAGACGTGCTCAATTGTTTCATTTTAACTACGTCATTTCTATTGATGAGATTTTGAAGAGATCTTAGTAGAATTTTTAGGAAAGAGAAGCTGTTGTTCATCACGTTTGCCAGGTGCAATAACATGTACTTGAAAATTACAGACAGAAGGCAATTTTTCAAGAAGTTTCATAGCCTGACTTGACTGATTTTAAACTCTACCTTGTTCTATATATTTATTGTCTAATATGTTAGCTGTTTATTAATTTCATTACATTTGTCTTTATTTTTATATCTTTTGTAAAACACCCTTACGTCGTATATAACCATGACTGAATCACTACAAAATATATCGGCACGCGATATAAAAATTAAAATTATATGGCACTGAATGTACGTTACCGGAACATGAAATGCGTTACAATTTGGGCTCCTTACATAATGTATGGACATGGTAAAAAATTAATGTAGTTGTAAAATCGAGACAACCGTGGATCTTTGGTCTATATACGTGCATGTTCTAAAAAATCAGCCGAGCGTGTTAAAAATTAATACAACCTCGAATTCATTCAGTTGTATTTTTGATACTTCGAGCATGTGAAATGCACCTCTACATTTGTATAGGTGTAAAGCGTTGCGGATTTGAGAATCTTTGGACTGTCGGCACGTACTCGAGATAACCGACATGAATCAACCACCATTTTCTAGTGTTCATTATTTCTGGGAAGGATTAAATCGACATCAACACTTCAATGTAACGAATTTTATGAAAATGATGAAAAGTAGTTTAAAGTAAGCTTTTTAATTGTTTGGTGATTATGATGAACTGTTGAGTTGTTTTAACTTCTTTTTAACCAATACTCCGATAAATTTGCTCGCAAGGTGAGCTATCACAAGTGTAGATATAAGATAAGTCCAGTAATGAGTAGAATGAGGTGAGTGACGTGAGTTACATTGAATGGACTTGGTCACGGTCATTTTGTTCTATTCATGTTAATGTCCACACACAACTAGTCGAGATATGAGGATCGTAAATATGTCGAAATAGCCAAGGTGAGGCAAGTCCATTCAACTGGAGGGTTATCAGGTGGGGCGAAGTAATTCCATTGGAGGGGTGTCTGGTGGGGCAAGCCCATTCAATTAGAGGGGTGTCGGATGGGGTGAGTCCATTCCATCTGGGGGGTGTCAGGTGAGATGAGTCCATTCCATTAGAGGGGAGTCAGGTGGGGTGAGTCCACTCCAACTGAGGGGTGTTGGGTGGGACGAATTCATTCCATCAGAGGGGAGTCAGGTAGGGCGAGTCCACTTCATCAGAGGGGTGCCAGGTGGGGCAAGTCCATTCGATCAGAGGGGAGTCAGGTGGGGCGAGTCCATTCCATCAGAGGGGTGTCAGGTGGGGCAAGTCCATTCGATCAGAGGGGAGTCAGGTAGGGCGAGTCCACTTCATCAGAGGGGTGCCAGGTGGGGCAAGTCCATTCGATCAGAGGGGTGTCAGGTAGGACAAGTTCATTCCATTGGAGAGGTGTCAGGTGGGGAAGGTCCATTCCCTTGGGTGTGGGGGGGGGGTATTATGTGGTATTACGTGGGGCAAATCATTTCAATTTGAAGGGTCACAGATATACTAAATCGAGCATAATTTACCCATATTCAGGAATCTATGGAATCCGGAAATGGTCACAAAAACACAAAGAAATCAGAAATTAATTTCAAACATATTTTCTAACTACCTCAATTTGGTTCAGAGAAAAGGAACTAAAAAGTGTGTATATGTTATACCCTCAGAATGTAAATTTTGGGCAAAGTTCAACTATTGCCGTTTAATAAAACGTGGTTTAAGGTTACATCAGAATAATTCCCACTTTCATTTTTATATTAATTGAAGTATTCACATAAAGAATAGGTCACCCAATATAAATTAATATACAGTTGCAAATTAGAACCGTCACAAATGGGCTGATCCTATATTAGGAAATTTAGGAAAATTATGTTCAGGAGGGCAAATGATTTAGTTCCATTTTGCTATAGAACAAATTTAAAGTGAAGTTCTACAAAGCAGGATTGTAAATTTTACAAATAAATTATAAATGTGGATTGTTGGAAACTGTTTTAGATTTTCTTTTAGTGTGTCAAAACAGCTGAAATGTTAAAGTCCCAATTATACAAAACACTGGATATATTTGTTACGACGTTTACAAATATTTTAATTTTAAATACATGTATTCTTAGGCCATAGGACCCGTTAATCACAAAAACATTTAGACATAAATTAAGTCCTCAAACACGAAATTTCCTTTTATCTTTACTACTATCTTTATCAACAATTTATAAAAAAAATAAAAAAACTTAAATAACAAAAGTATTTATTCAGTATTCATATAATTGATGCACGAAGGGGCGAAGAGTTCCTGGCTATGAAACAAAGGCTAGGCTTCATAGGTTGCTTGCAGGCGCAGGTTGTGCAGAATCTCGTTGACCTTCTGAAAGAGAAATAACTATTATAGCTACGGTAGTATGTTACCTTACGCCTGTACAATAAAAAGGTCCCATCGGGTAATTTCGTTTCGCGTTCATATCGTACATTTGGAGTCCTACAGCATTGTAACCGAAAGGCTAAATACTACTATTTTGAATGACATATGGGTAGCGATGGGAATATTAGTATAAGGACTCGAATATTTGTCGTAAATATTCTTTTATTCGTCTTCCCCTTTAATGTTTAATGGAGGTGGTTATTGAAGAAATAGTGATACTCACATTTATGTATTTGCTTCTACGCCCTTCTACGCGACTTTGTGACTGCACCACACAAACTGTTGCGTCTACACCCGTTCTCTGTCCAACTGTCAATTGAGCATTCGGGAGGACAGCTCACACAACGAAGAGCAACTTATTTGCATTCAAATTACAACAGGTATGGCTCATTTGAGGTGAGATGTTGTTACTGAAACTGTTCACGAATATTCAATAAATTCAGTGAAGATGCCTTCACACGTGCACGCTCAAAATTGTGCGTGTAATCGGTGTCACATACGATACTTATACGTACATTGTGTACCTCTGTATGTTAGTTGTGTCAGAACCTTTATATATTGGTTAGTTTATCAGCAAACATTATCAGAATGTTGTCCTCACGTTCTACACTATCATTATTATAAATGATCCCAGAAATATTGTCATCAAACTCTAGGCCTACATGTATTAACGTATAAGATTTGACGAATTTTTCAATCATAGGGGCCTACAAGTTTTGTTAATTTAAGAAAAAAATATATGCAAAAAGGATTTCAGATTTTGAATCATTACAATTTGCACAATTTTGATGATCATATCTAACGTGTTGAAAACGTTTCCACAATGTCAAAATAAAATGATATATGTCGGTCATATTAAATTTTACCCAGATAGCCAGCAGTGGTCGCGCCGACGTTGGGCCACAAGTCTACGTTTTATCTTACACTGCTTGAACAATACCAGCTTATTAAAATTATCATAAATATAATTATTATTAAAATTGGGCTTGGGATTTGTCGGCGACTATAGCCTCTCGGTATGCCTACGTACCGGAGATAACCGACATGTGATGAAGAGCTATTATTAAAAAAGCTGAATCTTGCTATTTTTTTAATGAGGAACGTGAATTGTTTTTATTCCATTTTAAGTAATACATTATAATCAACTTTTAAGTCACAAAAAAAATAAATAAATAAATAAATAAAATCACAAGTGCAGTTAACACAAGAGTGAATAAGTCCAGCAGTGAAATGAGTTGATTGAGTTGAGTTACGTTGAATAGTAGGCCCTAGCCCTACTTCATCACGGTCATCTGATCCTATCCATCCACCCACAACTTATCAAAATATGAGAGTTGATGTCTATATTTCAAAATAGACAAACTTAGCCTACGATTGTGAGCTACAGGTCCATATGACCCTAGTTTTTACATTTTTAATATTCTCTAAACGTTATCGTGTAACGTTTCACAAAAATATCCCAAAAACATTGACAAAACTTTCTTGGTAAACATAGTTTTCATAACGTTAGGGAACATTGCCACAGGTATTTGGATCGATCTATCTCCCTGGGGAGTCTCACTAAATTGCCATCAACTCGCCTAGTAAAGCTGTTAGGGGGTAAATATCTTTAGTTAGACTCCCCAGGAAGTTTGACCGATTCAGGCATGGGAGCCCAGTCTTAGACCCCATTTCCATAGATTTTAGATCGATCTATCCCTGTGGGGAGTCTCACTAGATTACTGTCAGCTTAGCCGGCTTAAGCGTCTGTCCCGCCTACTAAAAGCTGTAAGGGGGTAATTAACTATGGTGCGCGCTCGGCTGACTGCAATTTAGCGTGAACCCCCAGGGAGTTAGGTCGATCTAAATCTTAATCTCTGGATCGATCTAAATCTCTGGGAATGCACCCTTAGACTTTGGTATCATAAACCGTTCCCCCAATGTTCTAAGGGCATTTTTTGTTAGCTGGGTTGAATAGAATTTTCCGAAACACTATCTACAAATACTGATTATTAAAACCCTATGATTTTTTTTAAAAAAAGTCTATGAATTTGGGAAAAAATCAGACCAGTCAGCGCCATCTATAATTGAGCAACGCCCTCCCACAACTTCCGTTCGTCTGCTTCGCGCGTAAAAGTTGCGTTGTCAGCGATCATGGCTGATGGTTCGAACGAAGATTTATTTCGTCTGTTAGGAATCAATAAAAGTGCATCAAAAGGAGAGATTAAACAGGCAAGTTTCGCTTCCTATTTAAAAGTATTCAATTCACAGTAAGAACAGCTAGAATGGCATGAGATCCTCAATCATTTTGTAAAAGAATTTAAGTTTGTGAGCTTTGTGTCTGTCCCATAGTGGAGTTAGCCTAGGTTCTGTGGCATATATGAGACACACTATCTTTCTTTGTCAGCATAATTACCCGTAATGAAGCGCACACTGCCTGCCTTCGAACTTTCTCAGTTTTAGCGTTTGTGTAAAATTTTACCACAGAAGCAAGACGACTTTAATTCTTATACAAACCGTCATCCAAATCTGCGTAGCCGAATAAAGTCAATCCCCCCTCTCCGGTGTAAAAAAATACTCCAGTCGGTCTTCAAATTGCCTCATTATTGTATCAGGGAACGTTTTATTATTATTATTATTTCTATTTATTTATTTATTTATTTTACTTATTTATTTTTTTTTTTTTTGGGGGGGGGGGTGATTCAGCTTGGAACTGAGTACTTTTTTTTATGGGTGAGAACTATCTGAACTCGTTTATGGTCTCCATCTTGCCTTCATTTGATTTCATGTATTTTTTTCCGTTGAAGGCCTTTTATCGAAAAGCCAAGGAGCTGCATCCAGATCGAAATGGTGGCGGGGACGACAAGGTGGGAGTTCAAATCTTTGTCTGACGTTATAGTAATACTTGCTTCAGGATTTAAAAAAAGTATCCACGAGTTACTTCACAATTGACTTATTTCACAGTCTCTGAGTCTTTGAATTTTTAAAACTACATGTATAACAACACAGTTCTTTGCTAATCTAATGAAGATAACTTCAATTCAATCCACCGGCACGTGAATTAGTGATTTTTTGAGCTATTAGACTATTAAAAACAAGCTGAAACGTATATTTTGAATAGTTTTTAAAATAATTCTGTATACTCTATAAAACGGATCTGTCTGTAAACTGTGTATATAACCAGTGGATAATTATATATTTACATCGAATATATTAATCCATTTTCTCTTACTATTCAGTACAAACAAGTGACAGAGGCCTATCAGATACTTGTGGACGACGATAAAAGACATTTCATCAATGAATATGGAAAAGACGCTTTCATTAACTATAACTGCAAAACTGATGAGGGTATGGCCTGATTTGTTTAACTTGTTCGACTGACATTGTGAGATTTTTCTTTTCTTCCTCTTGTAAGTGTAGGTGTTGCTGTAGTTGTGCCAAAGACCAGCTACCACAATGCAGAAAGTTAAAATGTATTTGAATGAGAACTAAAACGATTTTTAACATTGAACTTGCAATTTGAATTTTAAAATATTAACTGTGCATTATTTAGATTTTTAGATTATATAAGTTTCATATTTTTCTTTCAGAACTGGAGCTAGAACATTTTCAGTACAGGTATGTTATGAATTTGGGCCTTTCTTGATTTTGTGCCATCTACACGTACAGTTGTAACACAGCAACATGGCTGGAAGAGTTGGGTAATATACTGCATATCTTTATTTTTTTCTCACAACTCATTATTTTGGTGCTATGGGCTTTTTATGGTTTTATGGTTTGTTAGCACTAATTGGTTTTGTAATCAGAATGTAGCATTTTATTTTCAAGTGTGCGTCTGTTGCTGTTTTTATATTATATAAGTTTACAAGGTAAGGACTAAGCTTGCAGATCTAAATCGAATCGAAGAGGTTACATTGGATTTTTAGCGAATTTAACATGAGACCAGACGTCGATCAGTGTCGTTATTTGCTCAGAACAAAATTGGAACTAAAGCTTAACACAGCTGCTCAACACAATAAACTGTAGCCGAAAAGAAATGTAGTGCTAAATCTTTGAAGTTTTCTACTTGTATCTAAGTTAAACAATGAGTAGGTCCAAATATGTGAATTGTTTACCTGACTTGTTCAACTGCAATAAATGTGACTCCCTTTACATGTGTTGCGATATATTTTGTTGAATACAGATTATGTGCCTTTGTCATAGTGCCATTCCCAGTGATAATATACTGCGCTGTTCATTCTCACGATTCTTTATTTGTAGGTGAAATATTGGGACTGAAATTGTGATAATTCATTATGACCGATCTGTAAAAAGCTCTGTGCATAAGCTGTTGGAAATGTTTCTTACATAGTAATTTTATTTAATTTATTTATTTAATAATAGGCTGCTGTTCAGGGATTGACATATGTCTTCAAATGCAAAAAAAAAAAAAAGTAAAATTAGATTGTACATTTTTCTTAATTACAGGGAGATGAATCCAAATGACTTCAGGATCATTCGTGAGATCTACGAAAATGACAGTGCACCAGAAGATTTTGAGAATGAACTAGACCGTGCCTTGGAGGACTGTGTGAGCTTTATCATTATAGAACCAACCAAACTCGGGGATGAGACTGCACGCTGGATTAAAGTTGGGAACTGTTTGCACAAAACCTCGCTTCTGTCAGGGGTGTGTTGCTTGGCTGTTGGCAAGCTGTGGCCTCAGGTTGGCAGTATCCTGACGTGTCCATTGGGGGTGGTCAGTGTTATGTGTGCTGGTCTTTACATGGCTTCATGGCAGTATGACCCGTGTTGTAAATACCAAGTGGTCACTGACCCCAGAAAACTACAGGGACTCCCTCTTTATGATCTCACCTCACCGTCCTATGTGGCTCTGGAAAGAAAAGACGATACTGCACGAAAAATTCTCCACACAATAGTTGCCTTGGCAGCTGGAGGGTTCTGTTTATGGAAACTTTCCAAGTGGTATTCTTCTTATTCTTATGTGGATGAGATTGATCTTTGATTCAACTAATTGTTTAGTAATTGTTTTGTAATCTTCTGTGGTCTTTTGGCAAGGACATCATTTTTATATTTTAGTGAAAACTAATATTCTGAGGACATTCATGTGAACTGGATAGACTTCTGGTTTACTGTGACACATTCTCAACATTGGATCTGTGCAGAAAGACGTTAACTTGTCATTGTCACCCCGAACAAGGAATATATTTAACAGTTTACTATTTGAAAAATATGAGACGGAAGACTAACCTACTGTAAGGATCTTTGTGCACTTCACAAAGTTTACCTACTGTACTGATCTAGCAGAATGCCAGTTTACTTGAGAGTTGTTCCACCTGAATGGTGCATGAAACTTTTCATGGTTTGCTCTGCTCTCAAACTGCTGTTTAAGTCTTCCAGACCACTGCATGAAGTGTCAGAGTGACTGTTTTAACTGGACTAAAGTTTTAATAGCTGTGTAATTATCATTTTAAAGAGGTTTCAAACCATACTGTATGTGTGAAGTGTGAAATTTGTCAAAGAGTCATTTATATGAGCAAGAATGCCAGTCACTGATGATGGGAGAGGGGACAATACTTCATGACATCAATGTCCTAGTTGTTCAATACTTTAAGAAGTCCATATGTACAAATGTAGTTAAACAATATGGCAATTTGGTATATGCAGTGTTCTTATGAGGACTTATGGTATGGATGATAATTGATCTATACTTGATAAACTATCCTCATCAATGTTAGTATGTAATCTGTTGATTTAATGCAACATTTTTTTGCACTAAAGGATGGTCTGGCAAAGGGGCCTGAGAGTTAAGTAATCAATAGCACCGTGAAGCCTGGAGTGTGTTTCAAATACTGTGATACAGCACAAAAATGGCCCTTTAGCACATGACACATTTGCAATGTTTGATTTTAGTTAATAAATTAGAACTGAACAGTTTTGAAGCTTTGTGGCTTTCACTTTTATTTTTGTTTTTAACGCAAGTATAATTTTTTTAAATTGTGAAAATTGAGCAACCACCTTAACTAGCATCATCTTGAAATGATGACTGCCACAGGATAGTGTGCAGCAGGTTAAATAATTTAAATAATGAAAATCAATGTACTCTTGAATTGAGATTAATTTTTATTCATATTTTTATGTACAGACACAGATGTGTCTGTACATATAGCCATCACCTGCGTCTGTCGTCGTCGCCGTGCACTTTGACCACCGATAACATGATAAGTGAAAAACCGTTTACCTTTTGGCATGAAACTTACAGAACTGATGAGCTTTCATAATATGCAGGTCAAATTTTTTCTAAATTAAATTAAATTAAATTAATTTTTTCTCAAACACTGGCATTTGTGACTTTTAACTCCCATCTGCCTGAGGCTCTGCACATTTTCTGTATTTCCACATAAGCAGTTGTATTGGTTTTTATGTCTTTAAACATTATGTAATATTATTTTATGCACTGTCATCATTTTTCAAATATTGGGACTTTCATCATGTGAATTTGAACTCTCATGGTCCTGAAAGTGTAATCTTATTGAAGGGATGGATTGAGACCATCTTCTGGGTCTTCCGGAAGACGGTCGGGTTTTTAAGTTTATATTGACAGATATCTATTTTTTTCTGTTGGAAGACCATCAAAATGGAGGATGGATCAACAAAGATACTTTGGAATACTGTCAGAAAATATCTCTGGGTCCACTCCTGTTATTGACCATGTTACCTGTTGGTATGATTAAAATTCAGTGTCGACTAACAGTGCTATTATAAGCATTATTTATTATTGCATCAAAATTGACAAAATGACCTATTTTGCATCATTATTTTCTGGGTTTTTTTTGTCTGTACATTTGACAGCTTTGCTGCCTTGTTTTTAAATTGAAAATCTCACTGTGTATCCAGGATTGCCTCAGCCAATTTTCCACCAGGGCACTTCATGCACATTTTCATTGACGAGGCCGGTCATGCTGTGGAGCCAGAGGGTTTGATTGCGTTAGCTGGAATCTTGGAGTGTGACGTTCAGAGCAAAGATGGCGGTCAGGTGGTGCTGGCAGGCGATCCCAAACAACTTGGACCAATTCTGAGGTCTCCCTTGGCCATTGAATATGGACTGGGTAGGTAACTTATAATAATGATAATTATTATCTTTATTATTATTATTATTATTACATTTATATTAATGGCAATGATAAGTATCCTCTGGCCATTAAATGTGGACTGGGGTGATTTATCTTTGACTTGATAATGATAATAGTAAAATTTTAATTATAATAATATGCCCCCAACAGCCATTATAATAAAAATGATAATATGAGTAATAGTAAAGTTTTAATCTGCCAGTGTGTGTGAGTGTATGTGTTATGAAATGCATTAAAAGGGGAAGTTACATTACTACCTCGGGCTTAAATAAAAATGAAATAAGACTATGACTAAAAGAAAAGTGAAGTTGAAAATTGTGGACAAAAGTACTATGATTAACTATAATATTTACAAAGGTGTTTGAGAGTCTGGTAAAATCATATACATGTAGGACTTATTCTAAAAGCTTTTTATTGACCAGTGATTTCTGCTTCTAAGATTTAAGTAAAATAAAA
>NW_019775994.1:3353-23896 GCF_001039355.2 Lingula anatina | reverse complement strand
ATGGTAAACTTGTTATCGTGTATTGTGTAATAAAGTGTCAAAAATGGAAATAAACTCATATCATTGCAGTTTGTAAGATTCAATCATTCATTATGTTCAGAAACTCAGAATGGAGGAAATTGGACATTTGACACTGTTCTATTGATATTTTTCACATCTCATCAACTTTCTTAGTTGATCATATAAAAATGGCAGTAAACTGTTAATTTTGTTTTATATTAAAAAAGTGTTAAAAATGGAAAAAAATGCACTTCAGGACAGTACCGTCTTGTCTACATTTTGGCATTTTCAAGGTGTGACTTTGAAGTTCCATGGGCCTGAAGACCTTTGCTAGTCACATTTTCTGAATATCCATGATACTAATATTTTATTATTAAAAATTGATGGTTATTATCCTGTTAAACATTATGTAATATTGCATCAAAATTTGAAGAAACCCCTATTTTGGACACTGCTCCCTTGATGACCATTTAAGGAAAACTACGGTAATTTGCCATGAATTTCGAACAGTAGAAAATAATTAAATTTGGGAAAAGATCGTTCTGGCCGAAATTCATGAAATGGAGGTGCTCAGAACTTCCAAAACGTTCGAATTTCATGGAATTCTGTCAATTTTGACCGGAAGTTGTCTGTTCGTCGCTAGGCCTTCTGTTATCTTCTCCCGACGATCTATTTAGAGTTACCATAATGTATGATGTGTGAGTGTCGGTAATTGCGACCAAAGGGATACACGTACTTTCACCCGATCACTGTGTACGGCCCATAGATAGAGCAGTACTGTTGTCTAGGGCCGCAAAACAGCATCGTTATCAGTAGTGTCGTTTTTCAAAAGCGATTCTGGCAGCCAGAAACTAGTGTTGTTTTTCAAAAACGATCCTGGCGCTCAGAACGGGAGTGGACGGAGGGAGAGACGGCCGACGATTAGCGTCTGCCACGGCCAGATAACCTTTACTATGGAAGCTTAGTTTTACCGTTGCTCCTTTCCGTGCACTGAAACCGAGACGACAGCCGATCGGTGTCTGTGGCGCACGTGCAGGTAGCCTTCATCTGCGATAAGTGTCTTCCGCGACCAGGTTCGTTGCCTTTACCGTTAAAGTCGGGCGGAGCTTTACGCGCGAATGCGTCCTCATCTCGCCGTTCGCGGGTCGGTGTCTCCGACGCATACGTAGCCTTCCCTGCAGAAGCCGGCCTCGGCACTACGGCCTCTCTCCTTCGTGCGGGGAGGCCACTACGACCGCATCTATCGGTATGTGCGGCGCACAGGTAGCCTTCACCACGGCAGCCGAACTGTGTATACGGTCTCTCTCCGTCGTGCGCTGCGACCAAGATAACCGCTGGTTGTTGTCTGCGATCAAATATACTAGGTTTGGGGGGGGGTGCAGGGCGTTTTTTTTTTTTTTTTTTTTTTTTTTTGCTCAGGCAACCCAATCTTGACCAGCAGCAGCAACTGATTTCCTGGCGCATAGTTGCGTCAATGTACGCATTTGAAAAGCGTGTACGTTTTGTCATTGAAACCATCTTCAAACAAACGCGAGAGATAGGTAATCTAAAGTAAACCGAAAAAGGCAGTTTTTATATTCGTTCAAGGGACTGGAAGATCGTCAATGGGAGATCGTGAGCGATCTGAGCGCAACAATAAGCCAATTTCCACACTAGTTCAAGGGACTTCGTTACTGTATTCGTCAGCAAGAGATCGTCAGCGATCCGAGCAAGCATAGAAGCTTGGACTTTTTGTCCATGCTAGAAGGCAATTTTCATGTAGTCAGCAGGATATGGTTTGCGACAGGGACGTAACCAGGCATACGCACGGATACACTACACTATAATTTTTTGGCCAACCATGATTATTCTCTATAAATCTATTGTACTTTTCAAGGAATATTATCGAAAATTCCCTTCGATTATAAGTTAACGTCACCTGAATGTACAAATTCTCTGTATAATTTATATATGCACAATTGTTCTGACACCCTTCTCGTTTGCTTTCACAGAACTGAGGTAAACAATGCTAGTTACCATCTGAAGTCGGATCTTAATCATCCATCTAGTTGGAACTTGCTTTACCTCTTAATTAGAGGGCAAAGTGCCCTTCAGCTCACAGGTAGCTTTTGTCTTGAGTGTATCGAACGCGATATTTATCTCAGATAAAAATCTACCTGTGTGTTATTTTCAAAGAGCCTTGAGGTACTCCAGCAGATCTGGGGGCACTAGATAAATCTGATCATCGGGCTAAACAAGGAGCCAGAGAAACAAAGGAAGATTGATTTTTCCTGCAAAGCTTCAAAGAATTTTGACACGGACTTGATCCAGCTTAACCCTCCAAACTAACGGGGTGGCATGGGCAATTTTTACAAAATTTACAAACAATTAAACTTAGATATATTACAATTTTATCCTTTAATATAATTTTGGCAGGCATGCACCCGCATGTAAGATGGGTGATGTCAGTAAGCCCCTAGTTAAATAAATATACCCTTCTGAGCAAGGCTTTTCCCAGCGAACCGTCCAGCCGTCATTTGGACGGCCGCTGACATCACCGGACGGCCTATATTTTCAAAGTCTTGGCTTGTCGGGACAGCCGTGGACGTTGTAAGAAATTTTCTTAGAGTAATTTGACGTACCTAGCTTTTATGATGCGTCACAGATGAATGGTACTACTGTACTTTGTAGTGTACGCTGATATTCAGTCACGACGAAACTACTTCCTAAAGCTTACAAAACACAATAAAATGTTTCTATGAACTTTAAGATACACATTCCATGCCGTATGCAGCAGTGACAAGAGTGGCCTTCATGCGGCACAAAACACTAAGCAAACTACAGGGCAATTTGTGAAAGGGGACACCTTCCGGGCCTTCATACGCACGGCAACTGACAAAGCTGATTGACAAAAAGGAAAATTTCAAATTTTCAGCGAGAGATCGTTCGCAATCCGAGAGAGACCAGGAGGCAATTTTCATATTTTTTAAAAAGACTTCGTAAGCCAAAGGGCGAGACAAGAACGCAATTTTCGTATCGTCAGCGGGAGATCGTTCGCAATCCGAGTGAAACGAGAAAGCTCATACTCGTTCAGTGGCTTTCGTTTGCGGAAGATCGTCAGCCGGAGATCGTTCTCGGTTGTTTTTAACCCTCCCTCCCCAATGGAATTTATAATTTTTAAAAATATTTTTCATTTCATTTGTACATTTCAAGGGACTTCATTAGCGGAAGATCGTCAGCGGGAGATCGTGAACGATCTGAGCGAGACAAGAAAGCAATAATGGTAATCTTTATTGCAGCTCTTAATATTGCTCTTTGTTCTGTTACTGAAGTCTCTACTGTTAACAATGCTATCGTGCGCCTCAGCAAAACTACCGATCGCTATCTCACACCGAATACTGCGGTAAAGAAACAATAGTCTGACAGTACAACTGTTAATAGATTCTCCTGTTATCTGAATGAATGGATATGACGATGTTGTTTAGCGTCCTTAACTAACTGTACCGATCGTTATCTTGCTCCTTGGGCCGCACACGTAGTACTCAGGTAAAGGTACGCTAGGACAACATTGCCGACTGTTAGATCTTTATAAGCGCGAAAATAGCCGGTGGCCGATTTTAAGGTGTACGAAATTCACGAAATCAAGATAGCGCAAAATTGCTTACTGGCCGAAATTCATGGTCCAGAAAAAACTCCAGACGGCCGATTTTAAGATCGTTCGAAATTCAAGAGCCGTTCGAAATTCTTGGCACTTTACCGTATGTCGCTTANGAGTAGCAATAAACGAAAACACAAAAATTTGGTTGGCAATGCTCAATGATTTTAGTCAGCAGTATTCTAAATTGAGTAAATTTTGGTCCAGAGTTCTGTTGAGAGAGCTCAAGCAAAGTGGTGGATTTGTTCTAGCAATGGGGTCTATGGGGTGTGCACATATGTTAAATATCAGAAGATGATAAAATTATCAAACTGCATTCATTATTGATGAATCATTATTAATTTTTTTCTTTAGATTCTGTCTTACCCTGTAGAGGAAGAAGAAGGGAGCAGGGCAGGCTCTGCTAAAGGAGGGAAGGGAGAGAAAAAGGACAAAAAGAAAGAAGAGAAAAAGGATGAAAAGGGAAAAGATAAAGTAGGCATTCTTGATTTTCTCAGAATTTTATTGATATCAAATTGCACGCATTAAGCTTTTAGAGAATGCAAATGTGAATCACCCTAACTACTGTACAGAGGTCCCTTACTATAAAGTAAAAATAATGCTCTAACTGCAGGTCATCACCACTGCTAGTAGTGTAGATGTCTTTTGACATGCATCAAAATACGAGATAAAAGATGCTTTGTACAATGTAACTTTGGAGCCAAAATATGTCACAGATAGCAATTGCATGCTTGTTGTTTACTGCACCATAAAACAAATGGCAACTCTCTTCTACACATGTTGTACTTGCATGGTGACAGCCATGCCAGGCCCGTAGCCAGGGGGGGTTCGTGTGGTTAGAAAGAACCACCCCTTTTGCTAGCAAAAGGTCCACTCTGGGTAAAATTTGATCCATGTACATGAAGTTTTTATGGAAAAAGGTCCACTTTTTCAGAAAAAGAACCCCCCTTTTGAAATTGCTGGCTATGGTCCTGCATGCCCTGTAAATTAAAGAGTTATAGAACTCTGAAAATCAGGTGTGATTGACATCAGAATTTTTTTACTCTTTCACAGTTTCTTATGAAAATGTTATGTAATACTTATTTTAATATCTGTGTGTCTTGCATTTGATACAACTGTATCTTCTAACATTATCTACTGTATTTTGTATGTTATCTCTTTCCTGTGTGCTTCCATGCTTTCTCTAAAAGAACAAAAAACAAGCTAATTCTTTGAAGGTAAGGTTCTGAAATATTTTAGTATATATATTTGCACTCACATTTGGTATAATCAGTAAGTTTGAGTTAAGAGGGCACATGTGTTATTGATACAGTGGATGTGTAGTGTATAGCTGCTTCTATGTATATGTACTTGTCTTCCAACAGGTTTATACACCAATGTACATAATGGGTTATATATATATATGACTGCCTGTAAAACTTTTTCATATAGATTGAACCAATTGTTAAATTGTGTGTTCTTATATCTATCCTGGTTTACTGCACATTTATAAAGAAATGATGATAAACATTTGACACTGCACTGCACACTTGAATATTGAAAAAAGATACTTTTATTGCATCTTTTATTGAACCTAAAATATCTAATAACAGCACACACTCATACTTACTGTGTACACGTACATGTAATTTTACATTTTTTATTAAAAATTTAATTTTTCAAATTTCTAGGGTGCTGCTGGGAAAGGTGACCCAAAGAAAGGGAAAAAGAAAGGTGAGCCAGAGCAAGAATTGCGCCACCTACCACCAGAATACACCACACTGGCACGCTTCATAGTACCATTGGAAGATTTCCTAGAGGGAGAGTTTGTGTTTGAGAATGTCTACATGAAAGAGAGCTCAGATGCAGGGTCAAAGAGCCCATCTAATGCCTCAGAAACAAAGAAGGTTGGTTCTCTGCTTGGTATTTTAATATATATATATATATATATATATATATATATATATATATATATATATATATATATATATCGTATATCTACTAGTACTGTCGCATATCTACTAGTACCTTTTTTTTTTTTTTTGTTTTTTTTTTTTGTAATAACAAGAGATTTTGATGATGCACATTAAAAAAAGCATTATTTAGCATGAGTCAAGTAGAGCGGTATGTATATTATCTGAGTAGGCAGTGTTAGAAATTAAGGCTGGACCGTCTGCCAGGGGCTGACAACTTTCAGAACGGGCTGAGAAGTTTTCTCACCCAGCAGACATTTCGAGCCAGCTACTTTTCAAGATGGCTGAACTTTAGGTCCAACAACTAATTTTTCTAAAAGGCAAACACTGTGAGTAGGTTTAAAGATTTAAATATATTCTCTTTTAAGGATGGGAAAAAAGATGGAAAAGGCAGAAAAGATTCTGCCAAGAAGAAGGACAAGGATGCTGGAAAAGGTGACAATTGTTGCTATCACAAATGTTTTAAGTTGGTATATCGAGTTTGGGGATACTCATACATGAATATGTAGCACTTTGATCAAAGACATGCAAATATTTTTCCCTTTTACAGTAAACCTTTATTAACTAAACACACTTGAAGGCACTATTTGATAATGCACACTATTTGATAATTAACCTTATTTGTATTTTTGTTTTAACACCAGCTACTAACAAGACAAAGAAGAGTCCCAGAGGTATATTCATTATATAATTTCCTAACATCTCCATGGTTGTTGTTATATGTGACAAAATGCTACTATTGTAGTACATGCCCTTTTATGTAGCAATGATTCCCTGGCTGTAGTGGATTTTTATTAATCTTTCTTATATTTATGAAAAATTATTACAAAACTACTTTGAAATGTGTAAATATTAACATAATATTATTTCAAAGTTTGCTTTAAGACTGTAGGTGCAGATTCATAATTAGGAAAACCTGTTTTCTCTCCCAGTATCTGGCTGTTTAATCAGTTAATCTTTCAAAGTTCTTGTTTGGTTGCATTGGTAGCTTGGTTTATGTTCATCAGTTAATCTTTTTGTGTGTCTCATTATTTGTTTTCAATTTCTGTTCTGCTTTAAAAACTCTCATCATTTTGTACTTATATACATACATACATACATACATTTTATCTTGCTTTTAAATGATTATCAGTAGAAGATATAGTAATTGTAACCAGGATCCTGGTGACAATTTTGAAAAACAATGTTTGTTTCATCAAAGATGTATAAGATATAAGATATGTCCTTGGTTTCATCAAATTATGTTTGATATAGCATGTTTGTGAATTACTACATCCATTCAGCTGTTTGATTTGATCAACTAAACAATTGCATGCTCCATATTTTTAAATAAGTTCTGTTATTAAGATGTACCTGTACATCATGATGTGATATGTTGATTGCAGTTTCGTTTTTCTAACACAGATGGTGGCAAAAGCCCCAAAGGAAGAGACAAAGAAAAAGACGGAGACAAAAAAGATGCTAAAGGAAAGGCAAAGGGGGACAAAGCAGAGAAAGGAATAGGAGATGATGAGGAGGAAGTTCTTCCACCCCCTCCTTTGGAAGTTCATGTAGCAGTGTGGATGCACCACTGGAAAACAGCCATGGACTCAATAAGAGAAGAGGAAGAACGGAACAAGCGTTTAGAGGAAGAAAAGGCAGCAGCTGCTGCAGCTGCAGCAGCCGCAGAAGAAGCAGAATAAAATGTGGCAAATATGGCATAGCTTATCCTGTACATTTTTTCACTATGAACTTGTGCACTTGAAAATAGCTAACACTTCTGTGCTGTAACATAAAATGTAATTCTTGCTGTTAATATTTAAATAGTATGTTAAATTGTTCATAACTCTTCAAGTCTTGTATATACATTCAGGATAGCAGTGGATTCAACTTATATATAAAGTGAACTGTAGATGTCTTAACATCTGTACCATGTTAAAATTGGCTCGTGTACAAGTATTTCTAGAACACGGGCTTTTTGAATAATTGAAACTGTTGCTGAAAGTTGTTTACAGCTAAAATTGTTTACAGATCTTTGGAAACATCATATCAAATTGCCACAGTTCTGCAGACAAAAAATAAATAAATAAATGAAAAGTAAGAAAAAATTCATTGTTTGTATGCAAAAATGCTGATAATCCAATATGCCTGACTGTGATAGATACAAAAATTCTTTATTCTTTCAACAAAGGTGATATTGAATTTTCATTAGTACTTGGATGGCTGCTATATTCTACAAGCAGTGTATATAATATGTTCATGATACAGTGAAATTATGGAAATATCAGGAACAAAATAGACATACATTGTACATACAGATATACTAGTAAATGAAAATACTCCCCACATTAATCATTAGTTTTATTCATTCATATGCATGCCAGTTCATTTACTTATTGACCATTCATTATTTTTAGAAGTACATTTGTTTGAATTGGACACATCAATATCACTCTGACTTGATGGTCTAGTGGACAGAGGACTCATTGAATTAATGTTGAAAAGCAGATGAATAGAATATTTCTGTTAAACATAACATGTATGGGATTTTCCTGCTCTATAAAAATTTTCTCCGATAAAAAAGAAATTTTCCCCTACTCCAATATCATTGATTGACCAATCCCAGAACTTGTATACAATGTTTTATACCATTTTTATGTACAGACACAGATGTGTCTGTACATATTGCCATCACCTGCGTCTGTCGTCGCCGTCGCCGTCGCCGATCATGTCGCCGTCACCGTGCACTTTCAGCGTTAACACCATAAGTGGAAGGCAATTTTACTTTTTGGCTTTATATTTACAGAGCTGACTAATATTCAGAAAACGCAGGTCAAGTTCGACCTTTTTCACTTTTTAGCATATATNGCAGGGGCGTAACCAGGCATACGCACGGATGCACTGTGCGTACAATTTTTTGAGCCAACCATGATATTATTCTCCATTAATTTAGTGTATTTTTCAAGGAATATAATCGTACCTGGGAATTTTCAAAATCTGTGCGTACAATTTTTAAAGGTCTGGTTACGCCTCTGTTTTGTGCATTGTTATTGTCTGCTTTTTGTCTGTACATTTGACAGCTTTGCTGCCTTGTTAATTAAATAATTAAGTTTTAAATGACTGGCTAGTCACTTAGATGACTGTGTCATATATTTCAGAAAGAAAAACACAGGTATCAACACAATGTACCATTTTATTAGTTCTGTCATTGAATTAGGAAAGATAAGTAGCTTTACAGAATATATAACTTTGGGGCATTTTCGGATAGTATACCCCCCCTCCCCCTTTTTCTGTTTGAGAAAATTTGCTCCGCACAATCAAATAAGCCTTGTTTAACAAACACAGCATATATCATATGCTCTGGTATTTACTTTTCTCATAAGATGTACCAAACATCAATTTGATCATTATATCTCATGCATCTAATGTAGACAACAGTTATGCCAATCAATTACAAGAATTGCTTTTTTAAATTTTGAACAGATTTTTTGTTCTTAAGATAATTGCTGTTTATTCAAAGGTCTTCCACTGCGAGTTGATAACCTTCGCCTTTAAATCACCTTCGTACATTGTTTGTGAAGCCAGCATTGAAGACGGTGTCATCTCAGAAATGCCTCTACGCCGGCAGCTTCCATTAATTACATTCCGGTTGACAATATGGATGAAAGCAAACTAATATTTTATTAATAAAGTTATGAGTTTATATGATATACCTGTGTCTTATCGTACTAGCGCACATGCATTACTTCGTCTGCCTAAGCAAAATCAAATGAAGATCGACCACTGAACACATATACCAAGGTTTTTCAAAATGAATGTGATTTAGTTTGCAGCCTTGAGAAAATAACGTAGATCTATCATTGGTCATTGGAAGCTGAACCTATGCAAGGCGGGACAATACGACGTCACACGGATGCGAGACGTTGTGTGGTATCAAGCTCGTGCCAGAAACGTCAACTTTTGACGCTTGTGGGTCAACGGAATGAACGATGTTGTGCCAGTGTTGGTGCTGTCAGAGTATCTAGAGATAAACAGGTGAGAACAAGTTGTAGCAGTAAACCTATACTAGTTACAGTATCGTCCGTGCTTAAAAAAAATGGCCCCAGTTTTATAGTGGTTGCATCCCGTCGGTCATGTGGAAAATGACTCGTGAAATTTGATGATGTGAATATCGTAGGTTATATTGTAGCCTACATTTATTTTAATACCCGATGACAATGTAATGGAAATACTTGTTATGTTGTAATATGTATTAAGTCAAATAGGTTCATTACCCTTAGGTCACAATTGCCTGGTCGGTCTACGCTTGCCAAATGATTGTCACAGGGAACTAACTAGGCCTATCCGTGAAAATTTATTCGTCGTACTTCAGGCAGACATAGGTAGGCCCTATTTTCATTTCCAATATAGGCCTACTGTGTAAAGCCTACAGGCCTACATATATTTTTTCTGTGTATTATGTTTGTCTCTAGGTGATTCTTTTTATATAGATTTTGCTTTGCACTAATCAAATATTCATGAATTTGGGTAATGCGAAAAGAAAAGGCGAAACTATACTGTATTGTTACAACGGTCATGCTTGATTATTATTCATTGTGAGATGAAAACCTTTCTTGTTTTTTTTTTATCTATCAATTTATTAATTAATTTTCACAAAAGAATAAACAACGGCCATGAAACTACGTACAAAAATATTTCGGTGCGTGTATAATTGAAATAATATATGAAATTATTAGAAGAAATTATTTGATTGCGTTGCCATGTAAAGCATGTAGATTCGGACATGACAGACCGAACACAGGCGCGAAGAAAACGCTTTGATAGTTACAACATTATATCCTACGCCATACACGGAGAGTTACTGTCTTTAATTGATTGGCGTTACGTGTGACAATCTCTGTTTAGACAACAGCATCCCACTGGTAAGTTCCCGTTGTATCAATATGAACAAATATTAATTCTAGTATTTGCAGGTTTATGCCAAGTCTTCCGTAGGCAATTTTAAATCTGTGATTTCGACCGTAAAATATTGTTGATTTTATTCCTGCGTCAGATTGATTTACCTGTGCAAACATATTATTCGTGTACACTGCTGTGATATCAATATTTCAAAGGTAATGGTGAAATTTCTGAGAGAAAAATTACTTCGTTGCTATGTGATATATAAAATTCGTCCTCAAGTTATATACCAGCTTAAAGAAATGAAATAGAATTTTCTTCATTGCAAATAAAAATGATGGGAATGAGAAGAAAAAAAAAGAATTAAAAAGGATAAATATTTCAATATTCATATGGCAATGATATGGAACAAAAGAGAGTACCAAGTGCATAAAATACTTTAGGGATAAGGATTCCATATAAAGACATCGGCAGTATTTGAATAAAACGTATCTAAGTGCAAACTGTGTACCTGATTTTCGATTCTCCTTTATAAACCAGATGAATAATTAATAAGATTTCCCGAATGAAATTTAACCCGCAGCTGGTGGGAATGACAGAAATCGCGTGGGAGGAAGCTCGATTTGATCAGCTTGACACGGTTTCATTATCAGAATAGTAAATTTACATAACGAAAGAACATTTTATTGTTAATCTGTTAATTTGTTAGATGCACCTGCTTTGCTAAGATAATTGTCTTTTGTGTATACACGCATATGAACACACACACAATCACAGCATGTACTAACGCACGCACGCACGCACGCACACACACACACATTCCTTTTTCAATCTGGATTCCTTCTTATATCTTTGTAATAAAACAAAAGTATTTGAAAAATAAAAGTAAAAATCAGGTGGGGTGGCTTATTTCACAACAATTTGTGCTATTTAATGTAAGCAGCTTGCTCTATCTTTGCAACATTTCAAGTTACAAGTGCTTTAACTAAATTCTTATCGGGTTATTTGTTGTATCATTATCCAGCCTTCATCATTACTGGCAACAGTTCGATTTGAATAATTAAGCGGTCGCGAAAAGTCGTGTCCACGCGTGCACATCTCTAAACTATACGAGATTTGCAGTGTTCAGCGGCACCTAGAAACCCGGTGCTCAATGCCAATACGTTACTTGTTCTCATGAATATTGAATATTCATACATCACGCATTGTCCAGGCATAGAAATACGAAATTTAAACGGAAAATGCGCAGAAATGGTAAATTATGGAAAACAATCTTCCTGTCGCAAATTTTCAAAAATATTACATGTACAATATGACATCTGACGCACAGTTTTTTCACTGTCAATACTGGGAGAAATTTCTTATGCGGAGTCTAAGCAGTTCAACAACCGAATGTACATGTAGAGTGAAACAGCGACGGGTTCTTTAATTAGCGTTGTGTATGCCCACTGTGATGCAGATCGAAATTTCAATCGAACATACACGTGCTCCAGCTATTTACCCAGAGACGAGTCATAAATAATGCAGTATCGATATTTCAGGACCTTTTGTTTTTGAAAAGAGTTGTATTGTTAGAAAATTTGATTTTTCTTATTAGGTCAACATTCGAAGTGCTTTTATGGCTGGCATACTTTGTTCCTGCAATAAAGGGGATGCCAGAAGAAATCGTTAAGCTGTGTGGCTTGAACAGCTGTGTCAAACCCGCCGTGGACTCTTGTTGCATGCGGACGGAGGCTCTTGGGCACCCTCTTACCAGAACGCTGCCTGTCTGCTTACGCTCCAAGGTGCTTTAACGCTTGTCAGCTGGGGAAATGATCTTCTTGCGCATGAAACGCCAAATATTTATTCTCTGAACAAGACGTTACAGCACGGAAACGGTAAGTCATAAGGTCCAAGCTGACAAATTCGTGCATTTATGACACACTGATTTTTTTTTTTTTTCTTTTGTGATACCTTGTCCATATTGAATAAACACATGTGCTAAATTGGAGAGAAAATACTTATTAAGTATTAATTTTCAATGCAATAGGTATTTCTTAACGTAATAACAATGGCAGTAAAATAGAATTTAGCTTTAATTCACGGGAGAACGGGTTATTTGTATAACTTCATAGCCGCGGGATGAGGAAATAATATGGCTCTGTAATTAAAAAATAACTAATTATCGATGAGAAACATTTCAAAAAGGTTTTCTCTGATATCAATTGCACAAGCAACCCACTCACGGATTGATTTTTACAGGGGAAGAACACTAATTATTAACGTCCTTTTGTAATTGATATCATGAGATTTCTGTGCTTTCAATTCAGTGCAGCCAAACCCAAAGTCGTTGGGAGAATTTTATTCTTTCTCTTGTGTGTGACTAACATATTTCCAATTTCCACAGGAATATATCAGGAACAAAAAACATGTGGTAGTATCGTCCGTCCATCGTTAACATGGAGTGGCTACGGCAAAAATTTTTTGCCGCAAGTGATCGCCAAGACATTCCCCTTGTCGGAATGAATGGCAAATACGAAAGATATGCATCAACAGAGGACGACAGCATTTCAGTAAACATTGACGAAAAAACGCGAAAGAAAAAGAAGATGGACAATGTAGGCTACAAACTTGCCAAGCGCAAGACATTTTTCGCCCGCAGGCGGAAAGTTGCGGATGCGACTTTTGCCCTGGCCCTTTTGGGAATCATGATCATGATCGTGGAAACGGAGTTTACGATTAGTGGAACCTACTCTAAAGAGTCAGCGGCGTCTTTCTTCATGAAGACGCTTATCACAATCTCAACTCTGGCGCTCATGGGTTTTTTGGCCTGGTACCACGTCATTGACGTGAGACTGTACATGATAGACAATAACATTGACGACTGGAGGCTGGCGATGTCCAAAGAGAGAGTGCTAAAGATCGTGGTCGAGTTCATCATTTGTGCCATTCATCCACCACCGGGAGACACAAATATCGACTGGATTTCTAAAAATATGAGGACAAACGACCAGACGGTAAATACAATTTCGGTGGACATCATATTTTCTCTCCCGATGTATCTTCGGCTCTATCTCATCGGTCGAATTTTGTTGCTGCACAGCCGGTTGTATTGCGACGCATCCTCGCAATGTTTAGGTGTGCTCAACCGCATCCATTTCAACTTTGGCTTCATCTTCAAATCTCTTATGAACATCTATCCAGAGCGAGTGCTGGCTGTCATCGTCTGCGGAGTCGTATTCATTGCTAGCTGGTCTATTCATTTGTGCGAGTTCTCCAGTGAAAATCCCGAGGAGCACCTGAATTTGTGGGACTCTCTTTGGATGATAACCATCACCTTTCTCACTGTCGGCTATGGTGACACGTATCCCCGATCTCCGTGCGGGCGTGGTATAGCAGTGCTTACCGGCTTGCTTGGAGTCGCAATGACCGCTTTAGTTGTGGCGGTGTTGGCTAACAAACTAGAACTGTCACGGGCTGAAAAGTACGTTCAAAACTTTGTGATCGACGTAGAGCTAGAGAAAAGTCTAAAAAATTCGGCAGCTAATATTCTACGCGAAGGATGGCTAGTTTATAAGCTGAAAAAGCAACATGCTGAAAAATCACGCATCCGTGCCCACCAAAGGAAACTGCTTAAGTCAATAGCCCAGATTCGAGACTTGAAACAAGAAATACGGAAATCCACAGATAATAACATTACTATGGTGGAAATGGGTAAACAGCAACAGCTAATTTATGATGACGTATACCACATGAAAACACGACAAAAAGAACAAGAGGCTGAATCTTTAGAAATGAAGGAAAAGCTTAACAGCATCGACAGTAAAGTTGAAGACATACAACGAATCCTCTCTGAACTTCTGCGAAAACGCACTGAGCGTTCGACTTAAAGTGGTAGAAACTTGTTGGTGTCACCTAAAGGCATTTGATTACTTAAAGACGAAGTTCAGACTGAAGTTAAAGTAGAGCTTAACATTACAGCGCAATAACAATAACAACAACAACAACAACAACACACACAAAAAAAAAAAAAAAAAGAAAAAGCAAAGATCAACTTTTACCATTGTTATTTACACCTACAGGCTCAGCTTTGCATGGCGGAGGAATTCATATAATGGCTAATTATTAATTTATTATGTGAAGCCATACATTCCGATTTGCTGATGGAACATGAGACATGTATATCAACCACAACGGTTCTTCGTCACCAAATCCATTTTATCGGTGAAACGTATAGCAAAGCCAGGATATGTTTAATTAACTGTGTTAGAAATCAATGGACATCCGATTGATGCCGTAGTACAATACTAAACATACTGTTTGATTATCAATAATGTACATTTTATGTAGTTAGCTATTTGGCAACAGAGTGGTGTAATATGATTATAGATAAAATTAACAAGTAGTATGCAAAACTAAACGAAAAAAATAGTATTATTTTTTCAGAATTTAAGTAAGGTTTATGGTGCACTTTGTTAGAAAGGGACATTTCACTTTAAGATATTAGATATAATGTATAGAGCTGAATTTTCAAAACTGAACGCAGTTTATTCTTCCATCACGCCATTAAATCTTCAGTAAAATTTATTGATTTACATAAGTAAATGATTATTAGTTCCGACTAACGGGCGTCATTGCGTAGACTGAACATGTTCATGATATTATGTTTCCGACAGGAAATAAGTTTCTCCCAACGATATACCATAAAAAGAGCAGGACCTCGTATGTGTTACGAAAGGCTGCCACTGTTATATCAACTGTGTATGTGGTAATAGTGGCTAAGTCCCGCATTTTAGTTTGGTCCATTGTATGGATGATTATGGAAAAATTAAGTATCATAGCACTGTGTTGATCAGCTATTTAAAATAAAACAACTAAGGAAAACAAACCCAATACCCTGATACAAGACATCGTCTGAAACGTTATAGTAGGGTTTTCTTTGAATATATTATTCAGCGAGAACGAGGCTTTCCTGGGACTTGTAGTTACTGAATCGGGATCGGAGAGCTGTTGGTCTGTTTAAAGATTAATGTTGCATGTGGCATATCCTCGTTTTATGCTAGTACTAAATATTTTACAAAGCAAATGTACAAAGTGCATCCATACCTTGGAAATTCATTTACATTAAATGAACATAAACATACATGTAGACATGACAAAGCAAATATGATTAATTATGAAACGTGCGGATTGAGCATTTGATATTTCATTATTTCAAACTGCAATTTCATTTCAAATACAAAATAAACTGAAATACGACGAGCATGTGTACTTAACCCCCCTCTCCTCCTTTTTCTTTAGAACGTTGGGGTTCTTTCAAAATACTTCTTAATTACATACAGGTTACGCGGGAAGCCAATTAAGACGAATATGTCAAACACGGCACTAACATTGATTCTTTGCATATCCGTCAGCTTTAAGCGGTGTGTGGTGATCATTAAACCGAAAATCACTTCCCTGTGGGACCTTTGTCATATCCTTCAGTGAAAACAAGTTCTGTTTTACTTCCATATAGTCGCTGTTGCCATGAGGATTAGCATTCGGTGTCAGTTCAATGTTGATTGTGGTACTAATTTTTAAAAAATCAATGGATCAAAGTGATGGGTATTTTCATGGCGCTTTGGGGATTAATCATCGCTATTATACATGTACATTATCATGAGCGTATCGCATGCTTCCTAAGATGTTTGAATTAATTGATTATATATAATGTGGCTTCGCTTTTTGTTCGGCAATGTGGTTTGTTTGTTGTAGTAAAAGTGTCCGTCTTTGCTATTCACATCTGTTTCGCTTTCAGTGCGATGTTTTTGTAGTCGCTAGCCGTATTTAATACATCTGACACCAAAAACACATTAGGTGGATAATACATCGAAACCCACTTGTGGCCACTTTTGTGTACGGTGGCTTTGCATTGAGAGTAATCAAAAGTTTTTGTAAAAGGCTGTGGTGCTGGATGTGTAAAAAAAAAAAAAGCTAAAAAGATGTTCCACACAGGTTGGTCTCTTTCATTTAAACCTGGTGAACTGAAGAGGCTACAAAATTATCAGAGTTACGGTCTTAACAGTTACTGTCACTGTTTCTTTAATAAGTTGCGGCTATGGTGAACTCTAATGAATTGAATTTGACAACTATGCCTTACACCCAAAACAAATGTAGAGACGCAATTGAAGTCAAAGGCATGCTCTTAAAAATATTTAGTGCACAGACTGCAAACTATGTTTGATTATTTTATGGTCCCACATGAAGAAGTTTGTATCATAGTTTCACTCTCCTGGAACCATGAGTAATAAAAAATAATTCATCGTGTAACCCCAAAAAGTAACATACGTTACTGTTACAAATGCAAAACGTCCAACTGTGAAACGCTTTACCCACTTTGAAATTTCAATCATCACTGGTTTTGGTCTTTGATTTAACTCCTACAAGTATATCGTTGTACAAATTATAATAATCTTCTGTATAGAGCAGTATTTGAGCGACTTAAGTTTGCTTGTCACTGAATATTAAAAAACAGGGAAAATACACCCTACCGACAGTAAAATAAGTATTTAATAAATTATTGTTCCTTTGTGATCCAATATCAGAAATGTCAAACTATCATGGAATCACAATATATTTTTCGGTCGGCAACAGGAAACACTGTTTTCTATTGCACCAAGTACTTGAACAAAATTTAACTTTTTGACAATTTTTCTGGGGAACATACGTTGCCTAGATTTAGCCATGACGCAAAGCCCCTTGAGTTACAGTTTAAATATTTATAAAAACATCCTTACGTCATGTATACTTTACCACTACTGAATCACTACAAAATATATCGGAACGCGGTATAAAAATTAAATATACATGATCCGGAACGTACGTTACCATTTAGGGCTCTTTGCGTAATGTAAAGATATGGTAAAAATTAAAATTTGAATTTAAATTAAGACAGTCGTGGATTTTTTTCTATAAACATATATCTTTTTAAAAATTGAATACAACTTTGAATTCATTCAATTTTATTTTTGGACACGCCAGCATGTGAAATGCACCTCTATATTGGGTTTGGGTGCTTATTTTTCGAGTTCTGACGACAACTGCACACACACACACACGCAGAGAAGTCAAAGAAAGCAATGATTATATGTCACTTTCTGTCACTTCGACTTCATGAAAATAAAATTTGGCCTGTAAATCGATCGAAGTAAATCGTCACTACACATTAGCTTGACATTTTTAAATGGAATAACGTGCCATAGATTTAGCTCATCTCACGCAGTTAACTGGCAGGTGGAGTCTCCAATGGATCAGAAAATGTGTCGTCTCTAGGTTGTCAACACATGATATAATTGGCGTGTAATCCTGCACAAACACTATGGATAGTTCGATGGAAAGTTTCTAAATGCGGGAGATGTTATTGTTGTGGGCGGAACTTCCTTAAGAAAAGATTATGCAACTGTTTCTGATGATGATAGTTTTAATTAACAGTCTTAGAGCCGGAACTACTGAATTCGTTCTTTGTTATTGAAGGCGAACAATTAAAATAGCAAGCCCGAAGAAGTCGATAGAAAAAACAATTTCATGAAGCATTTGCGTCACGTAATGATTACCAATAAGTCAATTCTCCACCTGCTATTCAGTATGGTGAAATCTATTAGAAACGCGTCCTCCATGCATTAAAACTTAGTAGAATTATATCTTAAGTTATAGAATCTCTGGCGGAAGCTATGATCAATTCCAGGTTTACTTACCTCCGCATGCTATATAAGCAAGGGAAAAATACATGAAAATAGGCAGAAAAATAAACATTCTTTAAAATATAATTTTACACAAAAGTGTATAATTACCAGAGATTTAATATTACAAAACACGAAATGAAAGCTTTTAAAACATAGTGAATGAAAGTTGTAATGTTTAGTCTGTTATACCTCCAATCGATATTGCATAGATGCATATTTGGTCAAACATATTACATTTCCCATTGACAGAATTACACCGCAGATAAGTTGAGGTTACCACGTCTAAAGTATGTACATGTAGTAGAAAGTCAAAGACACTGCCCCTTTAAATTTTCCACACAGTCCAGCAAATCATACGCTTTTCTGCAAAACAAGTACGTTTCCTAAAACTCAACCATGCAAGGCTTGACATTAACGCAAGATGCCCAGTTTGGCACTAGGTTTGAAGTCACTCATTCGGCCTCTGCGACCAATGTAATAGCCCTGCACGGCACGGGCAATAATCGTTATGAATACCTTGGGGTTAATCTAATGTCTTAGGCTTAAAAATACTAAATTGATATTTTCCCGCATAATCTGATGACAACATGACTTCTGAATTAGGTCATTTCATTCGCAGATTAACTTTTGTGTGAGATGCAGTTTGCCTGAATAAATGTCAAAAAAGTGCCACATACTGGCAACTCTTTTCTTTTAGAATTCGTAATTAATTTCTTTTAGACATCATAATTTATTTACAAAAATAAGATTGACTTATATATTTCACCGAGTAAAATATTTCGGACAGATGCATAGGCCCTATGTCCACTTTAAGTTAATATGTCAACGCTTTCGCAAGTTTGTTTTGCATTTTTGGAGATGAAATATCTCAATATAATACTCCATACGTTTCTTGAATAATACATTTTTTTTATGAAATGGCAAACAACGAATTTAATGTTTGCCCTTTTCTTTTAACAGCAATAGTGGATAGACTTAAATGTAATTTTGTCATCTATTAAAAATACTGCACTCAAAGATAATTACTACATAATTTTCCTGCAATGTTTTAATTTTGACTGATGTTCTTAAACAGCTTGATCAACTGGAATAAAATGCAATATCCTAAATAAATGATTAAATGAATAAATAAATATATTAATCTATTGATAAATAGATTAATAAATGAGCAAATCAATTAATATATGAATTTATTAACTAAATATTTTTAAAAGGTGACGGTGATTTACGGAAGACCTGTTACATTGCACAGAACATTTGATTAAAAAAACTACGGAAAATAACAGCAAATCTTAGCAAATCTTCCCGGTTTTGGAAGAAGAGTCCTAAAGAGTATTGTTCTTAAATAATAAGATATTTTTCTTTGGAAGGCGAATAATGCGCCATGACACTTATCGGTATGTCTCAATAGTCCGTGACAGTAATATTAAGAAACTTTCCCTCTAGAAAATTGAGTTTTATGACATTATGAAACCAACCTTGAGTACCAGATATTTTATCAATTGAATTATAAGCAAAAATAAAAGAAGCAGAAATATAAAGGTCTGATATTGGCCCATCAAGACAAATCTGACAAAATGTTGTCAAACTTCATCTGTACCGTTTGTGCTGCATTGAAAGAGATAAAGAGACAGAGAAGGGAAAGGTAAACATAATTTGGTGGTGTAAATTATGCATTACTTATTTATTTGTTTTTACTTTTCCGATATCCGGTTCTTGTATCGTTTCCTGTTTAGGTGAGGAGCTGGATAAATAAACATGCCAGGTGTTTGGACCAGTGGCAGCTTGCTTATCTTATGCTACCTCTAATAAGGGTCAACAATGATTTGGCTTTGTGCTATCGATTTCGGATATACACCGTAGGCTATATGGATGATCACGCAAAATATAAAACCTAGTTCTAAATTTGGATGACCTCATACATTGCAAAAGTTGAAATATGTGCCCTCAAAATGTGCTTTTTAGTTTATAATATTTATCCATTTCAACTACAATATCAAATCAAACAAGGCAGCTATAGAGATTGGAGTACAGCTTAATTAAGATGAATATGAATCATCTAAAAACACGCTTATAAACAAGTTAAACTTATATATATTCATGTATATCAGCTATTTTTTTGACAATTTGCATCTAAAATCTACTTGAGATATTTAAATTGAATGTGAGCTAGTTTATCCTTATACTGTACACACTTTACTTAACGCTTTAAAAGAGAAATTAAAGGGTCCAGCTAGTAGAAATGTGTCTTTTCTTTTCTATTATCTACAACTTATCTATTAATCAAAAGTAGCGAAATGATTCTATGCTCATTTTATTTTTCTTTATATCCTTTTTTTTTTTTTTTTTTTTTTTTTTTTTTTTTTTTTTTTTTTTTTA
>NW_019775993.1:96609-114229 GCF_001039355.2 Lingula anatina | reverse complement strand
CTGTACTAGTATATTAATATATAAAATACACAAACTATTCATATTGATTCTTCACCTGACACAAGTCTCAATGAAAGAAAACACCTAAGACACCATATCAAGTTCCAAGTTTATTGAAAAAATTTATAATCACTGGGAATAATTTCTTTAGCGGTATGAAATAATATTATCACAGGAATAAATTCCATTTAGATATTAACAATCATAAACTTTTTTAATTCATTAATATTACTTCATGCAGGTGACATAACACTTCTTATTTAACCATGTTGCAATACTTGCAAATACTGCACTTAATTGTGATTTAACATTTCCATAACCGCGGAAAAACTATGAGAAGGAACTTCCTGTGAAAGGACTAAATTCACCTTTTTGTTTGAAATAATTTTTATAAGATAAACTTATGTTCCAAAACCATTTTGTACTAATTTTTTCTTGGTGTTTAATTGTTTTACAAAAATTATGAAAAGTAATATTTCTGCCTTAAAGAGACATGAACTTGAATTTTTTTGCTCTAAAATCCACAACTTAGAAACACACTCTTTGTCATCCAAATAAGGGGAACTTTGTGTTGGAAGTACATGTAACAAATTGAACAATTTCCACTGACTTTATGTACCAAAAGCTTGGTTAGAATGTTCCCCATAATATAATTTTACAAGAAAAATACTGTAATCCGGTTAAAATATACATTTAAGTAACAACAGATAAACGTACAATACAGGTAAACGTACAAATAAGAATAACGCTGGTAAAAAGTAAATCTTTCTAAAATGTAAAACTGCACAGTTAACAAGTTTTTTTTTTTTTTTTTGGTTTAGAAATTTTTTTGATGTCATTTTGTGTTTATGCATGAAATTCTAAATGTATGGTGCAGTAAAAGAAAGCTGTCAAAAATGACACGCTAAGGCTGTATTCCCAGAGCTTTTAGATCGATCTATCCACACGGGGAGTCTCAATAGATTACTGTCAGATAATCCGGCCTAAAAGTCCGTCCCGCCTACTACAAGCTGTAAGGGGGTAATTAACTTTCGTGTCTGCTTGGCTGACAGCTATTTAGCGTGAACCCCCAGGGAGTTAGGTCGATCTAAAGTAGATCGATCTAATCTCTGGAAATGGGGTCTAAGCATACATGAAAAGTAAATACATTGGTGTTGGAAGCTATACAAATGGATATGGCATACATAACTAAGAATTATCATTACTCAATTCTTGAACAATCACAGTCTGGTGTATTCCCAACATATTCATACAACTGGCAATACATATAGCTTTGGTTACTGCTTTTGACTTATATTTCACATATAAAAACTAGTAACAGTAATCTATATATCTCAAAATTCGCCACAATTGGCATTAAACAAGATAGTATCAAAATGCATATACGAAGTGGCCAGCCATTGTATACTAAAAAGCTCAATATCAAAAAGTAAAGATCAGGTGGACGGAATTTGGACAGAGAGTAAATATACTTGAACCATGCATCACCTTTGAGGCAGATTACATTCAATTTGCCATCTTCACGGCCAATTTTAAGTTCCAATATGATGGTTTTATCAAACCAGTGATATATATGTTAACCACACATTTGGATACAGTTTTGTAATCTCTGTGACAGATCCTGGAATCAGATTTGCTGAAAATCCCTCGAGAGTCTGGAAGCACATTATTAAGGTGATCAAAAAGGCATCAATTTCACACCAGTAAAGTCTGCATGGTCACTTGGTTGTTCTAAATATCATGTGTAGATGTGTGTGATATGTATGTATGTATATACATGATTAAGATACTTGGCAGTCTGATAGCTACATTATATAGAGACTAAAATGTCACAACACACAGAGCACACAGTTATAGGTTACAATTACAAGATCACAATAGGTCTCCAGACTGCACATTAAGATGGCTCAGTGTTGCCTACAGGCTGACACTGACCCAACACAGTGTGTAGTCTGTGACGGGTGTACATGTACATGTATATATGAGATATCCGTTTCCTCTACATCACAGCATAACGCACACTTGCTTTGTTAATTCACACTCGCATGTGTGTGTGTGTATATATAATATATATATATATATATAGTCATCGTCATAGGAAATTTTACTCGGCTGCAGGCAGGTTGTACACTGCAGGTCCAGGTACGTCATTAGCATCGACTGGCATCACAGGTGTTACCATGTTGCGCTCAGGGGTATGTGGACGCGAGGAAGACTGAACAGCAGATCCTCCGAGACCTACAGTGACCTCATTACGACTGGAGTTTCTGGAAATGGGGCGCTCCTCTTCCTCTTCCTTTCTAGGTGTGAGAGAACCTCCGTTGGAGAATGGGCGCTCGTTTTCTATGGACCTGGATGTGCTTCCTTCGGAGGATGGGCGAGAATTTCTCTGAGCTTCTGGATCGACGAATGTAGAGTCTGGCCCTGACTGCAGAGTGAATCCTGTAGGATCTCTGTGATAGGACATGGGTCGTACGGTTCCACTGTTGGGACTGTAGCCATCTTGTGGCTCGACCTTTTTACCTTTGCCCCTGAAATATTAATAATTGTTATATAATATTCTTATTAATAATTGAAGAACAATTCCTTTTTCCTCAAATCTTTTCAAAAAATAATGGGTATAATTATTATTATTAAAACCTTTGAAGAAAATATGCTTCAAGTATTAATTAGAAAATAATAAGCTTGAAATAATACAAAAACCAAAACATATCTCTACATGTACATCTGAGACTGTTTCTCTTTGGTCATGCCATGAATAAGGTGAAGCAAACATATAACAAGTAAAACAAAAACTATAACTCACTTCAGCACGACCAGAACAACAACCGCCACTACAACAATGACCACGATTATGGGCAGCACTGTGCCAAGGATGATGGCCCAAGTCATGTCAGTGGCAGTGGAGACAGGAAGAGCCTGGGTGGTGTTTGATGCCGCTGTCGTCTGCAACAGAAGATGAAAAAATGAATGAAGAATTCCTCAGTGAGAATTTAATTTGAAACAAATGCAGATGTAATATTGGAGAGGATAAATATAAGATCTTTTCTCCTATATTAATTTCAAATCGCTACAGACAAAAACAAATAATCTATAGTCATGTAATGTTACCAAATTTCAAAAACTATTATCAAACATGGTATTATTTAAATATAAATGATAAATTAACTGTTAATTAATAAATTAGTTAATTTACTTATTCATTTTTATAAGTATATTATGATATATCTACATAATATATTTATTCATATTTAGAGGATTGATTGATGGGTGTTGTATTACACAATCAGTGACTTTGACTGAGGTTGACATAATTTAATTATTATTACTTTCACTCATTCATTAATTAAAATATATATAATAAAATGTCTTACCGGTGCCATGGTGGTTTGGTCCGCAGGTGTCACCACACCTAAGGTGATGTTTGCAGACGGGTAAGCTGATGCCACCACAGAGACAATGGAAGAAGACCTAAAATGTTGCGAATAATTTTATCGCTATTGTGTGCATGCACCAGAAGTTGAAAATAAAGCCAGTGAATGGTCAATACACGTTTGTAGTTTGTGCGTTTTTGGTGTAAATTATACCACTATATTATTTTCTCCTCAAGCAAAAGACCCCACGTTGAAAGCAACAGTTGGTACTTTGATTCTCATCTCATTAGAAAAAACTTATTAGTAACATTAAGTACCATTAACGTTGATGTTTTGTCGATTGCTGTGGCACAGAAATTAAAATATACATACACTGCGCTGTTCAGCACTATGGACTGGAAGGTGGACTGGTCAATAACAAACTCTGAGGATGGGTCAAAGTTCACTGAAAAGAGAAATTATAGAATATCAACATCGCTGCAACCAATATTCACCTTTACTTAAAATTATATTGTAAGTTCCCTGGCTTTGGTCAAAATTCATAGAGATGGCATATAACTAAAATGTGGGGTAAAACTTGAAATTTATCATTGTGATAATTGTAATTGAATCTAATGATTAAATATAAACAGAAAGATAACCATGATTGTGCATACATGAAACAGGCCTATTATAAGTACCCTAAAGCAAATGAATGAAATGAAATGAATGAAAAATACATATATAACTCCAGGAATATTTATGTGAACAAGGCTCTACATGTACCTACATCTTTTATTCCTTTCCATAAGTATAATGTTGCCAGTACCCTATATTTTAACTGTACCATGAAAAATTCTGAACTGTTTTATTAACCTGTGTTTAAGTTCACAGATGGCAGCACCAGTAATTCCCCACTTACCAGCTCTCTTCTTCCTTCCACTGACTACTACAGACGTTGAGGCATTGCCCGCAGCACAAAGGTCATTGTCCTTTGGTGATTTGGCCACAATCAGAAGATCTGTCAACGTGGAATCCAGTGGATTGACACGAGGATAATCGCCTCCAATCTGTACGTAGGTGTTGTTGGTGAAGGTCAAGGTGATATTGTCACTGACAATACTGGAAAATATTTCATTGGACATATTAAGCTGATGTCAAGGTCAGATGGGTTGTATAAATTTATCACTTCTGATATTACATATTATATATATTGTATTGTACAGAATAATTTAGTCAGATCATGAAATGCACATATTGAATGTTAACTGATTTCTTTAAAGTAACAATTAAATTTTAATAGAAAATACAACCATGCAAGTACAAAATTGTAATTGTAACATATAAAGCTTTGTGACACATCAATCATCAGATTATATGTCCACTTCGGTGAATATAAGAAATTTTTTAAGCTGTCACGTATGAATTATACTCACAGAGACCCACTGTTGGGGCAACAGGTGCTGTACTCAGATGGTTGTTTACAGTGGTCATTCAGGGCTCCAACAATGACATTAACAATATGGTCCTTGATGGCTGTCACCTGTGAAAATGGTTTGTATGTGACATACGTAAATTACTGTTATCGCATTTCATAGTGTACCCCATACAATACATTTGATTAAATTATGTACACTACGATATCAAAACAAAACATATTTGAAACACAACTATTTGTCAGAAACATTACTGGTTTATTCCATTCTTCAAATTATTACCAATATTTACCAATAAATCACCTAACTAGGATACCAAAACAAACTTGAAACAATTATCTGAAGCATTACTGATTGATTCCACTTTTCAAATTATTATCAGCTGGTCATATATTAATCAATAAACCTATATTGTGTGTTTGTCATCAAAGCCTTTAAAATTCTTATACTACTCAGGGTAGGGGATATATAATTATTTAAATCATGTTGGGGTAGAAAATACTAGCATGCCATACCTGATCCACTGTGACTCCGCCCAGAGACACAATGACACCATAGTTGTTCTCTGTTTCACTCACTGGAAACAAAATGCAAAAGCAAGTTTTTCAAATTGGATGAACTAGCACCTTATCAATGTCACAATGCCAAATAAAAAAGCAATGGAGATGCAATCTTTCAAACTGATTATATAGCCAATATTAGATTACAATGAAAATGCAGAAAGAAAAATCCTCAACAAAAAGTTGTTTCAAACCTAAATATCATTGCCCCATATCTCTTTTCCACTCAGAAAAACATGCTTACATGTACTGTATTCAGTATTTCAGGCCTTAAACTCTCGTCACACAATAATTTCAATTTATAAACAAAAGACACTGTTAGAAAAAAATAAGACTTACATGGGCAGTACTCAGTGTTGCAAGTCTGAGTCTCTGTGACGTTTCCAGAGCAAGGCAAGCCATTGCCAACCTGTGTTGGGTTTGTACAGGAACGGTTCCTCCATTGGGTTCCACCAGCACAGGTTACTGTACAAGTAGACCAGTTGCCCCAGGCTGAGAATCCTCCATCACGATCTGTTCAGAATTTCAAATATACTTGTCACACAGGTTATATCACCATGTTATTTTTTTGTTCAAAAGCTGATATGACTGAGATAAGAGACTTCTATTGATAAATTGCACCAGAACATTTCAAAACAAGCATTGTGAAATTTTAATTCCCAACAGGTAAAAAATGCAGTTGATAGATATGCAATATGAAAATTTGAGAGCATTATTTGATTTTTTTTCTAATTTCCAACCTTTGCATTCCACTCCACTTGCACTGAGTTTGTATCCATTTGTACATGAGCATTGATAGCCACCGATCAAGTTGAGGCATTGAATGTTACTGCCAATACATGGGTTGCTCTCTGTACACTCATCCTTGTCTGAAATAATTAAAAAATTTAATTACCTAGTAAATACCTATTTTTATTCCATGTAAAGAAATATTAAGTACTGTAAAGACAATAACAATATAACAATAATCTAACACAGAAAATTAAGTAAAACATTTAAGTTTATTTATATATTCTATATGTCAAAAGACAGAAAATATGTAGTGATGGTACTGCAAGACTCCGTGCTCTTGTATAATATGCTACCACAATGAACTATATTGTAAACATTGTATTATATTTACCAATACAAGTCTTTCCATCAGTGTCCAGTTTGTAGAAATCATTCTGGCACAAGCAGGTGTCCACACCACTGACCACTGCACACAGGTCACTACAGCCATGACCAGCAGAGCAGGTGGTCTTCACTGGAATCAAATATAATTTTTTAAACAATTAAATGAAAATGTCTCTTTTTGTTCATCATAATAATTGTACCTTGTGTCTTAAATCTTGCACAGGTTAAGATCCAAATAATATTTTGCTTAATATATTACAATAAATGAACAATCAGAATTCAAACAGATATTGAACATGTCATGTCTGTTAAAAGAATTTTAAATATAATTAGTTTTAATCAAAAAGCAAACCCTACAGACAAACAAAATAATAATGTGTTTTTTTTTCTTTTTCAATGCTGTATTTCAGCTTATTTACTGCTTACAGTTATTTTTTGGATAAAAAGCAGAACTCTTCCTCCTTCACAACTAACAAATTCAAAGCTGACCTTAGCAATTTTTATGAGTTTTTTAATGTTAATTTTGACCTACGTGTGCAGTTCTTCTGGTCTGCGGCCAGGACAAATCCTGACTGGCAGTCGCAGCGGAAAGTACCAGCAACGTTGACACACAGCTGGGTACAATCGTGTTGTGGGTTAGAGGCATCACATTCATTGATGTCTGAAATAACGAGATAATAAATTTAATAATAATAATAATAATATTTAAAATAATTATTATCAATAAAGCAATAATGTTTCATCTATTTTCAAATTAAAGTGGGGTGTTACAATTATGGCTTACAAAAAAATAAGGACATTAAAACAATTATTATATCAATATTATTTTATTAAAAGTGATAATACACATCTATGTGCTATTTGCACATTTATAAAACTAAAGAGACAACATACCATAATATTATTGGTGTTGATTGAAAGTGAATATTATCGTAAACTTAAATGCCATCTATTTGATGCAATTCATTCATTTTTTGTGCAATTTTAACACAATGCAGCAATCTCCAGATTAACACTTAAAGTCTCTCAACAAGGTCAAGGCCACTTACCATCGCAAAGATGTCTATCATCTGCCAAGAGATATCCAGTACGGCAGCTGCAGTTGTAGGTGCCTGGATAATTGTGACACTGACCACGCCCACGAATGACATCACAGCCACCAGAATCAGACGAAGTGCATTCATCAATGTCGGCACAGCTCACGCCATCGCCAGTGTATCCAGCAATACAAGCGCAAGTGTACGCGCCCTGCGTGTTGGTGCAGCTACCCAGGGTAGCATGACAGGCATGGCTGCCCTCCGCGCACTCGTCAATGTCTGCAAAATAAAAATGGTACTTAGAAACTGCTATTGTTAATAATATACTAAGCAAGAAAAATAAAAGAAAAATGTTAGTGGGCCATTTTTGTATGAAGACTGAGTATGTTGACTGTCACTTTTGTCTATATATCAATTAAGTCCCATATGTAAATGTATACCCATGTAATTTCCACACAGTTAAAAAAAGCCTTTCCAAGGTAATGCAAAGAGATGGTTTCGTTTATCACAAAATTAAAATCCAATACATAATTTTTTTTAAAAAATCAACAAAAATGTACAATTCTATTCTTTATCTTACCAACACAAGTCCCTGCCACCATTCTGTACCCAGCAACGCAGTCACAGCGATAACCAGGAGCCTCGTTGACGCAGACAGAGTTAGCAGAACAGGTGGCTGTCATAGCTGAACACTCATCAATATCTGTAATATTTCAAAATGTAACAAGTAAGTGTTAAAACATTCATTTATTTATATAATTATAATCTCACATATTTTTCTTTTTATCAATTTTTCTTATTATAATTCATATTTTATGCCTCTGTCTAAACTGATATTTTCAAGACTGCATAGGTAGATTAAACCTGCCTAAAATGTCAAGTAAATTGTGAAACTTGACAAGGACACAATATCAATACCTGGAACTCTTTTATTACACTAAATATCAAATACACTTTTTCCCTTTTCATTTTCACTCAGTCCTTAGAAAAAAATTCATTGTCCCTTATATCTCATTTAACGTGACAATAATTTGTAGTTTTAACATTCAATTATTATTATTACCATATCCAGAAAAGGATCAAACCTGAGTGGTTAAAATAACTTAATTAATAAATGAATAAATATTAAGCTTTCACACACTCACAACATCATCTGATGAGATTACTGACACTAAACAATTATCATTTACGGGAATACTTACCAATACACTTCTTAGACTCCACCTGTTGGTACTGAGTGGAGTCAATACACTCACAGTGGAAAGTGCCTGGGTCGTTGACGCAGCGGACATTGTCAGATGTCAAACAAGAGTGGGTACTGCTGGAGGCGCACTCGTCAATATCTGAAATATATGTCCAGAAGATGTGAACAACGTAAAATGATTGATTGCATTACCTCAAACAGATAATGTTTTGACTGAATGCTGCAATCAATTGTCTGATTTTCAAGCTGAAGGTGAATTTAAAGTATTCCATTTAAATTAAGACTGAAAGTGTTGGTCTGAAATGTAAGTTATGTCTTTCTTGTTAGAAAAAGGCGAGCAATATTTCATTTAATAATTAAACTTCTTTTGATCAATCTTCAGTCAAAGAAGACCATTTTTGATTTGAATCATAAGTTTAGACCAATTTTTTAAGCTAGTCTTTGGCCCAACAAATACTTTATGCCATCAGTGACACTACAACAAACTCAGTCAAAGCACTTTCTAAACACACCAATTTTACCCAACAGCAGTAATTGTTTATAATGAGTACTATTACACTACTATGATCCAACCTTTAACCTGACAAAACTATTAACAGAAATTGTACACTTTATCAATAGATCACATAAAAAAATTAATTTTAAACTGTGGTTAAATGTGATAGTAAATTATTATCCTATTCTACCAGTACATTTACCTGTGCAGTTCTTGCCATCACTGGCCAGGTTGTAGCCTTTAGCACATTGACAGACATCAGTGTTGTTGATCTTGGCACACATGTAAGAGCAGCCGTGGCCACTGTCACACTGGTTAGCAGCTACATATGGATTAAAATATTAATATTAAAATTATGAAATATATAAACACTACAGGAAATGAAAATACAGAAGACTCCAAAGTGGACTCCACATAACCTGTTCTTTAATTTAGTGTCCTTTGGAATCTTTTGACATTATTATCATAAAAATGGCCAAACTGAACAAATGGTCTGTTCACAATTGCTGTTACTGCTGTTCATCTTTAAGGTTGTATCAAATCATGAATAAATTTTGAAAACTTATGAAACTAATATGAAATTTTTGAAAACAAAATATGAAACACAAAAAAAACTTTTCTACAGGTCATGCACTAGTTTATTTTTTCAGTTTTTAACTAATCAAATGTCAAACTTTAAACTTCTACTCACGTTCACAAGTGGTGCCGTCTGCTTTGAGCACAAAGTCTGTGGGGCAGGTACAGATATAACTACCAACAGTGTTATTACAATAGACACTGGAATAACATCCATGGTCTGCTTCCAAAGCACACTCATCATAATCTGGAAATGTGTATGAGAATAGTTTTTTTATTTTATTTCACTCTGGTGCAAGATCTATTTCTTTTATATAAATTGTACATAAATTTTATCAATTTGAAAGTGGGAGACTTTTTGTGATAAAAGAAATGATGCGCCAAACTTTCTGTGATTGTAAAAATGGGAAAATCATTTTTAGGAATGAGTGAACTTCAAAATAAAGAAAATAATGAAAAAACAAGGAATTATAATGAATTATTTTTAGAATAGGAAAACATGTCACCAAAAATCAAGTCGAGCAAAAATTAAATCATAACAATTAATTAAAGCAAGACTGACTTATATCATCAGATACAGTTTACCAGCATAAGAATACTTGCTTTAATTTTAAAAAATGGATAAAAAATGAGGGGAGGAATTGAAAAAAATAACATGAATTACAATAACTCACCATCACAACTATATCCATCTGCATTAAGAACGTAGCCATTTCCACAGAAGCAAGAGTAGCTTCCCATGTTGTTGGTGCAGCCCTGGATACACCCACCCTGGTCAGCACGACTACACTCATTCTCATCTAGAACAGGAATTATATATACATGGACTTTATATTGTGTGAATATGTTCGTGTTTGTGCATTTGTCTACAGAATCACTTTTCATCTATGTGGTGTGTTTGTGTGTGTGTGTGTGTTTGTGTGTGTGAGAGAGAGAGAGAGAGAGAGAGAGAGAGAGAGAGAGAGAGAGAGAGAGAGAGAATCAACAATCTTTAAGAAAACATTTTATACGGTGATGTCAGTTAGAATGTTCCCACTTACCGGCACAGATGAAGCCATCTCCAGTGTAGCCAGTGTTACAGGCACAACTGTAACTGCCAACAGTGTTGTTACAGGATGCATAATTCTTGTCACAATCATTGGTTGTTGCGGAGGCACATTCATCTTTGTCTATAAAAATTATTATATTGTACAAATATGTATATTTAATGTAAATTCTATACTTAAAATATACATGAAATATTAATACATTTTATAACATAATGCAATCTACAAGGAATTGCTTATAAAGCACGAGGTGCACAACAGAATTTTAATAACCCAATTAATTTAAGTTATAAGCAAAAGTAGATCTTTTAGAAGTTGCATCAATGCTAATTGCAAAATACACCAGCTGCTATTGACTCAACAATTTTGTCATCCAAGCAAAAAATAACTGAATGGCAATCAACTAAGTTTTATATGACTTTGACATTCAACTACCAGTATAGACCTTCTGCAAAAACAAGATCCTCTGAATACACCAAAAGAGAATTATTATCCATGTAATGATCATTCAAAATTCTTGGACACTGCCACATACTAGTCAAGTAAGGTCGGAATATAATTTGTAAATCATCGGGATGAAATATAAGCTGCATGCACAGTGAAAATCACACATACCATCACAAGTGATCCCATCTGCATTCAGGTTGTAGCCACCAGAGCAACTGCAGGTATAACCACCATCAGTGTTGGTGCAGGAGCCTTTTGTAAGATCACAGTTATGTAGGGCAGCGCCACCTGCTGTGGTCTCTGTGCACTCATCCACATCTAAAATAGGGAAGAAAGATTACTGAATCAAAGATATTGCACCTGATAATTTTTTTACTTGATTTCAATCATTACTGGATTATCTAAAATAGGAAAAGACCTTATTTTTAAAAATCTGTTTAAGAACTTTTAAAGAATTGCCAACTCCTATAAACCTATACAAGTTAATCATAAATCAACTGTACTCAATCACAAATCAATCAGTAATACAACCAACCAACCAATCAACCAACCAACCAACCAGCCAATCAAACAATAAACTAATCAATTAATCAACCAATCACTTTGACAACCAATCAGTCAAAAGTTTATTCAAACAATCAATTAATAAAGAATACTCCATACCAATACAAGTTCTCTGGTTCAGATCCAGTTTGTACCCTGAGCTGCAGGAGCAGTTGTATCCTCCAACGATATTGGTACAGGTGGCGACACCTGCTGGCAGACACTGATGGGAGCCCAGACACTCGTTCACATCTGAAACATTTTAATTTTTTGTTGAATATTTTATACTGGTAAAGACATGGCATTAACATTAATTTTTCTCATCAAGCATATTTACTGCAAACATGCATGCCTCATTTCAAAAGTAATTTTTATGATATGAGCATTCTTAAGTAATAATTCTAAAAGTAAAGTTCTAAATAATTTTCAATGTGTTATTGTAATTTTTTAACAATTATCATTTTCCAAAATTTTTCCTTCATTTTGGCATTGCCAAAATTTGGTTACTGTAACTGAGTACTACTTGACACCGATCACGCAAAGACATTTCATTATTAGCTTTATCTTTATCTTCTTCTATTTTAAATACAATTCCCTCATTAAAACACAATAAACTGACCAATGCACTTCATGTCACTGTCCAGGGCATAGTTATCTGGGCAGGAACAAGTGGGCACCCCACTGATGACCGCACAGGTGGGGTTGACTGCTCCAGCATTACTACAGGTGGTTGCCTCAGAGCTAGAACACTGCTGCTCAGCTAGATAATGTATAGAAATATGTATAAACATAATGTGATATTGTGCTTCAAATATCTTAAATACATAGCATGGTTTTGCATGTTAATAATATACATTTACCACCACCAAAAATGCGTTTACCAACATTTGTTTAAAAATTGTATGTTTTTGAATGTTTATGATATATGTGTGACACCCTTATAAATTTTCTTTACAAAATGTTTAAAAAAGGCAAAAAAGTCATTTATAAATGGTAATTTAAGGCAATATCAGTTTGGCTACAGTTTGTTTCTAAAATGTGTGTATAGTTGTTATAATGAGAACAGCTAGACTACTTTCATATGCTGTATAATAATAATAATAATAATAATAATAATAATAATAATAATAATAATAAGGAATATTTACGTAGACAGGAGACATAATCAGCAGGGTTAAGTCTGTATCCTGTGGTACAGTTACATGTATAAGTTGCCATGCCATCGGTACATAACTGTTCACAATTGTTATCACCATCACATTCATTGATTTCTGCAAATAACATAAAAACCATGTAGATAAGTGATAAAACACTAAGCAATTAAAATGATAATTCAAAGAAGCTGTATTTAAAGAGAATCATGTGGATTTTGAGTTGATATGAGCCTAGGATATGCTGTTACTGTTATCACCCCCTTCCTGCAAGGAAGGATATAATTTTTCTTTAATTTGATAATTCATACTCAAAATCATATCCAGCAGGAATTTTTACTGTTTTAAAATTATTTTATAAGATTTTAAAGTAATTATTTTAACAATATCATAATTTCTGACACAGAAAATTTGAAACAAGTGAGAGAGAGGAGAGAGAGGTTTTGACCTACAGTGCAGATACTTCTTGAGAGAGAGAGAGAGAGAGAGAGAGAGAGAGATTTTGACCAGATAACCTACCATCACAGGCAGAGGTGAGAGGATTCAGTTGGTATCCAAGGGCACAGCTACAGGAGTAACTTCCAGCAGAGTTCTGACACTGAGCATTTGTCACACAGGGATTGGAAGAACACTCATTGATGTCTGAAATTTGAGAATATTTCAAAAACAATGACATATTATACAAAATATTTGAAATTCAAACATTTTAATTTGATCCATTTTGAAAAAAAATACTTCAACAGAAGCTATTTCCCCACAATAATAACAGTTTTCGAATTCTGTGAAAAATGTTTTTCATGGGCTATTGTGACATGGTGGTAACTCTATATGAGGGAGGGGATATAGAGGGCATTTTAATTTAAATACAACACCTTAATAACCAGATTTCAAGATAAACTCAGAAGAGTTTCATCTCTAAAATAACATATTTCTTACCCTGACACTCTCCTGTCTTGCCAGTTCCAGCATATCCAGTGGCACATGTACACACAAACGAACCAGCAGTGTTGTTACAGGCTGCGTTGGTGTCACAGTCATGTGTGCCACGGCTACATTCATCCACATCTGAAAAGAATAAGATAGAAAATTAGCAAAATCTAATTTCCACTTAAGCAAGCTGCACAAGATCAAGCAGTTTAGTTGTCCAAAGATGAAATATATATACTTACATGGGAAATTATTCAAAAACAACTGCTGGAATTAACTGCAACCCTTCTTGTTCAATCAAAAGAGTAACTTTATAAAAATCAATTTTTAAATAGTCCAAACCAATCTAATTGTAATTTGCCTGAGCAGACTTATCAAATATGGCTAATATGTCACAGATGTCAGTACATACCAATACAGGTGGTGAGGTCTGGGCCAAGCAGGTACCCTGTGTTACAAGAACACTGGTAACTTCCTGCCAAATTGGCGCAGTTCTGAGAGCAGGGTGACGGGTCATTCTGACACTCATCTTCATCTGAGGAGGAAAATGATAAAATTTGTATGAGCTCAAAATACAAGTTACAGAAATGAGACAAATGCCATATAAAAAGGATCCTGAGCAATAGCATAATAGTAGTCATGAAAATGATCAGAAACATCTCTCAATCTTATTTTAATTCATAAATATCTGTATACAATGACAAAAAACTATTACACCAATAAAAAAATCCAACCTACCAGCACAGGCAGTACCATCCCCAATAAGCCCCAGGGGACAGGTGCCACAGGTGAAGCCAGTCTGAGGAGCTGGTTTGTCCTCACATGCCACACCTGTGAAACACGGGGTGTCTGCACACCCATCAATGTCTGTCTGACACTGAGCGCCCTCGTATCCGCTCTGACACTGACAGGGCACGGTGACAAAGTTATCTGTAGAGGTGATGACATCGTATTTGCATGTGCCACCATTCTGGATTAAAAAAAAAGAATTTGTATTTATTTCTATTTTGGGGGTGTATAAAAGGGACAAAGGCATTAAATACATGTTTCAGTTTCACATAGAAATTATTTGTTAACAATGTCATTTTGTTTTTATATATAAGTTACACATGTCATTTTTGAAAGACTACTTTTCTGTACACACAAAAAAAAGAAAGTTTCCAGAAAACAAAATCAAGATATAGTAACTCTTATACTTTTTGCACATTACGGGAAAGAACCATTCTATTCATAAAATTTATAGTGGTTTAAAGCCAATTTTACTTTGATAAAATTATGCTACAATGTACACAAACATGCCGCTCACCTGACAGCTACAGAAATGCACTTTGGCAACAACGGAAGAAGATGCCTTGCCATCGCTGGCGGTGACTTTGACGGTATCATTACTGGTGAGGTTAGAAGGTACAGAGCTCCATGATAGCACACCAGTGGCAGAATCGATGGAACAACCTGTTAAATAAATTAACGAATAAATAGAAAATAAATAAAATCAAGTATTTTATGATTTATGTGTTTTTGTGCACTTTTAATTATAGCATCTGTTAACAATTCCAGATTTCACAATGAATTGGGAAGAAAAACATCAAGTCCAAATTAATTTTTAAAAATATGTCAATAATTATAATAATAATTATCATTATTACCATCTGGTGTGGGGCTGGCCAAACTGAAGGTGACGGTGTCTCCACTGTTGGGGTCTGAGGCACCAAAGGTAACATCAGCCATATTTTCGCCTGCTCTCACTTGAAGAATGGTGTTATTACTGGTGAAGGTTGGTGGGAAGTTGTCTGCAAAGATTGTAAAGATAAATATAATAATGGAATGGAGTGATTTATAAATATATGATTCCAAAAACTGACATTCTTGGAAATCATAACCAACTTCACTGGCATAGGCAATAACAAAGCAAAGTCCTTGGGATGTTGGAAAAATGAAAATTGAACAAATCAAAATATAAACAAAATGTTTAAAATTAGGTTTAAAGCTTACTCTGAGCGGCTTGCTCTGCTGCCAGTTGTTGCTGTGAGGCAGAGGTGGCAGCACCAACATCTTCATTTCCAGTGAGGGCAATGTCGAAGACGCACTCTCTGTTCAAGTTGTTGATTCCGCCACAAGTGGCGATGGCTGAATCTCGAGTGGCATTGTCAGAGAACATGGTGTCCAAGTTGAAGAATCTGAAAGTTAAAATCATGAATAAGAAAATCACTATTCAGCTTATAATAATAACTTTCGATAACTTTAAAATGATCAATCATTTCAATTAAAAATTAGGTACAAAAGTCAGATTAGGTACAAAAATTCAAATTGAAAGTTTTTATACTTACAGTGGCACAAAGGTGTAGTTGCCATAGTCACTGGCATTGTAGGCGCTGAGATCATCATATGAGAACAATGACAGTGTTGGGTCAATTGCCCCTGAAAAAATGAAAATAAATTCTAATGTTAAACAAATCGATTCAAAATATATACAATATTTTACAATGAATAAACTTGATTTTCTATAACAGATGCCATTAGTAACAAAAATGTTAACCCCATAGCGCCGGGAACCGCACATATGCGGTTCATTTTAAAAAGTCCTCAGTGCCGGGAACCGCATATACGCGGTTTCTGTGTTTACATGCTTGTACTGTCCCCTGTCCTTTGTAACAATTCATGCTTCTATCACAAGACTAACTTAATGTTAGGTTTTTGTTTATTACCGGCTTTTGAAAGACGTGTAGAGAGAATTAGGTAATGAAAAAGCGATTTATTTCAATCATTGTCGAGGCGCTATGAAATCATAATGGCGGCGAGAAGTCAGCAGAAGTTATGGGTTGAGAAATATTTTAGATTTGTAAGAAAATTCAGACTTCGGGGAAGAGTCCTTGATAGATTTTGATACTCCGATAACTTCAAAGATGATGTACCTTTGGCTAGTATGAGTTGTCAGAGAGCAGATTCGGACGTGGGGCTTGATTTATGAAAATCGCTGATGATACTAACTGCAGTAACCAAGCAGACGACAATAGCAATTGGAATGGCTATATTGCTGATAAAATGACTGTAACCGTTTTCGTGGCAAGTCAGGCTAAATGTTGCCTTGTGTGCTGCATCAACATGTCTTTTCCTGCTTGTGCATAAATACAAATGTCATATGTTACGTTGTACTGCATCAACATGTCTTTTCCTGCTTATGTCTAAGTATAAATGACATATGTTTACTTGTGTGTTGCATCAACATATGTCTTTTCCTGCTTGTGTATAAATACAGATGTAATATGTTTACTAGTGCGCTGTATCAATATATCTTTTCCTGCTTGTGTATTAGTAACAAGGCAGCAAAGCTGTCAAATGTACAGACAAAAAACAGAAAATAAAGATGCAAAAAAGGTCATTTTGTCAATTTTGATGCAATAATAAATAATGCTTATAATAGCACTGTCAGTCAACACTGAATTTTAATCATGCACAACAGGTAACATGGTCAATAACAGGAGCGGACCCTGAGATATTTTCTGACAGTATTCCAAAGTATCTATGTTGATCCATCCTCCATTTTGATGGTCTTCCAACAGAAAAAAATAGATACCAGTCAATATAAACTTAATAACCTGTCTTCAAGAAGACCCAGAAGATGGTCTCAATCCACCCCTTCAATAAGATTACAGTTTCAGGACCATGAGAGACTATAGTCACATGATGAAAGTCTCAATATTTGAAAAATGATGACAGTGCATAAAATA
>NW_019775993.1:64378-96488 GCF_001039355.2 Lingula anatina | reverse complement strand
GTCATGTATTTTTAATTTTCTATCTTTGTTCATTATTCATGCCGTTCGTTGGTTTTGAAAAGATCAATCTTTTTCCGTCAGCGAAAAGTTTAAACTGTCTAGCCATCGCGTCGAGCGTGACCCAATGTCTCCGGACTTCTGTACGGTTCGAATTCCGTAATTTCACATTTTTTCTCCATTTTTTTCAAAGAAACTTGACTCACAGTTTTGCACTAGTGTTTATCCTCGTCGCCAGTGTTGATGCCTTCGAAATAAATCGCACCACGAATCAAATCACTCAACGAAATTGTATCAGTTTGATACGCTTGTGCTTTTTTCATATCCATAACTCTAAGAAACGCTACATCCGGGTCCTTGACCGGCTTAGCATAAAAAGCGGAATCTTACAACAGCGGAACGAGTAGTCCAAAAAAGTTTTAGATCAGTGAATTCATTCAAATGTCAAGTCAAATTAAACAAATAGCACACTTATGAGGGGACTTTGAAGAAAAAAGAGAGAGATAAATTAAATCAAAATTTATCAAATGACGTCAGTTCAATGCATTCAGCTCACTGGTCAATAAAAAATAAATAAATAGAAAATAAAAATTGAAAATGAAAGTACCATATCTGGCCCAAGTCTGGGCAGCATCTGGCAAAATGTGGCGTAAATGCCAGACTTTGCCAGACTTGGCCCAGATCTGGCAAGTGTCTGGCAAAATGTGGCATAAATGCCAGACTTTGCCAGACTTGGCCCAGATCTGGCAAGTGTCTGGCAAAATCTGGCCCAGATATTGCCAGACGTTGCCAGATCTGGGCCAGACGTGGGCCAGATTATTGAGGCTGTCTGATGCGCTTCACAGGTCTCAAGTGTGTCTCATTATCATATTATCCTGTTCACAATTAATGGCAATATTTGTGCTCATACAAAGTTTGTTACGTGTATAAAGGCGTTTTTGGACTTTACTTTTTCTGTTTTTGATCGGTACATGTACCGAAAAGATGGACAGGCGGCACTTACATGTCTGACAAGTTTCGCTCTGTAGTCGTGACGTCTATCTCATTCTGACTGAAGCCTGCTGTGATTGGTCGTAAGCATGAGAAAATCGAGGTCGTGACTTTGAGCCGGAAGTACTTCTGGCTGTGCTCCGAAATCATGATAAATAGTTTTCGTTTTCTAATTCTTTATTCTAGTTGTCTTAACAGGACTTTTGTGACCCAGACTTATTCATATAATAATAAACAATCTCCTAAAACACAAATCTGATCAAAGTTTTACATAGAACCTGCTTCTATACATTAATCTAACCCACTGAGTTGTCCTTTAAACTCCTGCTATTTCTACCTAAGTTAACAAATGTAAATAAAACTGATATGGCTTTAAAGCTTACATTCTTGGCTTTCTAAAAATGTACCATTCTTAGGTGTTTTCTAGACAAGTGAGTACATTATTATCGATTAAATGAGGCCGCCTGTAAAATTGAGTGCATCTGGGTAGAGGGCTCAGGACGAAGAGCACTTTCTAGGTCAAATGCTGCCAGGCTTTATGGGGTTAATAACTGAAAATAGTTCTGCAACTATTTTGAGCCAGTAGACTCATGAAATATCATGTTCCACAAAACTGGTTGGCTAAAAAGGTTTTTTTCAGGTTGTAATTGAAAAAAAAAATTATTTACTCACATTGCTGGCCCCAGTAGAATACTTGTTCCTCTGTGGAGTTGATGTGGATTGTTGTACCATTGGGATAAGCATATTCATCGTTCTTATCCCCATTGAAGTTACCCATCAGGCCTGAAAGAGTATATGTACTTATATAACACGTATCAGTTTTCAGGAAAATATATGGCATGTGTCAAATGTATAAATTATGCATTATGTATTTTTTAAAACATGTATTGGGAATTGTTAGTTGCCCCCAAAAAATGGAACATTCTCAATTGTGCAAGTCTTCCTTAATTATCATAATTTCTGAAATATTGCATTGAGAATTGAAAGCAGAAGTATACACAATGAAAAACATTAATCACTATGAAAACTCATAGGTTGTTATAAATCATACTTACACATTTTCAACTGTGCAGTAAGTTATCAGGGAAATGACCAATTTACAATTCAGTTTTCACATCAAACATACCCGTCAGAGAAGAGTTCCATGCTGCAGGTGAGACGACGGAGACGGAGGTCATGTTCAGGGACGCCTCCACTTTGATCTCTATCTCCGTTGAGAACACCATAGTGTAGCGTCCATTCAACTCTGAGATGACCACTTTGTTAAAGGCCTGTCCATTTCCACTGAAGGAGCCATTCTGGAGTATCTTGTTCACGAGGACATCTATGGGAAAATTGTTTCAAGAATTATTGTAAGTAGTCACAAAAATATATAAGAATAACACATATTAAATTCTTTGTTTTTAAAGCACAGCCAGAAACAGAGCGTCATCATGGCATTAGCAATGTTTTTATCGTCAAAAAATGGCTTAGACTGAATATGTCTGGGCTAGAAGCATTAAGGCACAATTTATTTATAAAATGTTTTGTTTCTAGTCAATATTTCACGGCTAGTCCAAATCCAGTCTTTGCAATACTCTCTCCTTACATTATTGCACAGCAACAAGAGCATATAGACATATAAAATGGTTTAATCATTGGAGCAAAAACCAAAATTTTCTGAAAGTTTATGAAAATATTGCACGGAGCCCAAATCAGTGTTCTATAAACACCAGTACTTACCCACACCATTCCCAGTAGCATTCAGCCTGAACTCTACAATATCACTGTTAGAGCTCCCAGGCACCACCTGCTGTGCCGCAAACGACGTGAACACGGTGGCACGTGGTGGTGGGGTGGTGGTATACGCGGGCGCCGTGCGGCCTTGCAGCGTGAAGTGGTTGCCACTGATCAGGGTGTACTCTCCCCAGCCATTGAAGGAGTATTGGTGGCCATCCAGGGTGGTGATGTGAGGGTCACCAGCTGACAGAGCTGTACAGGAAATAATAATAATAATAATAATAATAATAATAATAATAATAAGCAGCAGCAGCATCACCATCAGCATTATAATAATGAAATATTGATGGTAATAATTTTTAAAAAATGTTTATTACTATAATTGTTCCATTAATTTATTTATATATAGGCTAAATTTTTTTCATCATCAAATGATATGCTAAGTGACAATATGTTTTGAAACTTCAAATGAGAACTTTATGAACACTGGCCAATTCATTCCAAGACTAATTTTCACTGGCAAAAAAAAAAAAAAAATTACCAAGAACCTGGCTGTACCAGCATGTACATGCATGCACACTGGGACAAAAACATATAAAATAAACTATACATATACTAATATACTGGTACCTACCAATAGAGGCAGCAAAGAAGAAGAGGGAACTGGACACTGGTCTTCTTTCAATGTAGTCAAAGCAGTGGACCCAGCTATTCCAACAACAGTTCTGGAATGCCTTTATCTCCTTCCTACCACGAGCACTGGTAGCACTAAATCTTCTAAAGATGTTCATGCCGTCCAATAGGAACCAATCATCCACACGGGATCCGAGGAAATCGTAACAACAGCGTGGAGAGCGTGCCTCATCGCCTGATCCCATTGGCATGCGTCTTATGTAGCACGTGGCGATCCAGTTGCTACGGAACTCTATCCAGCTGGAAGACAGTTGGTCCAAGAAAGCCGGGCACTTCCCAGTCTCCTCTGTAAGAAATGGCAGCCATGATATACCAGCAGAAAACAATTAAGCACAATTTTGTTCAAGTCAAAACTTGAAAGTGAGGAACTTAATTTGCTTTCCAAAGTTGCACTGTTTCAAACTTTTAAACCATAATAATAATAATAATTTTTTCATTACATATTCATAAAAATCTCAATGCACTTTAGATAATACCTTTAATTAAAACACTGACAAATAACAAAATGACACTGACAATAACTGTTACAATACTTAGAGGCAGTGATTCAGTCTCACCTTGATCAAGCTTTCCTTTGATACTGTCATACAGTATGTCCTCCTGGATCCAATCATAACAAGCTTTTCCAGGATTCTCAAAGTCATCTGGGTTATCACTGAGAGCATAGTCAAAGACTCCCGCCCTCGTGCCAACTTCATTGTCAATTCTCTCCATGTGGGCCTTGTCCGCCACACTGGCATAGGAGTATTGGTACTCCTCGGCCTTCCACACAAATGGCGACCAGGTGTTGACCAGGTAGCCCACTCGGCCAGGGAAGTTAGGCTGAAGATTAACACAAATGAGTTATTAAATTTTAATTTCAAAATTAAACTAGAGAGCACTTCAAAAGTACAAACCTCCAACAAAGAAAAAAGCATTAGTTAAAAACAAGTCTTTTAAAATAAGATTTCAAAATTGAACTCGAGCGCCAAAGAAAACATGCAATAAATACTGTTTTATAAATATTAGAAGATCTGCATTCAGCGGAAATTGTAATCACATCTTCTCCCCTCTAAATAAATGTGACAGTCTATCCTGAAATATTCCATTAAAAGTTGTGAAAAATCTTTTCAAAACACAGCCTGTTGATCTTAATTCAATTTTCACCAGTAGCTAGCTTTAAAAGCAGCCAATTTCTCCCATTAACTCACCGAGTTAGCAGCGTTCAGGGTCAGGTTCCATTTCATACCCCTGTCATCATAAACATAACGGACATAGGTATTCTTGTAGTCTGTCACAATGATAGCTTGGAATGTTACTTCCTGAAAAGAAAACCAAAATGTGCATGAATAGTTACAGTTACCTGGAATGTACTATTTCAGAACATTTACAAAATCTAAACCAATATGTGCCAATACAGTTATGTGCTTTTTCAAGACATTTACAAAATCTGTGCCCTAAAACATTTTAGCCTGCTGGCCATTAAAGTTGACAAATCTACTGGCCTCGAGCAGAAACAGCACAAGTCAATGCATTTGCTGCCTGGATCTTCAAAAGAAAGGTTTATCTGAGTGGGAATTATCCTCACAACATTTGTTGACAAGCAGAAGAATGAATGGATAATGGTTGAAGAGAGAGAAAGAGAGAGAGAGAGAGAGATGTGGGGGCAGAGTTAACAGAGGCATCTTTCTCACCTGCCACTTGTTTATCTTATGCTGCATCTTGTTCCAGGTAACCACAAACATGTATTCTCCACTGAAGGAGCTCAAATTGTGAGCAGCCTTCATCTGAAGAGAAGCCGCTTTCAGAAAATCTGCATCTCTGCTGTTATCTAGTCCGTACTCCTTGTAGTAGATACCACGCCCATCCTACAGGTGTGATAAAAATACTTTAATTTATATTCTTTATCCAAAGCTACAAATTTCATCTCTGCTACATTAACATAAAAATATTTTCAAAGTATGTTGTTTAATTCTCATGCCAAAAAAAAAAAACAGATGCAAAATTTTTTGAGATGGAAAAATTTATAGAATCCAAAATGGTCCTCAACAAACATGATCAAGCAGACAGATAAGTGTGGGTGATTATCAAAACTGAATTAAATATCTTGGAAATCTGTGATTCTACGGATAGAGCTCATGGCCAAATAACTGACATGCATAGTAACTAATACTTACTCTATCGTTCTCCATATGCATGTTAACCCAATAAGGACCAATGCCTGCAACCTCTCTAAAGTCCAATCCAAAATATGCCTGTCTCAGTGGGAATTTGGTGGGGTTACGGAAGGCCTTCTGAAGCTTGGTGCTGTCAGCCTCGGCCTCCCAAATTTCCACATCTGTCACCATGATGACTCCGTGTTGGACAAACTGGAAAATGATGAAAAAAGGGATGATTCTGGAGTTTTTTAAGGCATTAAAAGTGGATCCAAACCAAATTTTTTTTTTTATTTTAGGCAGTGAACAAGAAATGCAAAAATTTACAAAAGCCAACAAACTGAACAGAGACAAAATATAAAAAAGTCGACAGGGATGAAAAAATTGCCAGGTTTTATCCCATTTTTATTCATTTTTATCATTCTTATTATCATAATTTGTTCACTTATTTATTTATTCATTTATTTAGTTTTGTAGGTGAAGGAAGTGGGTACATCCTAACTACATATAACACGTGCTAAAACACTTCGAATATTTAATTTCAAGAACTCACATAGAGGGAAGGATGAATCTGTTGTCCGTACAGTGGTATGCCATACTTGGGGAAGAAGAATTGGGATATCACAGATACATTGCTGCCTGCAAATGGCACCTTATGATGGTTCTCAAATGGAATCAGTCTCTTTTCTGTGGAGAAAAAATTATCAGTGAAACGAGGCTTGAATTATACTTTTCATTTAAGTTTTTGTTAGTCATGAAGATAAATGTTCTGACAAAGTAACTGGGTGGATCTTACTTTTTTTTGTTCCAAAGTTTCAATCAAGTAATCTTAAAAAAATGAAAAAAGTGTGTGTGTTTGTGTGTGCCTTCACGTGCATGTGTGTGTGAGCCTGCATATGTGAGTACGTGTGTACGCATTTTTTTCATTGCATGTCATAAATCTTGGTAAAATTTTGGGGGACTTCTACCTATATCCCCTTTTTCACAATTTAAACCCCCAAAAAGTAGTTTACTATGCTTTAAAAGAATCCTTACCAATACATGTGCCTATGGTACCATTTCCCCTGTAGGGGGCGACACAGCTGCATCTGAATCCACCCGGGCGATTGATACACTTGGCTCTACCATTGACATCACAATTGTGCAGTCCAAGAGCACACTCATCAATATCTTTACATTTACGCGTAGCATTTTTGTCCCTCACAAAACCGTCAGCACAGTAGCAGAGGTAAGTTCCCTCCAAGTTGACACATTCAGCGACACTAGGAAGTAGTTTGGTGGAGCCACCAGGTTCTCTGCAGTCGCTGATGGGGAACTGGGTGATGTCACATTCATCAGTGTCTAAAAGATAAATATGGGTAAGGGTGACAGAACAAAATAACAGGCCCGTAGCCAGCAATTTCAAAAGGGGGGTTCTTTTTCTGAAAAAGTGGACCTTTTCCCATAACAACCTTAATGTACCTAGATCAAATTTTACCCAGATGGACCTTTTCCCAGCAAAAGGGGCGGTTCTTTCGAACCCCCCGAACCCCCCCTGGCTACGGGCCTGAAATAATATGGTAAAAGAAGTTTAATTGCCATAATATCAGGACTCTAGTGTGCAGATGGTTTAAAAGGTTAACTACTAATTTCTTAATCATGCCCCAATGATTAAAGCAGACTCATAAAAAGAAGGCACTTTTCACCAAGAGAATTTTAAATCATCTGTAAAGCACTTCTTGGTATTTTCTTCCCAATGTGCAGAGATTAATTTCAAGTTAAACACACATATAAAAAAAAAGGTTTGGTAACTCCTTTTCAAGGCAGTAACCGAAGATACATACCAACACACTGGTTTTGGATCTCATTTCCATTGTCATCCACAGGGTGCTGGTAACCACTGGCACATGCACATTTGTACCTGCCCGTGGTATCTACGACAGCGCACGTGTGGAGCGTGCCGCATGGCTGGAGGGAGCATGGATCAAATGCAGCTATAAATAAAATCAAAAACTATATAATGTTTGAAAAGCTTTACTAGTGTTATTAAAAACTGCAATGGCTTCTACTGCAAGGAATACGTAATATATAAAACTGGCGTTGAAGAATTTGTCATAAAAAATCAAATGTTTAAAGTAATAAGCTACAAGAACTTGCAATGATAGCAGATGAAAAGTAAGTGTAGCTCTTTTAAATCAAAACAAAGAACTGTCTAAAACTATCATTTTGGCCATCAAAAAGATAAACCACAAAGAAAGAACGGGGTAAGATTTATTAAACCTAAACAATATCCTTTAATGAATGTACATAAACTTCAAATTTTAACATAATTACAAGAATAAGTGAAATTCACCATTGACATTACAACAGTGACTTTAAAATCAGAAACTTATAACTCAAAGAAACTGGATATTATAAACTACAATTTAGTCAATAGTTTCTGAGAGGGAATACCATGTGTTGCTGATGAAGAAGACTGCTTAATTGCAAAGAAAAATAGATTAAATTATTTTATCTATATTAAGGTTTCATGTACACTGAATGCTTTTAAAGAATACAAGCACACAGAAAAACCAAAGCCTCCTCACCAACACAGGGTTCAAGGTTGCAGTTTGTGACCTCCTTCGATGGTCCGCGGTTGTAGCCTTCGCAATGGGACACAGGGCGATCTGCACCAGATATATCAGTGCATGTGCGTACACGCGTGCGTACGGCTCCTGCACCACACTCCTCTGAGCACGAACCCCAGGCTCCCCAAGCTTGATAAAATGGTTCCACTGAAATGGTGTCAAAATATTTGTATCACATGCCCCTAATATACTTTATAATTAGTAAAATTGTTGAATTAGTTTGTTTCTGTTTTATATCAGAAATTAAACTTTTGATAACTCAAAAACAACTAATACCAGATACATGTGTGTGACAATTTGGGATATTTTTGAATACAGAGTCTCAAATTGATACATACAATAATGCACTAGCTTTTACTGTACTTTTCAATGAAAGTGCAGGCATGGGTAAATATTTATATAAGCTAGTATACTTCTAAGTATACTTTACTAAGTATATTATATTCCTAACATTTTTTGAAGACTATTATATTTTACGAACCGCATGACTCTTTAATATTATATTTTACGAACCGCATGACTCTTTAACTTACATGTAGTGATAACTTATAGGAATGAAGGGAAAAAAGTTATGCCACCTAGTGATGGCAATTATACTTACAGACTTCACAGTAATCTCCAGTTGTGAGGTTTTTACAGGCACAGTAATAGTCCTCTATTAAATCCACACAGGTTCCATTGTTTTGACACTGAACACCAGCACAGTCATCAATGTCTAGAAAGTAAACATATTACATTAAAGAATCTCTCTCCTGAATTCTGAATTAATTGCTTCAAAAAATTGTTCATGAATATTTGTTCTGTATCAAATCTTACCACAGTCATTGATAAATATCTTTTAAAAATGCATGTTAAATTTAATAATCCATTTGTATAGCTTAATTTGGTATTACAATATCCATGGTCAATCCAACTTAAATCTTCTGAGCATTAAAATTTAATGTAATATTCTCATATTATGACATTGTGTATTTTCTAAGTATTGTCTTATAATTTTGTTAAAACATAGAACATAGAAGTTTTTATTTGTATTCAACTGATGTATGTACTTACTGATTTCACACACTGCTCCTGTGTAACCCACGTCACATTCGCAAATAAACATTGCTACATCATCGATACAGTAGCCATTGTTTTGACATGGATTGCTTGCACACTCGTCAATTTCTAAAAAATATAATAACATATTAAGTGGAGAAAATCTTTCTCAAACCAAAAATTGTAACATTTTAATTTCCTTTTTTTTTGCAAAGTTGACATCTTTAAATATAGTAATTAGTAAGTTATGTCTGTAATTTCTTGCAAAGGGGAGAAAGTTTTCTAATGCACTCGCTTATAGATTAATTATATAAATTAATGAAATATGAAATATAAACTGAGTAAAAATCACTGTCAGCTCTCAGTTGTGAACACATTTACGTGAGGAAACTAACAACAGGATTTTTAAAAAAGTAAGGATCTATAGTCATCATGAATATACTTCAGTATATTTAACTTTTAATTTCCCTTACAAAAATCCCCTATAGGACTTTATAGGAATACTTAAAACTCTATATAGGAATCCTACAGGACCTGATGGTCTCTATGTGAATTCTACTACATGTCTTATAGAACCCCATAGGATTTTGGGTTTATTTCCTTTAAGATGTCCAATTGGATCCTATCATACATTACAGCCCTAATGCCTCCGCAACAAATCAACAACTATACGATAACGAGCTCATCCAATCAACTGAAAATAAAGTAAACATAAGGAAATTTCCGTAAGGGCTTCTAACATTAATACTTACGAGAGTCACAGAACTGTCCAGTGTACCCAGGTAGACATTCACAGAAGAATGAATTGACTCTATCCGTGCAGTTGGATTCAGGGGAGCAAGGGTTGGACTGGCACTCGTCATAGTCTGGAAGAGAATTTGTGAACATGACAATTCAAGGAAAATTTTAATTTTAAATGATTAAAATCACGGGTATGTTATTAAGACTATGCCTTTTGTTATAAACTGTTTATTTTTAAATAAAAATATTTAAAAATCTACTCTAATTAATTCTATATTTTATATCAATTAAGGCACGTCATCTCATTCTAACCTCTCCTCTATATCACTTGCTTTAATACAATACAACAGGCACAACCAGGCCATGTCAATGAGACCATGTGGAAAGAGCTAGACCACCCTAAGTAACAAGAAACAAACTCATTCTTCCCCTATGCAGCCATATGAAGTTGTCTTGATAAGTTAATTCTATTGTATGGAGTTTTTTGGATCTAGGTCAAATACCATAACACTTACTGATCTCACACCCGTATCGTAACCAGTTTTAGGATATGAGAAATACCAGTGTACTTACTGATCTCACACCTATCCCCAATGAATCCTGGAGGACAGTCACACTCAAAGGCCAGGTTCAGATCAATACACTCTGCATTGTTCATGCAGGGGTTGCTCTCACATTCATTGATACCTTTGAAAATAAAGTTATCGGTCAGCCATTACTCTATATAATGATAACAGCAAAGCTTTGCATTTCATTGGAAAAAGCATTAAAATCAAGAAAGTAAAATGGGACAAAACATAACTCAAATCTACTTGAAGTCAGTGTCTAACAAATATGCCCAAAAAACTGACCTTAAATCAACAATATAAATCATTTTCATGTGTTAGTTTGACTTTCAAGAAAAAAATAAAGAATGTCAAGTATTTTCTATCTTTAAAATCAGAATGTAAGTCAGGACAAAAGAGGAAAAATACTGCAGCTAAAATAGTTCAATCACATACCATTAAATTTGATCTTATCTACAAGAATTGAATGAAAATGACATCAGAGTTATTCATGAAATTGTACCTTCAAAGCTCATGTTACAGAATTTGCCATAGAAATCAGCTGTACAGTTGCAGTAGAAGTCGGCCCATACATCATTGCAGGTGCCGCCATTTTGGCAAGGGCTACTTGCACAGTCATCTCCATCTAAAATTTAAGAATAATTATTTATATATTACCCCACAGCCAATGTAGAGAACTGATGTATATCTCACAGAGACAAGTACATATACCCGGTGTGAACAGAGTATGTCCAATACAACAACCACTAGCAAGAGGTAAGTGTCTTCCTAAAGGTGTTTACAGCAATTCCTTAATAAAAGAATAATGAATTCAAGGTAATGAACAATTTGAAATGTGTGAATATCACACCATTGCATGGATTAAGTTCATCATTTTATTATCCTTCCTATTTTCATCTATATAAAGTATTTCAGTTTTACTATTCATTCTTATATTGACTATCAGCAGTACTATAATAATTTAAAATTTAGGACCTACCTATGAAAGGTTCAAATGGAGGGGCAGGAGGAAGGACGTCCACTTCAGTTCTTCCCATCAAAGATTCGGCCCAGACTAAAACAAAATTACAACATGCTCATTATCAATGAATTATCAAATTTTTGCATGTATTACACTGCAAATTTTGCACATATTTGCAAAATTTGCTTTCAAGTTTTTTAATAAACAAATTCTGTTGAAAATGAACATTTTAATCACTAGTGTACTTTCATGGTGCCAAGTCTTTAAAGAGATTTATAAAGAAAATAAAAACATATATTATGCACACAGCAATATTCAACAAAACGTTTTCTAGGAAATAGGGATGCCATCTACATCAAACCAAAAGAAGATCTTGATAAGAAACACTCACATGTGCAATTTCCAGGCAAGAAAGCAATTGTAGGGATATGCACTTGAACTCCGCCACCTCGAGCACAGATGCCGCGCAAACCAATTCTGTATGCTCCTGGTGGAATGGTCACTCCGGCACCAATCAGGCCATTGTGGCTGTTGGCACCGGTCAAGCTGGCCACAAACTGAGGCTCGCCTTCATCGTAGATTGCCCATGTTTCCAAACCGGTTTCTGGAATTGGCTTATGGAACACTCCAGACAGACAGGTTTCTTGGGTGATGTTCATGAATTCTGACATGCCCACAATGGCGCTGTCATCGGGGAACTGTCCATTGCAGTCCAAAACCCAACCAGCTTTATCTGAAAAAAAGATTGCATTATCCCCATTAGAGGCTGATGGTTAAAAAATATTCAATACAAATGTGAAGGTTCTTTTGGCATAAGCTAGAGAAATGAACTGATACTTTACCAGGCAATATACCATCTGCCTAAGGTCAATGTCACCAAGTTACAGGACCTTTGACTAATGTGACAAGTTATCACCCCAATATTTCTATTGAAATTGCATAGCTGTAATTCAACAAAATTAATCAAATAGTTTATCAGTTCATATTGTCAAGATGTACAATACTAAGGAATGACAATAGCCATTATTAATTTTTCAGACATCAGACTAATTTGCTTTGATAATGACTATATGTATGGAACATCTTGTTATGTAGTCTTAGGGGTTTTCCTACCAGTTTTTGTCCAATTGAAGTCAGTATCCTTAAAATTCATGTCCAATCCACATCCATGAGGTTCTGAGACATTACAACTGTGGATGTATACAAACTGGTATACAGGGTCATTGATCAAATCTGAAATTCAAGATTTTTCTTTATTAATCTAATGTCATCAATGCTTAGAGCATTTAGCACTTATATTTTCCTAGTCTTGCCATAACCATCATCATTAATGCCACAAAACAATTACTTTTTCATGACAGTGCTATGCAATTCAGAGACATTAAATCTTTTCATGTTTCACTAAAATGCCATGATTTCTGTTAAGATAATTGACTACTTTCTTCATAAATGCCTCACCCCTTACCAAAAACAAAGTAGATAATAGTAATAATGCTTCATTCGCTATGATTAACAAATGAAATCAATAAAAAAACAAATACATAAATGAGTGTGATGACCACAGAGTTAAAATGTTGATCAAAATTGACTTATTTCATCCATCATAATAGTGCAACTAGCACCATTCCTAAGAAACAACCAGGCCCATCTCGACACTTACCCATCTCACAGAACATCCCGCTGAAGCGCGGTGAGCACTCGCAATAAGGCTGTGTTAGAGACATCTCATGGCACGTTCCGCCATTCTCACAAGGGTTGTCATCGCATACTATAAAAATATATCAAAATAATAATAAAAACAGTCACTCTGGATATATGTTATTTGTGTTATGTGATTAAGAAAACAATTCATTCTAAACAAATGCTGCATGCTAATAAAAGTAGCACAAAATAATTTTATAAAGAAGAAATACTGTTTATATGTATATAAATGTACTTGCAAATTTTTAGTAACAGGCAAATATAGTAATATGTAATATTTATGAGATAAATGACTAAAAAATAAATAGTTCACTTTTAACATCATTCAAAAACCAGCTAATATAAACAGAGAATAACCAGAAATTAAGGTATTTCCAGTAAACTCAAATTTGTCCATTTTTGACCATTTAAATTAAAAAAAAAGAGAACCTTTCTGCACTTACTGCTCCCCTACTTTCAACTGTATACTCACCTCCTGGTCTTGTGTAGTTCAACATCTCAAAGACAGCTGGAAGAAAGAGTTGCAAAATGTAAAAAAAAACATGTGTACATGACTTGGATATCAACTTCATGCCATTATCAAATGTGAAATACAGACAAACCAAAATGTCACAATTTTTATTCATTTTATGTTTATAACTAATATGTATTAAAAGCATCTGTGTCAGATGATTTTTATACAAAACTTAAACAACTGGAATTAAAAGAATTCATTTTTTTCCTTAATGAGGAAAACCACCATCACATTACTCTGATAAAACTTTAATTCTAATCTGATCTTTTTCTAAAACCAATCATTATCATTATTTTGTATTCATGGACCTATTACTACAAGTTAGCAGCAGTAGCCCCACGCCAGCCAGACATAAATACCTAAACCAACAGATAAACTATATACTTAATCTTAACTGGATAATCTTGACTGATTTTGATAAACTAAAATTATGATTTTGTGCTCATTAACTCACCATCGCAGGGCACTGGCAGCAGCCCCATGCCAAGAAGCACAAGTTCAATCCCCGGCTGTGTTCCACAAGAAGCTGCGATTGAATAATTATGCTCCCCTGGCATGATGTCGGCAAACGCCAAGTAAGCAGTCAAGCCCTGGCCCACTGGCATCTTCACGTAATTCAGTGGGACCTGAGGTGGCTGGAGGTCAAACAGTGGACGCCACTGGCCATACTGCTGTTCAAGAACTGTCATGGCCACATCACGATGGTGATCGCTCCCATAAAGTATGAACCCGCAAGAGGGAGCGAGAACAGAATGCGACATTAAATTTGCAATTGCGGCAGTATCGCCAGCATTTGTACCTGAGCAATTCAAGGCAAGGCGTCCTCGTACTGAAAATAAATAAAAAAATAATCATCTTTCAATGTTACTTCACCTGAAATTAAGTTGTTTACTAAGTATAAAAACGTTGCTGTGTCACCAAAACATAACCATCAAGATCTAAATTGTGTAATATTGATAGAAAAAATAAATGTGATACAACAATATAAATTCAATAAGTGTTTAATAAACTTAATGAACAAAAAGAAGTACTATGAGTCATTTGTCCTGCTTACATTTCACACTACTGCCAAAGACAACCAAGAACTTAATTTTTTTCTATTCTCCAATGGACCAAGCAATTAAGGTACCCTGTGCCACTGTACTAACACAGAGACTCTCTCTGCATCAGTACCATTACACAAAGCATATTCATGATCATAAAACACTACCAAAAATCAAAAACTTTGAGGGAATACTCACATTCCTTATTGGTGGTGAAATCCAATTCGTCTAGGCCCTGGACCTGGATGTAGTTACAGGGATTGTGTTCACTTATCATGCAGGTGTAATTGACCAATTCTGGGATACCGTGGAAATTACCAAGTGGCAAAGCAGGTGAATCGCCATATAACATAATCTCATGGATCCTACCCTTCATTTCTAGATATTATAAAAAAAGAGAAAAAAAAGGATCCTACCCTTCATTTCTAGATATTATAAAAAAAGAGAAAAAAAAAGAAAGAAAATTAAAAAAAAACTGAGTAAAAAAAAACAATTCATATCTTTTCATGTATTTCAGTTTCAGGGCACTGCATTTTTTCTTATTGAAATTCAAACAAAATTTTTGGTATGACAGTTAAGACCAGTTTTCCAGTAGAAAGTTTCTAGTGAAGCAGACCGTATACTTAACCTACCATCACATGACACATGAGGTATGGAGCCTGATCCGAAGAGCGCAATTTGGACACCAGGATCATTACCGCAAGTGCCATCTATACTGTAGAGATATGAACCAACAGGACCGTCTATAAACCCAATTGTAACTTCCATCCCATTATGACTGACATTGAAGGAGAAGCTATCCAAGGGATCTGAGCTACTAAAATGGACGTCTTGGCCTCCTGTAAACAAAAATATAATGGTGAAAGTTTTTGTGTGTTAATCATTTAAAGAATTATAATTTTATTACTTTTATGAACAGTAATTTCCACAACAATTGCCAAATTGGCACAGTAGTTTATCGACCCAAATGAATATGCAATAATTTTAACCTCACAACATACTAAAAATATTTTTCAACAATCACTATGCTTACTTAAAGTTTAAAAAATGTTCATCATAATCATTAATGTCATTTCTAAAAATAAAGATGAGAAGTGTAAATTTGCACAAAAATTCTATCAGCAACAGATAGGTAATATCTCACCATTGGCAGAGCGTCCTGTAGAAGACAACTCTGCATCACCGGAGATAGAATACAAAATATAACCACATCGTTGTTCAGTGATGTTTAAAAAATCTCCCATCAGTACAGCTCTTTGATTATTTCTGTTACTGCAGTCAAGGGTATATGGACCATCTGAAAAAAAAAAAAGCATTCATCCAATACTAGTCATAGTTGTATAGTGCAAATAAAAAAATGTTAAATATCAAGAAATTTTCCACACAGAACATTTTATCATAGTCAATTAAAGTACAGAGAAAGAAAGAAGTATTTTTTCTTATTAATATAATTAATTATGTATTTTATTTACTATAGAGTTAACTTGGACTTCCAAACAAAACACTGAACTCAGAGCTTTCAATAGTACTTTGTTAAGAAAATGTGGTATATGAAACCCAAATATTCATTAGTCTATCACCCCATTGCCATAGATTTTTAGATCGATCTATCCCTGTGGGGAGTCTCACTAGATTACTGTCAGCTTGGCCGGCTTAAGCATCTGTCCCGCCTACTAAAAGCTGGAAAGGGGTAATTAACTATGGTGCCCGCTCGGCTGACTGCAATTTAGGGTGAACCCCCAGGGAGTTAGGTCGATCTAAATCTTGATCTTTAGATCGATCTAAATCTGTGGGAAAGCACCCTATGGGACCATTCCCAGACCCTAACTGTGGATGGATCTATCTCTGAGGGGATTCACGCTAAATTACAATCAACTTAAGCAGCTTGGATGTATGTTATGCCTACTGAGGCTCTTAGGGGGTAACTAACTATAGTTTAGTAGCTTCAGAAGGCATACCAGACATCTTAGCCCCTTAGCTGACAGCAATTTAGCGAGAAACTCCTCGAAGATGGATCGATCCTGTTAGATCAATCTAGGTATGGGAACCTATGATAGTCCTGGCCCCCAAAGAATCTTAAATCCGTAGTCGACTAGCTCGAGCTGGGTGGCCTAGCTAGGTCAACTTAGCTGAAGTCGACTAGGAGTGTTTCACAAAGAATCTAACGTCTTAGCTTGGTGTGCTTACCGTAGAGAAACTCTTCAAGAAAAGGTGGTGTAAAATTGCAAAAGTTTCACAAGACATGACGTTTCATGGCCTCTTTCGGCCGAGAACGATCGTTTATCAACAATAAAAGTCAGCCAAAACACAAACAAAGTTTGTTTTTGAACTTTATTGATTAGTTTAACTTCAATACAACTTCAAAGTAACAGTTAAACATTAGCTTGTCGTGGAACACTACTGAGGGACGTCTAGCGGTCAAAAACATAAACAAACACGCGATCGGCTGGGTAAAGTGGAATTTTATTTTTTATTTTAATATTCCATAAATGTCAGTGCTATTCAAGGATATTATAACACAATATCTTGAAGGAGGTATGTTCTTTCCAAATTTTTGTTGTTTATGCTCTTATTTATCGAGTTTTAGTTGAGCTTGCTGACTTAAGTCTTACAGCTAAGAAAAAAACGACGTAAGCGACCTTTTAGATTCTTTGTGAAACGGGACTTAGTGACGTAACGACTTAATTACGTTGGTAACCAAGCCCTAAGTCAGGGAAACCGACTTTAGTTAGTTTTTTTGTGAAACAGGGGCCTGGTGTGAGCATGCCTCAACAGAAAAGAAAATCTGAGAAAAATAAGAAAAGCCTTACCTCCCTGTGGTTCCATCCAATCAACATCATCTTGTCTTTGATCTTGAGACAAATAACAACCATTTGTGTCAGAGAATGTGCAAGTAATGTCGGCTCCCAGCAATTCTCCAGTGAGGTCAAATGGACTAGCTGGCCCTGATGGCCCTGATGGCCCTGAGGGCCCTGAGGGTCCCATCATTCCATGAATCATACCCTTTATTTCTAGTAATATATAAAAAGAAAAAGAATTAAGAAGAATGGAGTTAAATAATAACAGTTACTTCTTTTTTCATAAGTTTTTGTTTGAGGACACAACATGTGGAGAAATTTAAGATATAAATTCTATTTTTTTTTTAATTCAAATCAATTTCTATCTTTGACTTTAAGCAAAATCAAAGTTAAAACTGAATGTACTAAAAATTCAATATGGTCCTGAATACATTTTCATTGCCCCTTACAACATATTAATTACCTCTAACAAACAAAATTTGAAATTAAATTAATCACATGCTGACAAACCTTGATTTTCTTTCTGAATTATGCTAAACTGATATAAATCAACTTTATTCATGGTCAAATATAGTTTTCAGACAATCAGAGACCAGGGTCCCAAACATCAATCAAAAATTTTGTCTCAATGTTTAGACCAAATATTTACACTACCACACTCTAGTCTAATCTTTTGTAGTCTGCTCAAATAAGTTTTGGTCTGAAATATTAGCCATGTCTCTCTTCGTATAAAACAGGCACAACATTTCACATAAATGGACTTCTTTATTGCTTAATCGTGTGAAAAAGGTGGCTTAAACTTTTGGAAAGTATAGACCAATTTTCGGGCCAAAGATTCTAGTGAAACAGAGCTTCAATTTAACCTACCATCACATGACACGTGAGGTATGGAGCCTGATCCGAAGAATTCAACTTGGACACCAGGATCATTACCGCAGGTGCCCTCTACACTGTAGACGTATGAACCAATAGGACTCTCCATTAACCCAACTGTAACTTCCATTCCATTATGACTGACGTTGAAGGTGAAGCTATCCAATGGATTTGAGCTACTAAAATGGACGTCTTGGCCTCCTGTAAAAAAAACATAATGGGAAAAGTGTTATTATTTACAGATGGAACACTGGTACTATGGCAATAAATCTTTATTTTATGAATAACTTTATGAATAATTTATTATTATTTTATGAACAGTAATTTTCACAGCAATCGCCAAGTCAGGCCAAAAATGTGTATATATATAATTATGTAATATGTACATTTACTGACCCCAATGGGCATATGATAATTTTTAACTCGCCACCCAGACCTAACTAAGAGTATTTTTTCAACAATCACTATCACTATGCTTCCTCTAGGTTAAGAAACTGTTCATAATAGTTTTCCAAATGCCATTTTAAAAAATAAAGATGAAAAGTGTGACTTAACACAAAAAACTAACAGCAACAGATATATAAAATAATATCTCACCAGTGGCAGAATGTCCTGTAGAAGACAACTCAGCATCACCAGAGACAGAATATAAAATGTAGCCACATCGTTGTTCAGTGATGTTGGTAACAAAATCCCCCATCAGTACAGCTCTTTGGTTATTTCTGTTACTACAGTCAAGGGTGTATGGACCATCTGAAAAAAGTATTCATCCAAAAATGGTCATATAGTATAGTTCAAATGATAAAAGCCAACTTTGTTAAATAACAAGAAATTTTCCACACAACACATTTTATCATGCTCATTTAAAATAAATAGAAATAAAAAACAGTGTTTTTATTATAATTTTAATTAATACTAGACTTCCCAACTTATAACAAAGAACTTTGGCAAAAGCTTACAACATTACTTAATTCAAAGGAAAAAATAAATGTCCATTAGTCTATATCTGATGTATGTTTGTTCTGATGTAAGCATACCTTAACAAAAAATTCTGAGAAAAATGACAATCCTATGAGCCTTACCTCCCTGGGGTTCCATCCAATCAAAGTCATCTTGACCTTGAACTTGTGACAAATAACAGCTATTTGTGTCAGAGAATGTGCAAGTAAAGTCGGCTCCCAGCTTTTCTCCAGCATCCATAGAGAAATGCATCTGTTCCGTCCTTTGCAGAAATTCTGAAAATAAAATATAAAATATTATTTGTTATTTTGCAATTGTTAGAATTGCTGAATTTTTCTATAAGTGAATATTAGTATACAAAAAGGGAAATGTTAAAACACTTTTTTTATTTTTACTTTCCCTCATTATGCTGTTTATTTATTCACTTATTCTTTAGTTTTATTTATTCTATCACTGCTGATATTGTTGAAAGCATAGGTTCATCCCTCTAATTTTGTGGATAATTTCCAAGAAAGAGCTTTGCCCCCTCCCCCTACATACACACACACTTTAGTTTCACAGTTAAAACAAAAGAGAATAAATGTATTCTACATATACATATTATAATTACCATCACATGTGGTATTTGGTGAACTTCCAAGTCCCAGCAATACCATGTGTACACCTGGTCCTGCTCCACATGCCCCAACAAAGCTGAGGTTGTATTGGCCAGGTGGGAAGTCCACCATGGCATAGTTCATCGTCATGTTGCCCATGTGCCTCTCGAGATGAGCCTGTGGTATGACACCACGCGAGATGTTGTAGAGAATCTCTGGACCATTGGGGCCATGGTTCACCACCATGAGATCCACGGGGGAGTCCGTCAGGGCAGTGTAGAGAACAAAACCACATGTAGGACCGCCCACATTGAATATTTCTCTCAAGTTCAAAGCCGCCCTGTCACCAGGGTTATGATTACTGCAATCAAGGGCGTAGAACTCTCCTGTGACCAAGAAAAAAGTTTGAATAAATTATTTGAATTTTAGAAAAAAAAATCCATCTTATAAAGAGAACTCTCATAGATCTAGGACATGCTAATCAGATTCAATGAATACACAGTGTTTGTGTCATGTGTATGTAATCAGTAACTGAAAAGATAAAGAAAATTCTCAGTAATAAGGAAAAGTAGATATTTCTAAATTTATCTATAATCAACTTTCATAACCCTACTTGTGAGCAATTTCTACATCACCTTTAAAAGGTCACATTTTTCTTAAAACTCCACCAAGATTAACAGAGATTAACACCAATGAGATGAACACAGAGATAAACACCAATGAAATGAAAAGACACAGAATAATTAACACCAATGCTAACCGTCATTTTGGGGAGTGGTCCAGTCAAAGTCATCATGCCTCTGATCTTGTACGAGATTACAGCTTTCATGTTGGCTAAGCATACAGACAGGGGGCCTATCATGTCCATGTCGCATATCCACTCCATCCAGAAATCCTGGGTAGCACCACTCTTTTGTTTGTGCATAGTACCCACCATGGCCTCCATGGCCTCCATATGCTGAAAAGAAATGGGAGAACAGAATACCAGTATATAAATTGAGTTTAAAAATTAGCATTTTTTTTTTTTGGTGGAAGGGTATCATTTGTTGCCAAATATTATTAATATATAAAATGTCTGACTCTGACAATAAACAAAAATCACAATTATGTTCTCCCACAAATGTAATGATACCATGTTGTTAAAGTGGCCATAAAAAAAAGAAATCAAGAAATCATTTCCAATTTAAGAGCTTGCATAAGAAAACTTAATTTAAAGATTTAAATTGAATAAATCGACATGGTCCAGCAGACAACAAAAACATATTTTTTTAACATGAATAGTCTTATATATTTAAATTTTGAGATAATGGGCATGTATCTAGATGAGAGAAATTTCTTTTTACATTACAAATTCAAAAATCTATGGAAGGAAGATTCCATGCAGTGATAAACAAATAAAAAAAAAACAAAAAAAGCTGCTTAATTTCTAAGTTTCATTTTCATCCTGGCTAGCACAAAGTCTGTAACAGTTTCTCTTAGTATTATAATCTTTATCTAAATTGTGTACAGCAACATTATCAAAACATAACTTACCACCACACTGTCCATCATATCCTCCAACTTGATTGATGAACATGAAACCAGAGCTACGACATTCACCAATAATTTCAAACTTGAACGTTCCAGGAGGCACTTCTCTGGAAAACCACTCATACCAGTCATGGCCTCCAGTTCTATTCACCAAGGTCATTGGGTTCACATTGCCTTGTTCATCCCTGACATGTGCAATGACAATGAATTTCTCTCCTGGTGTGGCATTGAACATGCCAGCTTCAATGTTGACACAGGTGGTATGATTAAGTTGTTCCATATGCAACAACTTCGCAACACCTTGGAAAGCTGAACAACTCATTCCCACATGTCCCACTGAAACAATATGTTTTATTCTTATTTAATATCTAATATAAAGAATCCAGATACCTTTCCATACTAGTTAATAGTAATCTTGTCCCCCAACTCACATTCATATTGTTCTGCTTTGACAGCATCTCACAATATCTATAATTTTTAATCATTGAAAACATTCTGCCTTTTGCTTACTTCAACAATTGTCATATCAAAATGAAGATTCCTATGATAAAAAAAATATCTTAAAAATCATCACAGTAAAAAACTTACATTGTGTGTCATTATGCCAGTCTCCATCATCATTGAGGTCTTGTTCCATTCCACAAAATGGTGTTTCATAGTCATGGAAACCACACATAGAGGGACCCATGTTGTCATGGCCTGAATGTCCACCGAAGTCTTCAAATTAAAATGAAAAAAATAATTTGTAATTATAAATATCAAACATCATAATGTCCCCATAAAAACTGCATGTTTTGTTTGTCAATATATTCAAATTTATCAATGAAAATCAAACTGATGAATAAGCTCCCCAAATTACCTTATATTTATGGCTTTTTACATAACAAAGATGTGTGCAAATATCAGAGTGGACAAAATAATCAATAATCAATAAACAAATAATACAGATGCATTTATTTCTTTTTTAAGTAATGGTACCTAGTTGATGGTACCTAGATGATAGGGTCATTTGATGTCACAAGCTTGATACTCTAGTGATTGGCTTGGTGACTGCCAGTGACAGATATGTTTTGATATCAAAATGTCAATGATTTGCTATCCCATAGGCTCATGAAATAAAGAGGACCAGCAATTAAAAATCAATAGTGTCCAGCTGGCCCTATCATTTGCTTGACAGGAGTATCAATTTGATTTCATGTTCCATTCAACATGATGGTTCTTCGTAGCCATGGAAACCACACATAGGGGGAGCCACAATATAATGACCTATGTAGCCACCTGAATGTCCACAACTATAAAGATTGTATGAAACTAAGATTGCTATTTAAATGCAATAATATTTTGATTCCTTACCCATGCATTGTCCATCATATCCTCCAACTTGATTGATGGCCATGAAACCAGAGCTATGACAATCACCAATGATCTCAAACTTGAATGTTCCAGCAGGTACTTCACTCTTAAACCATTCAAACCAGTCATGACCTCCAGTTCTATTGACTAAGGTCATTGGGTTTACGTTGCCTTGTTCATCTCTGACATGTGCAATGACAAGGAATTTGTCTCCTGGTGTGGCATTGTACATGCCAGCTTCAATGTTGACACAAGTTGTGAAATTAAGTTGCTTCATGTACAACAACTTGGCAACACCTTGTAGAGCTGAACAACTGATTCCTAAATGGCCAGCTGAAACAATACATATTTTATTCTGAGTTAAATATCTAAAATAAAATACAAATACCTTTCTATACTAGTTGTCCACCTCCCATTTCATTGTAAAAATCAATGTTTAAAAGAGTAGGCTACTTTACAAGGTGAATTCTCTTTACCATCAAATAAATGAGTATATATGACATGTTCTTCATCCTATACCGCAGCTCATAATATGCCATAATGAATCAATGAAAACATTCTGTATTTTCCCTACGACCAACATAATCGAATCACAATGTAGAATATTACAAAATTATTAATAAATCATCACCTTGTGTGTCATTATGCCAGTCTCCATCATCATTGAGGTCTTGTTCCATTCCACACAATGGTTCTTCATAGTCATGGAAACCACACATAGGGGGACCCATGTGTCCATGGCCTGAATGGCCACCAAAGTCTTTAAAAGTGAAAAAATTGTAATAAATTATCAGACATTGTTATGTCCAAATAAAACATGTATGTCTAATCTGTCATTACATTAAAATTTGTCAATAAAATATAAAAAGAACCAAAAAGATACTCAAGTACAATGTAGTCTTATATTTATAACTTTTGTACATCACAATTTTGTGTACAAAGATCAGGGCACAAATTGATGTTTCAACATAGACTGGACAAATTAATAGTAAACACTGTAGAGAGACAAAGTCAGCAAGAAAAACCCCCATACTTGATGTTGAATCATCAATATACAAATATGTTCAAAAATAATGAAGCCAGATGCAGTTTTTTTAATGGTACCCTAGTGATGACACTGAGGTGACAAGGCCTTTTGATGTAATTATCTTGACACTCTAGAGTTTGGCTTGGTGACTGCCAGTGACAGATATGTTTTGATATCAAAATCATTATGCCAATAATTTGCTTTTCCATAGGCCCATGAAATCAAGAAGATCAGTAATTCACATTCAATGGTGTCAACCCAACTTTATCATTTTCTTAACCAAAGTATAACTTTGAGGTCACGTTCCAATTCACACAATGTTTCTTCACAGTCATGGAAACCACACATAGGGGGAGCCACATTATAATGACCTATGTAGCCACCTGAATGTCCAGAACTATAAAGATTGTATGAAACTAAGATTGCTGTTAAAAAGCAATAACATTTTGATTCCTTACCCATGCATTGTCCATCATATCCTCCAACTTGATTGATGGCCATGAAACCAGAGCTACGACAATCACCAATGATCTCAAACTTGAATGTTCCAGCAGGTACTTCACTCTTAAACCATTCAAACCAGTCATGGCCTCCAGTTCTATTGACTAAGGTCATTGGGTATACGTTGCCTTGTTCATCTCTGACATGTGCAATGACAAGGAATTTATCTCCTGGTGTGGCATTGTACATTCCAGCCTCAATGTTGACACAAGTTGTAAAATTAAGTTGCTTCATGTACAACAACTTGGCCACACCTTGCAGAGCTGAACAACTGATTTGCAACCGGCCCTCTGAAAAATTAAAATTTTTTAAAATTTTTTTAAAATTCCAATTATTTTATCAATTTTCAGTTATTGCAAGCCTTTTCAAAGTCCCACTTTGCTGACCTGTTCTGTCAACTCTAATTTTAATTATTTCAAAAAGGTAAGTTACCTGCCATGACCAATATCTCCTACCAATAAATACACAGACAAATGTTACAAATTTATAAACAACAATCATCATTATGGTTATTAATATCTACCTTGTGTGTCATTATGCCAGTCTCCATCATCATTGATGTCTTGTTCCATTCCACACAATGGCTCTTCATAGTCATGGAAACCACACATAGGGGGACCCATGTTTCCATGACCTGAATGACCACCATAGCCACCTGAATGTCCGCCATAGCCTACAAGGAAGAAAGAGTCTCAAAATTAAAAAAAGATAAATCTGAATAAATACTACCCCCAAAAAATCAATAGCACTGATATATTCATTATTTATAAACCACTTTGGATTTTTAATACCTTTATATAAAATTGAACAATGTTTTATACCAATTTTATTACTCGAAATAAAGTAAATAAATATTTCACATCAGGTTTCCATTTTCAAAGCAACTATAATGCAAATATTTATGCATTCATTTTTGAAAAGTTTTATTCAAATAAGTTTAACATTTCAAAGAAAATGCTATTTTAAAAATTACCACCACACTGTCCATCATATCCTCCAACTTGATTGATGGCCATGAAACCAGAGCTATGACAATCACCAATGATCTCAAACTTGAATGTTCCAGGAGGCACTTCACTCTTAAACCATTCAAACCAGTCATGGCCGCCAGTTCTATTGACTAAGGTCATTGGGTATACGTTGCCTTGTTCATCTCTGACATGTGCAATGACAAGGAATTTATCTCCTGGTGTGGCATTGAACATTCCAGCCTCAATGTTGACACAAGTTGTAAAATTAAGTTGCTTCATGTACAACAACTTGGCCACACCTTGCAGAGCTGAACAACTGATTTGCAACTGGCCAGCTGAAAAATTTTTTAATTTTTTAAAATTATTTTTAAAATTCCCATCAATATTCAGTTATCGCAAGCCTTTTCAAAGTCCCACTTTGCTGACCTGTTCTGTCAACTCTAATTTTAATTATTTCAAAAAGGTAAGTTACCTGCCATGACCAATATCTCGACCTACCAATAAATACACAGAAAAAAAATCAATTGTATCCTTAAAAACCATAATAATATCTCACAATTTGATAAATCAATCAATAAAGTAGTATTACTGAAATATGTGAAATTCTCTTCAAAATGGCAGTATGTTACAAATTTATAAACAACAAAATCACCATAATGGTTATTAATATCTACCTTGTGTGTCATTATGCCAGTCTCCATCATCATTGAAGTCTTGTTCCATTCCACACAATGGCTCTTCATAGTCATGGAAACCACACATAGAAGGACACATGTTTCCATGGCCTGAATGACCACCATAGCCACCTGAATGACCACCATAGCCACCTGAATGTCCTCCATAGCCTACAAGGAAGAAAAAGTCTCAAAGTTAAAAAAAATAAATAAATACTACCCCCCCCCCCCAAAAAAAAAAAAATTGCACTGATATGTTCAGTATTTATAAACCACATTGGGTTTTTATACCCTAGGTTCTAGATTCCGGTATTGCCAGCTCGATCTTGATTTCATATATATCCCATAGTAGCAATACCAGGCTCTAGCGAACAGTGGCAACTCGGGGGCGTTCTTCTTCAAAATTCTGCCTGGGGCGCTTCCATATTTGGAAGTCACACGTCACAGCTGTGTCCGCCTGGATCCATATTAGGAAGTCATAAGTCTCGTACGTCACAGGTTTGGCCGCCTGGAGCTGCCTTTCCCGCCTTGCGCTGAAGTCTCGTGCAGGCGAGACAAGAAGCAATTAAAGTGCCTGGCGCAGAGTTAGAAGTTTGAAATGAAAATATTTTGCAGTCGAAGGTCAGTGCCACAATACAAGCAACATTCTGCTGTAAAAACTTATTTTCGTGTAGCCATTGCGCAGCCCTTATAGTGGTATCGGGCATACAGTGTAGCTGTCAAATTTGGCACACGGCAAGCACATGTATTGTGCACGTGTATATTTCAGGACTAAATGTTCTTTGATAAGCAAAAAATACAAAAACATTGGATATATCTTTTCTTTCCGAAGAATATTATTTATTTTTTCACTTTAAAGCAGAATTAAATTTGTTTTACGTTTTATTTTGATCTGATGACATTCAACTGCAGATTCACTGCAGAGCAGTTCTGTTTGATTGATGGAAACCTAACATGGTCGCTGGTCTTCAGTGCTAGTAAAAGCGACTCCACCACAAGGTATATTTAGCAAGCTAGCTTTTACGTTGCTCTGACACTCAGGGTAGGTTTTTAATACCTTTCTATAAAATTGAACAATGTTTTATACCAATTTTTTTACTTAAAATAAAGTAAATATATATTTCACATCAGGTTAACATTTTCAAAGCAACTATAATGCAAATATTTATGCACTCATTTTGAAAAGTTTAATTCAAATAAGTTTGACATTTCAAAGAGCATGCTATTAAAAACGTACCACCACACTGTCCATCATATCCTCCAACTTGATTGATGGCCATGAAACCAGAGCTACGACAATCACCAATAATTTCAAACTTGAATGTTCCAGGAGGCACTTCTCTGTCAAACCATTCAAACCAGTCATGGCCTCCAGTTCTGTTAACCAAGGTCATTGGGTAAACGTTGCCTTGTTCATCTCTGACATGTGCAATGACAAGGAATTTGTCTCCTGGTGTGGCATTGAACATTCCAGCCTCAATGTTGACACAAGTGGTATGATTAAGTTGCTTCATGTACAACAACTTGGCCACACCTTGTAGAGCTGAACAACTGATTTCTAACTGGCCAGCTGAAACATTTAAAATTGCAATGGTTTTTATAAATATTCAGTTACTGCATTCATTTACAAAGCTGGATTTTGCCCACCTGTTCTGTGGACTCAAATTTTAATTATCTCAAAAATGGTAAGGTTCCTGACATGACCGATTTCTTTTGCCAGTCAGTACATAGACAAATAATCAAATTAAATCCATACAGTGCCTCTAACTAGTAAAATCTATTAATGAAATTATATAATTGCAATATTCTGACTTTTTTTCAAAATGGCAGCTTGTAAAAAATGGTAAAAAATCATTACAATGGTTATTGAAAATTACCCTGTGAGTTATTATGCCAGTCTCCATCATCATTGAGGTCTTGTTCCATTCCACACAATGGTTCTTCATAGTCATGGAAACCACACATAGGGGGACCCATGTTACGATGACCTGAATGACCACCATAGCCTACAAATAATACATTGCAATAATTCTCTCAAGCCTCAATTAAGATAAAAACCAATATTGAATAATAAATTCAGAAATAAGTCCATGATTTGGATACCTTTATGCTGTTGTTCAAATTTCTCTACATTCCCCTTTTTTTCAAAATTCATGTAAATTACATCAAACAAGGATAGGATTTTTTACTTTATGAGAACAGCTTTACTGAAAAATAAATAGATATTCATTTTAGAAATCTTTTCAAATATGTGATACATATAATGAAACAATTCATGCTGTTTAAGAGCCGAATTCATATGTGAACAAAAACTTACCACCACACTGTCCATCATATCCTCCAACTTGATTGATGACCAAGAAACCAGAGCTACGACAATCACCAATGATCTCAAACTTGAATGTTCCAGGAGGCACTTCTCTGGAAAACCATTCCAACCAGTCATGGCTTCCAGTTCTATTCACCAAGGTCATTGGGTATACGTTGCCTTGTTCATCTCTGACATGTGCAATGACAAGGAATTTGTCTCCTGGTGTGGCCTTGAACATTCCAGCCTCAATGTTGACACAGGTGGTATGATTAAGTTGCTTCATGTACAACAACTTGGCAACACCTTGTAGAGCTGAACAACTGATTTCTAACTGGCCTGCTGAAACGTTACAAAATTATAAAAATAAAGAAAATGAGCAATTCTCATCAGACTACGTAATCTTCAATTAATATTCAGAAGAGAAGCAATGGTTTAACATATTCCTATTTTGAAATTAATCAATCTGAACATAGAACAGATGCTGCTGAATTTCTTATTAAATGTTCCTTATGACAGCCCAATGGTCGGCCAAATTTTCATTGTCAAGTTTCAACATATGCCTGCCTCTCATATCTGAATTTCTGCAACTTCTGATTGAAGTTCACCACACTAGTAACAAATGTTAGGCAGACCAGTAAGCTAAATCATTTGCTCTTCTCCAGAAACAATAAATTATTATGTACATCTGTGACTGGCATGGTAGACTTGAAAACATGTTGCTGCATCACAGGGTTCAAAGGGTAATTATTGTACTTGTACTAAAATAAAGTAGCTGGCAGGCACCAAACAAAGCTCCGGTTACAAAAGTGAAAAACATTAACAAGGGTGGAGTCAGTATCATGCGACTTTGCAAACAGATAAAAATCATCAATTATTGAAAATTTCTTGATGTGCTAATTACAAGTTTATTTTTCCACAATGCAAACATGAAAAAGATACTTACAAGTAAACTGTAAAATAAATTAATAACATAAATCTACCTTGTGTGTTATTATGCCAGTCTCCGTCATCATTGATGTCTTGTTCCATTCCACACAATGGTTCTTCATAGTCATGGAAACCACACATAGGGGGACCCATGTTTCCAGGACCTGAATGCCCATCATAACCTACAAATGCCAAACATCAATGTCCTTGCAAAGTCCAATAGAAAAAAGATACAATTATGAATGAGTTGTCTAAGAAAAGACCAATGTTTTCAATAACAAGTACTACAGTGCTGTGATAAATATTCAAAATACTACATACTTTTTGAACAATTATAATAAATATATAAATACTGTTGATATATCTAGACATTAGAACTATGTACCTTTCTATATTAAAGAAGTTATCAAGAAACTTACTTCTACACATTCCGTCATATCCTCCAACTTGATCGATGACCAAGAAACCAGAGCTACTACAGTCACCAATGATCTCAAACTTGAATGTTCCAGGAGGCACTTCACTCTTAAACCATTCATGCCAGTCATGACCTCCAGTTCTATTCACCAAGGTCATTGGGTATACATTGCCTTGTTCATCTCTGACATGTGCAATGACAATGAATTTGTCTCCTGGTGTGGCATTGAACATTCCAGCCTCAATGTTGACACAGGTGGTATGATTAAGTTGTTTCATGTACAACAACTTGGCCACACCCTGCAGAGCTGAGCAACTGATGTCTAACCGACCAGCTGAAACATAACAATAAGTACCATTACTGAAAAAAAAACTTTTTTGGGGTTTTATATTAAAGATTTTTTCCCCTTCAATCGCATTTATCATGTCATCAGTAAAATGACAATTGTGCAAATATAACTGGTAAATAAAAAGTAATTCAGTCAGTTAACAATGAAGATTCTTCTTCTACTCAAAACATGTACGTAAAGAAAGTAATTTAGGAGTTTTTGTCTAACCCTGTCTGCAACCCATAGTAGCTTTGAGAATAGCTATGAGTTATATATACTTTCATAAAACATGCAGCTCTAATGTAGCTTAATACATTAAAAATCTTCAAGGTTATCAATAAAGCAATAAATTACCTTGTGTGTCATTATTCCAGTCTCCATCATCATTTAGGTCTTGTTCCATTCCACACAATGGTTCTTCAAAGTCACGGAATCCACACATAGGGGGACCCATGTTATGATGACCTTGGAAGGCTACAAAATTTGTTAAAAATCAATGTTTATCACACATATAATCACATCTTCAAAGTATAACACAAATAACTATTTTTTCTGACTCTCTAATCATAGGTTTTATTAATATAATCTGATCAATTAAGTGTATTCAAATTGTTTCAAAAAGTAACCAAAACCAGGGTCCTATTCTATTGTGCAGGCAATATTTATGTAACAAACATTAAGACAAATAAGTATTTATCTATAAGGCCCCACTCTGCAAGAACTCTTACAGAGTGCAATCAATAGAATACAGAAAAACTGGTGATTATATGAGAACATTGGAAACAAGAGGAAATGTGTCATTCAGTTGAGCTGATTGCACTCAGTAAGAGTCCCTGCAGAGTTGGGTCAATCTACATAGACCAGTGGTGTCTATGGGATTGAGGTCTTTGCCTAGCTTTTGCTTTAATCACCACAACAAACCCCAACTTATTGAATGACAAATGACATATTTTGACATTATTAATTCTGTAACACCCATATTCTAAAGTTAATACCAGGAGCCAGTTATATACAAAAGAACTTTTATATATGATAATAATCAAACATAAGCCAAAACACTTATGGCCAACCTGGACATCAGAGCAATGTTAGTAGATGTTGTTACACACTGAACGCTAGGTGGTATAGTGGCCCTAGTGATTAGTGAGTAACAACATCTACTAACATCAGTCTGATGAAGACCTACATCCGGGTTGGCAGTAAGCTTATGGTAGGGCAGTATTCTGGCCTGTGTTTGATAATTATCATATATGATCCAACTCTCAAGCTAATGAACATTTTGCTCAAAAGAACTTTCAGTTTAAAATTATAATGACCTTCAGTTCGAGAAGAATCCAAAATAGCCCAGTAATGAATACAGACCATTTTGGGCTTAATCAATAAACATGTCTCATTTCTTTTTTTTCATAGTCATGGAAACCACACATAGGGGAACCCATGTTTCCATGACCTGAATTCCACTGGATTACTTACTGATTTATCTCCAGCCAAGAAAGACTTCAATGTTAGTCTAAATGTTAAGACCAATTTTTGGGCTCAAGTTCTTTTGAAAAGTTGGTCACAGATTTGGAACTTACCACCACACTGTCCATCATATCCTCCAACTTGACTGATGACCATGAAACCAGAGCTTTGACAATCACCAATGATCTCAAACTTAAATGTTCCAGGAGGTACTTCTCTGTCAAACCATTCATGCCAGTCATGGCCTCCAGTTCTATTCACCAAGGTCATCGGGTTTACATTGCCTTGTTCATCCCTGACATGTGCAATGACTAGGAAATGGTCTCCTGGCGTGGCATTGAACATTCCTGCTTCAATGATGGCGCAGGTGGTAACATTCAGTTGCTTCATGTACACTAACTTAGCCACACCTGGCTGAGCTGAACAGCTGATCTCCATCTGACCCGCTGAAAATGAGCAATATAAAATGTCACTTTTTCCTCTTGGTCATATCAGAAAATACTAAAAAAACACAATAACAGTAAAAATTCATATATACAAATATAACGTGCAAAACACCATTTTCAAATCCAGTTCATATGAAGGGACAATAGAAAGAATCATCAGTGCATCAGTCACATTCGTCCAGAAAGGTACAAGTATTTCACAGTAATTTTGATCTTTTAAGACTAA
>NW_019775993.1:45175-62551 GCF_001039355.2 Lingula anatina | reverse complement strand
ATACTCCAAATATTGCTAGATGTGGATAAAGCAATACTAGAGGATCATTCACTCAATTTCCAAAGCCACAGTATTTTAATTCTAATGATTAATTTAAATTATCCCTGACATCTCACTTACCTGATCCTGAGTATCCAGAACCTGAATTTCCAGATCCGGAGAAGCCACCTCCAAAGATGCCAGATCCCGAGTAACCAGATCCAGAGTAACCAGAGCCAGAGAAGCCACCTCCAAAGAGTCCAGATCCTGAGAAACCGGATCCAGAGTAGCCGCCTCCAAAGAGTCCAGATCCTGAGAATCCAGATCCATTGTTGCTGTCTCCGAAGATTCCAGAACCAGAGAATCCAGATCCTGAGAAACCAGATCCTTGGTTTCCACCTCCAAAAATTCCAGACCCAGAAAATCCGCATCCAGAATATCCAGACCCTGAAAATCCTGATCCAGAGTATCCAGATCCATAATTACCACCTCCAAATAATCCAGAGCCACTAAATCCAGAGTAGCCGCCTCCAAAGAGTCCAGATCCTGAGAATCCAGATCCATTGTTGCTGTCTCCAAAGAGTCCAGAACCAGAAAATCCTGATCCAGAGAATCCAGATCCTTGGTTTCCAACTCCAAAAATTCCAGACCCAGAAAATCCGGATCCAGAATATCCAGATCCATAATTACCACCTCCAAATAATCCAGAGCCACTGAATCCAGATCCAGAGTATCCTGATCCAGAGTAACCAGATCCAGAGTATCCTGATCCTGAGTATCCTGATCCAGAGTACCCTGATCCAGAGTATCCAGATCCTGAGTATCCTGATCCAGAGTACCCTGATCCAGAGTATCCTGATCCAGAGTATCCTGATCCAGAGTAACCAGATCCAGAGTATCCTGATCCTGAGTTACCAGAACCTCCCATATTCCAATGATCATGGTAGTACAATATGGTTTTCAGGTATCCTTGCATATCATCAGCTATTCAAAAGGAAAAAAATCCAAATGTCATAAGTTACACAATTAAAATGAATTTTTATTACCTAAGAGAAATTAAACACTATGGAAAGACAAAGAGTAGACAAACATAGGAATGTTTGCAACATACTGCTGTTCAACAATGACCTCCATACTTAAATCATTCAGTCAATTCCTGTCAATATAACACAACCAAAGTAAAAAACACTTGTAATTTATACATGCAGTACATCCATTTCCCCTGATTGTCCATAAAACAAAATAACTTTTTAAACCAGTAAATGCTTTCTCTCTTCATCTTTCTCTTCCAACAATTTACTTCTCAAGACTTAACAGGTAGTAAGAATAAATAAAATGCAAAAAAAGTCTGATTTAAATTATGCTTCAAGAAAGCCTCAAACACTGTCTGCTATATTAGCTTTACTTTGAGTTGTCTTTATTCACCCTATCCCAATTAAATCCTTTACCCTACATGAGCAACACAAAATTAACCTGTAATGTATCTGCATGCTTACCTGATCGACTGTTTTAATTACCCTACACCTACACCCACACCCTCCCACCTGTTCCCAGCCTTTTCTTCAACATGAGCTACACCAAATAAACCTATAAAGTACTTGTTTACTTGGTTGTTTTTTTTAAGCAGCTTAATTGTCTGCTACGCCTACTGAAGCTGCTAGGTGGTAATTGATTGTCCTTTAGCAGCTTCAGTAAGTATGCCAGACATCTAAGCCACCTAAGCTGAAAGCAATTTAGCGAGAAACCCATTGCAGATGGACCAATCCTGTTAGATCGATCTAGGTTGGGAACCCAGTCTTAGTCAAAAGGAAAGAGCACCAGAGGAGGAAGAAGAGGACCATATACCTCCAGAACATGTTGTGCCCTGGATTGCTGCCATGCCAACCGCCATCACATCTGGTTCATGGGTGTTGTTGCCCTGTTGCCGTCCTCCATTTCCACAGGTGAAGGCCAGTTCAGCCCATGCGTATTCCCCTGGTAGGACGTCCATCGCGACCACTTGGTAGCCATGTTCACTGACTCTGGGCCCTTGGATCTGTGGAAAAGATTATAATATTGTATTCAAATCAAACTGTGTTGCCATAGTTATGAACACATTACGTGTTCAGATATTGTGGTTTATGTTCTACAATGCTCTTTGCAATTAAACCTATCCAGCTACCTAAGATATTCAGCCAAAAAATAGTGGTAAGAATAAAAATCTAACCCATTAATACAGTCCTCTGCAGGAGTATTATTTTACCCATCAATTTGTTTATTCCTTAAAGTTTCAATTTGACATACCTTGGTTCCATTATGCAGGAGAAGATCAAGACTAAAGGTTCCAGATCCTGTGAGGTAGATGAAGATAACTCCACACATCCCAGGGTGAAGAACTGTGAAGTTGCTATTGTGTACCATGGCCTTGTCACCAGGCTGAGCATTGCTGCAATACACGCCATAGCCGTAACCTGGAATGATGGTCAAAAATAAATAATTTTGGATCTTCATCAAAAGGCCTTCAGAACGTGACACATACATTATGAGGTCTGGAAAAAAACCTATTTCAAAAAATATGTGTATATGATGTGCAATAAATATTAACTTGTTATGCCAGGTGGTAACTTTGTACAAGTATATTCTTTGGTGTGACTCTGTGTAGGGTTTCATTTTGCTCTGTTTTTACTGCACAAAAGTATGGAGCTCTGAAAGGCCTTTCTCTGAACCAATTCTGAATTCTTCAAAATCGGTATTTTAAGTTGAAATGATTTTTTTCATTGTCAACAATGGGGGAAGGGAGACAATTACATATTGGTTAAGGATCGGATATCGTAATCCAGTGTTCCTTATTGTGTTATAAAAAAGCTTAGTCAAAAAAAAAACAGCTACATGTACGTAGTCATAAACGAAGATGAAACTGAAAGCGACTTTGAGAATTAGGTCTATGTATAATCCTCTCACATTTATGAGGAACTTTTGTATACAGCTATGGAAATAATTGTGGGATTATTTTTCAACAAAAGTAAAGTAAATAACGTTGAAATATTTTCAAAACAGTAAAATAATTAAAAGTGATGTTTATAAACAGGTTGGTGTTGTCATGATCACGTATTGAGTTTGTTCATCGATGTGTATCGGTGGTTAGTTGCTCGCGTTTTAAAAATACAATGAAATTAATTCCAGAAATATTTATAAAAAGATGTGGGGATTACTAAGTGTTAACCTGCGAATGCACAGCACTAACAAAGAAACAGAACAATATAAAGTACTGATATTATTCACAATGTAAGCCAAACACACACAAACTGGATTCTAAACCCCTGTACGAGAAAACCTACTCAGTTGCCAGTCCAGCTGGTCGTTTGTATCCTGCATCATCCCACACTGCCCCGGGTCTAGGGCCGGGTTGCATGGCCGTACTGGATGCATACATTCTGTAAGATGAAGTGATATAATATACTTATAAGCGTGCTAGTGTGGATTTTCACGTTACGAAAATGAAATACATACTTCCCACTCGGAAGTAGGGCAAAGCGCAGTAAGCTACTGCGCAGAGCAATTAAAGTTGTTAAAAATCCATATTTATTTACTATGAAATTATACCACGCGCAATTCTGAACTCTCCTGCTAGATTAAAAAAAAACAAATAAAGAAATTTGAATTTTAAATGCAAAACAGAAAAGGTCTTGGTGCAATCTTCTTAACTAAGGTTAATTAGTTTTTACACTTTTTTGAAATTATTATCTTGAGAGTTATATCTGTCTTTCTATTCTCCTCCGTATTTATCCATCAATGTACACATCTGTGGCTATTTAAATATAGTAGGCTACAAAAAAAAAAAAAAAAAACACTTACGCGGGCCCGAACCTCCCTGGGCCTGGATTACTGGAGCTTCATAGAGGGCGCCACACACTAACACCACAAAAAAATTGAAGGTTCTTATCTGAAAAAAATTGTATTAAAAAAAATTAAGTCAAATTCACAATGGCTCAATTCTTATTTATTAGTTGTGCGAGGGCTGTTACTGAAAAGGGAAAGAAAACAAAGCAGTGTCCCTTTTTAAACGCATTGTCTTTTTTCCTAGATTTCACGCCAATTCGGATTTTTTTTATTCTCAGATCCTTAAAACATAATTTGAAAATTTTCATACAGGAATTAACTCCATACATTTTATTCTGCTGTTCCTCTCTTTATTTATTTATTTATTTATTTATTTATTTATTTATTATATATTATTTTATTTCATTTTTCTTTTCGAGTTTTATTTATAAAAGACTGATGTTTAAACAAAAGTGCTTGTAAAGAGAAGGAGAAATAAGAAGGAAAAATCTGAAGACAAAATCATTATTCATCGTGTAGATGCCTTCATAAAAGCCCTTGTAAAGAGAAGGAGAAATAAAAAAGAAAAATCTGAAGACAAAGACATTTTTCATCGTGCAGATGCCTTCATAAAATTTCGGTAAGTAATTATTATTAAATGCAATACCGACGTAAGCCTCTGTAAGTAAATGGCAGCATATATAAACCAACAAATAAAGAAGGTTACACAAGCGTGAAAATTGAAGTAGGCACTACTTTCGGACGCACAGTCAAAGTGCAAACACTGTGTCGGTCCACTTGCACCATTTGGTCCGTAAAGTACAAATATTTCTTAGTCAAATAAGCTTTTCAACGTGTGTCTTAATTCATTGTAATGGCTTTTCAATGATTCTGAGTGCTGTCACCACAACACTCGCCGACACTGTTATGACGAAGTTTTAGAAAAGATTTGATTGCAGTTGTTTTTCTACTTTAGACCTTTGTTACGACACGGAGGGTAGATCTTGGCCTCTGGGAGCGTATGTAGAATTTTCCCTCTGAAAGCTCCTGTCTTTGTTACTGTAGTGTGGTTCGAATAAAAGTTTGCGAACAAAAGTTTGGCTGGCAGGATGCAGAAAGCCGTTTGGTCATATGGGATTATGTGACCACATGTATCTTCAACAAAATTAAACAACTTTACCTGTGTATTGATTGCATTGCCTATTACAATTTGTATATCAGAAAACAATATAAGAAAGTCATGTAAAATTATCAATGATCTTTTTTGTCGTAACAGCCTTCTACGCGAAACTGCAGTAAAAATATATATATTTGCAAAATTCAACAAAAAATAATAATAATAAAGGCTAAAATAAGTGCACGCATCCTTAAGACCCCCCAAGGCATTTTCTTAATTCAAGCAATTGACAAGAAACGAAATGCATTGTGAATTCAAACGACTTGCGTTTCATCACGGTCTCATTTCACTTACGTCTACAGAAATATGATCCAGGCAAATTGATATTGCGCAATGCGGTTATACAAGGGAAGAGGAATGCCGACTCGAAAATAGATGGATTCCATTTTGTTTTACTTGCAAACCTTCTAATAAGGTTTCGTAAAGATTGAATTCCAAAGCGGTAAAAGATATATCTCACGTTCTGTAATATATATGTTATAATCAGTAAAGATGGGGTTTTCTCGGAAAGGCGTTTTTTCTCATCCTGCAAATTAAACCAACTTTGGTTGCTCTAATTTTGTTTCACAAAATATCAAAGAAAATAACTCGATTTTAAAGACACAGACGCAATTTGGCCTGTTCTTTCGATTGTCTCTCTTTCTCGCAATTTGCATATATAATTTATATTAATATGATTCGTCACTTCGTGGTTCAGCCTTTCAGCGTGCTTGTCTTTACAAACACCTATTCATGCAGCCCTGTTAACATTGTGTTACGGCAAAATACACTTAAATCTTTAGAGAAATTTCACGCTTGGATTTGACAGATACTAAAATGGTGCTGACTTCCGGTCGGCTTCATTTTGCAAATATCAGTGTCGGATCCAGGAATGACAGAGTGGGCCACGCACCTCTCCCTTCACTTCTTATTCTCCCTTCCCTCTGTTCCCCCCTCTCTCCCCTCCCCCCCTACTCAGTATAAAAAAGCATAACTAGCGATAAGAGACAAACCATACAATTTCCATCCCTGCGCACTACATGTTACAGTAAATTTGTTCTTCTCGTCTATTGCCTTAAATTTGCCTCCGCTCGCTTGGACAAAAAACCTGGATTGTTCTTCAATTTAAGATAACTTCGGCACTGCCCGTTGTCTTCCTAAATGCAGGGCATAAATGCATCGTTTATTCACAACGGCTAAATTGTCAAACGGACAATTTGTCAATGTTACGGGTGACTTGAATTAGTATTTTAGAAGATTGAAAAAAACTTACTTTGTTGTTTTTTTTCCGTTTTTCTTTTTTTTTCTCTCTCTCTCTTCTCCATTTTTCAATAATATTGTGAAGTAAACTATTCAACGATTAACTTTCTGGCGCAATGTTTTGGTGATATCAATAAAGGAAAATATTTAAAATTCGATCTTATTAATCAATGTTTTATTTCCATAAAGTTGTGGTTACTTTATCAGTATACGTGATTTTCATTTGGGTTTGATGAAAAGAAGGAAGAGTTTCTTTCTACTTCAACGATAATTGGAGACTAGGAGTCCGCGAGCATGACTTAGTTAAGCGAGTGTTGCTCTTAATGCATTGGCATGAAGAGTTTAAGGTATCCTATCCAGAATTTATCCCGCTGAATTGAAGTTGCCTCGAAAAAAGTATTAACTAGTAATCCTGCTTATTAATCATTGTTCGATCCGTCCCTGCATTTGGGTTCGATGTACATGTGCTACTCCGTAAACAATTTATGTCTTTCCATACATTTCAGACATATGTACGACATAATGTACGTTTATATTAGGAACTTTTCGTTTTAAAGATCTGAAATGGAAAAGATAAGTAGCTTTGCAGGATGTATAGACAATATAATTTTTGTACATTTTCACATACTGCATAAGCAGATAAAATATTTATTCAAGTTAAGATTTGCAATTGGGTGAGTATTTTAAAGGTATGGTGATTTGAAACTGACGTTGTGATATTGAGCATCGAGAGAAATACATATTTATGAATAGCTTTTGAAAAGTTGACAGGGCCCTTTATCCCTTCCCGCTGATCTTATGGCTGACTGCTGATCTTATGGGGTGGGGGATAATTTTATTTATTTATTTATTTATTTATTGTGGCGGGGTTTACAAGGGTGTTACCAGATTATCATCCCTAACAAATATTTTTCGTTTGCGAACACATAATACCGAGCGCATCCTAGCTAAAATAGACAATCACGCCTACCCCACCTCGTCCCCACACACTGCATCCCAAAAATCATGGAACTGTCGATATATGACTTGTTAATTACAAACAACGGCGAACTCCTTGTTATTTCGGCTGGTTATGCACACTTGTTATGCTTTGTCGGCGGTGGATAATCGTTGTGTCAATTTGTGTGTCAATATGTAAACTATGCCGCGATGAAGTGGATCACTTCCAGGGTTATACTTTGTCTCCAGTTATCATCACAATCTATTGAAAAAGGTTTGTTGAAAAATTACACCAATATAGGGAAAAATCATAAACGTTTATAAGCAACAGAATGTAATTGAAAAAGAATATTTTAACATTAAGATTACATTTTAACATTACTTTGAGTCTGTTCCCAGATGTCTTTGTAATTATTAATTAATTAATTGATTATTTAATTTATAAACAGTAATTGAAAAAGCACTGTTGCATCGTGGACGAAGAAACATAACGGAAAATATATATGAATTTATCCGATACAAATAGCGACAGGTATTGATGAACTAAGTGAACTTACTGGCGCTCTCAGAAAATTTATGAATATTTTAAAGAGGATATTATTGGAATTGTGATTAGCTGAACGCTTGTATCGACTGCACTGTCTGACCTGTTTTATGTATATACCTCAGTGTATCAAAGAAATCCCAGTTAACACTTGTGTCTGCGTTTTTGCTGACTCGAAGAATGATGTGAAAATAGGTATATTTTCGAAAATTGTGCATGTAATTTTCTAATTTTATGGATGATGACTAGAAGTTATTAGAAAGAAAATTTCGTAATAAGTGCACCGCAGACATGGGGATGTCCGCTTTGAACTTTTACACGTTTATCGCGAATTTTGTAATCTACGATTTTTCTTTTTCTATGCTTTTTGGTGTCATACTACATGTGTTTTAGTTTTTGCATATTTTAAATAATTAAGGTTAGTATTTTTTGAAACCCTAATAGCGTCAACCCTTGCAAACTGCTACTATCAACTGCAGTTCAAATATGCATTCCATTTCTGTATTTTGATGCGTTCAAAGATACCACAATGATAATTAATTAAGGCAGTTCCTTCCCTAACCCCCCCCCCCGAAAAAAAAAACATAAAAATGATAAATAAAAAGAAAAAGGTAAAAATATAAAATAAACACATAATCCATGCATCACTAGTTTTTAATATAATCACATTAGATATTTCAAAAAGGGATAACATTAGCAAAAAATAAAAATAAATGGTAATTTACGTGCACCGCAGTCTGCGAAGTTAGCCATCGGTATGAGAAAAGTAACAATTACGGTTAGTGTCGGAATAGCCAAAAGATAGGATTTTCAAAAAAAAAAAAAAAAAAAAAAAAATGGAGTTACCCATTCAGATCTGACAAGTGAAAATTTTGCCCTAAATTCAAAGACTTTTCTCATTCACTTTGTATATCATTTTTATTCGTACGAATAACTTTCCGCGGTCTACTAGCTGTACAAAGTAGGCAAAATGCAGTATTCCCCACATAAATATGAAAACACTTCATTACTATAAAATAAATCTACGCATATATATATATATAATAAACAAAAAAGTTAAATAAAAAGTGAGCGCATTCTATAATGAAGGGTTTCAATAGTAGATTTCTGTAGCCTATTAGGCCAAGAAGTGGGCATTTGGATGACAAGTTGAAGGCGCAGACAACTATGGGCCCTTATCCATAAGTGTCCCACAGAGGATCAAATTTCACGCGAATGGCTCATTGGAGCTTAAGGAGTCACTTCTTGCAAAGGGGGGGGGGGGGGGGGGGGCTTTTTAATTAAATTATCTTCTTACCACTAAAATCATTTTTATGAGAAACACATGCGCGTGAGGACATTTTTTTTCATTTGGCATTTCCAGTTTCTGCGTTTCCAACATGTCTGCCGATTACATAATACTCAGAAGGACGATCGTAATTTCCCTATGTATGTTTCAATAATGCATTACTACTGTAATTTTACAATACAATATGCTATGATACTCATATACCATATAATTAGATAAGAAGTTTGACATGACAGACTAATTTGACTTAGTTATGAGGGCCAAAACGCCCGAAGATGCTACTATAATGCTTACCATTTCACCTTCGGTAGGATGGTTCGTTTTGATTTCTTCGGTTCTCGGGTACACTCGTCCCTTTCAGATGTCTGTCGGAATAGGTAATTTTCCAATTAAGATGTCCGTTTCGTCATGAAGAATCCCAAGCGGAATTCTCTCGGATCGGACAGAGCTGCGTTTGGTAGTAGAAAACTGCCCAGTGACAACTAAAAGGTTAGCCACCGGACCTCGATCTTCACTCAAACTAATGTGACACTGTGCGTTTCAGCGTTAAGCGTACCGTCACATTATAATGGATCGATGAATTCAAGAATGGTGAACGGCAAACAGTGTTGTGAACAGTGAATTGGTTTTGTAGCACGATTCTAAGTAAACATGAAAGAAGCAATAGAGGTTACATAATCGGATCCTGCCTCACTGGAAGGGCATACATGCACGTTGACATTGAAAAGGTGTTTGGGCATTTAGTCGATGCGTGATAGGATCTGATAGGAGGGAATCGATTTTCTTGGCTGCTCTAGGAGTAATTCCGAGAGGGACAATTTGAAAAATATAACACTTTTATTATTACGTTAATAAATTTCAAAGACGCGTAAGGGAAAAAAACGTAGAAAAAGGCAGAGAAACTTTCTTGAATTTTTGTGTAAATCCTTATAGTGCATTTTCTTTCTCATAAAAATAGTCTACACATTTTTTGCTTAAGTTTGAATTTCTCCTGAGCAATGACATCTGATTCAAAAGATAAAAAGAAAAAAACAACAATTTACCCCTTCCCAAATTGTATTTAGTTTGCTTGCACTTATCTATCTGCTTTTAATGTATCACGTGATAAATAGGCCTACACGAGGTGCTCCGTCCCCGTTTTAAATTTCACATTTCTCACCACAAAGAAAAAACTCATTAAGCGACAGGTGAGTCGAACGGTCATCGCAAGGCCTGCTGTTAAGCCCTATACATCCATCTTTAAACAAATCAGGTGGCATTCTTCAAGGTAAACAGACTGGAGTATTGTATTGCCGATGTTTACCGGTTATGGTCATGACAACGAGAACAACAACGGACTAAGTAAGCATCTCGCGCACAATAACTAAACAAACGCTCGCTTGCATAATCGAATGTGACAAAAGTTGTTTTGGGTTGTGTATTCACGACGTCGCTCGCTACTCCTACTGGTCACTCGAGGGCTTTGGAAAGGGCACGTAATGATGTACATTATATCACAGTTGGTCGTATTAAAAGAAACGCGCACAAAAAATAGGCCTTGGCCTTGGTATCGGGCAGTCACTGTGCCAGTGTCCAGACATTCGAAAACGATCGATACACTTAATTATCAAGATTGACCAGTAGAACCTGAACGGACCATAACAATGAATATGCAATCAGAGCATGCATAATTACGTGCAGCAACCTAACCCAATTGAAATTATACACGTAAATCACAGGTGCTTTGTTTACTACACATTCTCTTAATGCACTAAGCTTGAACTCGTTAACGGCTTGAGTGGATATTGTCAATAAAACGTAGCAAGACTTGTTTATAACTAGAAGCTTCTTTGTATCAGAGATGACAAATGGCCAAACTGCAGACATTTGACACAAATTTCGGACACCAGGACTACAAGTACCTACACTGACAAAATTTTGATCAAATAGGCCTATTCAAAGGAAGAATGAAAAAAATTAAATTCAACCAAGTCATCTGACGGCTCAATCCAATTTCCTGTAAAATTAAAGGTGCAAAAATGGCAAGGGTTAATCGAACCAATGATCTTATCATTATCTATGCAAGACCAATTTCAGTAAAATATTTTTTGAATAACAAAGCTGATGGATTAGCGTGTGTCGGTTCAAGTAAATGTTGTAGGTGCGACTTTTCCGTCTCATCCAATGTGTTTTCTCACCTAACACATTCTGATCTCAACGCATTTTTTGGTAGCGTTCCATTTCACGCTCCACGTTATTTTCAATTGTTTTCGTACAAAAATATCGTTAAAACATTTTAACGCAAAAATCGTACATCATAAATCTACAACTTGTATCACCAATTTTGAATGATCCCTCAAATAAAGATCCGCACTTTATTATTCTTGTTTATATTTGAAGTTATACATTTTAGCGAGAACATTTTTCTATCGTCTGCCACCGTCCTAAGAGAGAGATCTTTCACAAGATGATCACAGATATTCACAGCTGTGCATAACTTTGAAAAGTCTGGAGATTTGTGCAAAACAATGAGTCAGACGTTATCACATAGATGTACTCTGGCAGAGAATATCATCAATCGTCGAATTTATTAACCACTTCATGTAACTCAGTCTTTGGTATCATAAAATTTATTTGGTTTACATAAAGAATGCTATTTTTTTATTCTTAGTTAAAACTAAGAACAGACCTACTACTTCAAAGTTGTTCAACATAAATTTAAAATTTCAAGTTAGAAAGTTGCTTAGTGACGAGTACTTACAATCAGTAAGTGACTTTCAGAAAAATGACTCTTAATTTATATCAATCTTTTAATTATATTTTTAATGAAAATCTTAACCATACCACAGTATAGACAACACTGAACTACAAAATGTAGAAATAAGAATAAATCAGCTAACATCTGCAGGTTTATTTAAATGGCCTGTTAGAACATATTTTTTGGTCTATGAAATTTGCGTTTACAGCAGACTACATGTCTTGGCCACTTTGGAACAAAAACTTTTTTCAAGTTACACAAAACTTTGACCAAGGTGATGTTCACAAACTCAGATATAAAAAAATCCATTTTATAGACGACTTGTTATGAAGAGGCTACTGTATTTGAAATAACAAATTGCATTTTGACCTAATCATACATGAACACTCTTCATATCCTGCTTGTTTGGCAAGAATACAAAACCTAAACTTTTTGGTGATAACAAAAATGTGATGGAATGCAGTTCACGTCTTTTACAAAAATATCAAAAGACCTGTCCGCACAGCTATTATAATATAAATAAATTATTAATCCAAGATTTGGCTTGGGAGGTATAAAGGTATGAAAAAAATACTGCACTTCTCTCAGCAAATTTTCACATGGTAAGAAGGCTTGGGTGGTATAAAGGTATGAAAAAAATACTGCACTTCTCTCAGCAAATTTTCACATGGTAAGAAATCCGAAAAGGGTTGCCATAAGCGTCTCTCTTGATCTGTAAATATCTTTCACAAAAAAATTATTTTCACTGAGAAAAAAAAAAATAATAAACCAGCCAATCTCTCCATAATCCAAGGTTTAACCATTCTGTGCACCTTCTGTAAACTGCTCAAAGTTTAAAATCCATACATTAAAAACTTTTCCCACTAATCTGAGAATACCTCTGAAAGGCAAATTTCAATTGTGAGTCTTTAATGAAACACATCTCACCAATAAAACATGCTTTCAGATTAACTGAAGTTTTGAACCTGTTATAACACTACTGGTAGTAGGGCTGATGAGGAGGACCCCCTGCCCTAGGAGGGGGAGGACCCCTCGAGTGTGGGGGAGGATTCCAAGGAGGTGTCATGGGCCCCTCCTCATACTGGGGATGTGGGCTAGGGTACCTCTGAGGGGGTGGTCCGTGTCGTGGGGGTGGTCCCCCTGCCATCCCAGGGTGGCTGGTTGTGTACATGGGGGGTGGTTGTGACATCTGTGGGGGCTGGCTCATGGGGGTGCGCTGAGGGGGTCCAGTAGAGGGGGGAGGCCCGTGGTGAGGGGGAGCATAATAGGGCTGGGGTTGGTGCCCAGGGGGTGGATAGTTAGAAGGGGTGTGGCCCTGAGGGGGAAAGTTTGTTGTGCTGTGTTCGTAATGCCCCCTACTCTTATCCCGACCCTCGTCTTGGATCTGCACAGTGATTAGATTAGTCCTCGAGGTGTTGTGATGTGGCTTGTACTCCAATGGGGAGCTCACAGGGGGAGGTCTGCCATGGGGCAAGTGCTGTTGTGGGGGGAGATGGGCCTGGGGAGGGGGGCCCTGTGGGTGTGGCTGCGGCTGGTGTGCCCCACTGTGGTGACGGTGCATGTCCTCGGGGGGAGGCTGCTGGTGATAGACCACATGTTGCGGTGCTTGAGGGACGTGCATCGTCTCTGCTTGGGGCCTGTACTCCTGTACGGGGGGAGCCTGGTGGGGGGATGGCTGCTGTCCCTCTCGAAGATGGCGATGATTGACATGTGCCTGGAGGTCTCTCTGGGATAAATAGGTGCGTCGGCAACCTGATACTCCATGTTTAGTTCCGCCAAATGTACAGACAAATACTGATCCTAAAGCTGACTGTTCTATACGCTGGACAGGGTCATCACATCTGTGAAGGGAAAGTCAAAATGGATATTAAAAAGCAAATTTTGACACTACCACTTGCCCTTCTAAAAATACCCATAAAACTGAAGTCATGCTAGTCAAATTTTGTTAATCTGTTCAGTTACAGGCCATTGTTTCTGCTTTCGGCCAGTAGATTCTTACAACCTGAGATCCTGAACAACCAGTTGGCCAAAATGACTGACAGAAGCCACTGTAGTGTAATTCATTTGTAAGGAGTTCATGTGTTTATTTATCTATTAATTTTAAAATTACTAGGCATGCTTAGGTTACTGTAATCAACAGTATGTAAACTTCCCAAATTAAAAAAAAGAAAAAAAAAACACAAACACACAGGTCTAAAAAAATTTCAGTAAATATGAAGCATTTTGAAATAAATGGATGTTCCATCAACTTTGCACAGCTTTTTCTAGAGATTTCTGATGATAAAGTAATGACTCATCTTTTCAATTGGAAAAATTGTGAATTTTGCAGATAACATATTTTTCAAATTTCAAATAAAGCCAAAAATTCTTAGAGATGTGAAAGTTAGCAACAAAACTGAAGAGCAAGATGTCCTATAGTTCCTTTCTTTACAGTAAAAGCATAACAAATGCTACAAAAAAACTTCCAAAAGAAAGTAATATCTGAAAATTAATAATTTTTCCCCACTGAAAAGAGCGATTAATTTCTGTATATGCATACCGTGCACAGTTCTTGTCTGTCTTTTTTGCACAATCAAAGCAAAACACATGCTTACAAGGAATCTGAAAAATTTTTAAGAAAGGCATTTTATCAGACAAAGTCCAATCTTGGCATGCCAAAGTTATTTCAGAGAATTCTGTTGCTGTTCATGACAAGTTCATGACATAGACTGTCTATTTCACTTAATGTATGACATGAAATTATATCTTTGTCTACTCTAGGGGTTACAAAAGAGGTACTTACTTAGGTAATGTAACATTCTAATATATATGTAAAGAATTTATCAACCTGGTTATGTACAAAAATAAATAATTAAATAAAGAAAGAAAGAAAATATTGGAGTGCTAATAACCCTGAATTTAGTTGTTGTTTGAGGAAACTGTAATCGTAACTCTGTAAACTTAAGCTGTACTAACCATTCTTCCATATATGAGAATAGGAAGATCACATTTATCACAACAGTGAATCAATGGGTCAACCACTTTCTCCCCAATTAAGTTGACCTGAAAAGAATTAAATAAGTGCAATTAATTATACAATACATAAAAAAACTCATTATATCTCTTATGAGGAAGTGTGGTAACTGTGGCTTGTAGTGGCAAACAAGATGGTATAGAGAGAAAATTATGATGTGTACCCTTCAGTACTCGCGCTGGTGGTACAATAATTATAAGGAAGTATAACACCAAGAAACTCATGCCATTTGATGATGACTTGTTAGTACCTCTAGCCCCCGCCGCCCAGGTTGGGTTTGTGAATATCGTCATACACATTATTCCAGTGTTGTATCATAATTTATTTCCATTTTTATGCAAGCTTAAGTGCAAAATTCATACTTCTGCTGGGAGGAAATAAGAAGCAATATGAGAATTTTAGACATTTTTGAAGGCAGTGCAGTTCAGTCCTATGTACACTACAGCATTAACTAAAATGTGGAGAAAAAATTTATGGCAAGTTCACAACTTCCTTGTAATTTGGCTTATTAAAATCATATTGAAATTTAAAAAAAAAACATGAAATTATAACTTTCAATTTTTGTTTCTTGGTTTGTTTAAAACTTAGTAAAAAAATAATTAATGTAAAGCTGATAGCTTCTTTTTGACTTATTAAAATCTTATTTTAGCTACTGACACCTTACACAAAAGGAGAAAAGGCTGGGCGGATAAATGCTGAATATCACTTTCAATACTATTAAATAACTGATAGCATCTTTTTTTTATCTTCACAAACTAAAAACTAGACAGGAAAGTCAAATCACTCAGCAAATTTGAAGTTAAACGAAAATACAGTTAGGTACTCATGGGGCCAACATAGCCAAAATACAAGAAAAACATTTAGAAAATAATTTTTGATCATCTTCTACACTCTGCATGATGATTCAGATGGGGGGCTTCATTAAAACATGTTTATACACAATATACCACAAAACCAACCTTGTGATTCCACCTTGTTTTCTGCTCAAATGGTGAGTCAGGCTCTCCTTCACTTCCATGGCCAGTAGGGGACATCAACTGGTCACTCTGTCCACCTACTGGCTCAAGGGCAGGAGGAGGGTGCTGGACAGGCTTGGGCTTGGGATCGGATCTCCTGGCTTTGGTTTTTCCTTTCAGTTTGAGTGAAATATTCTTACGGACTGATTCAACGCTGGAGCCTGCTGAAGCTCCCTCTTCTGACTCTAACTCCAGCTCTGTAAGGATGTCATATATCATTGCTGATTCAATGAAGTACACTCTAGAACCTCCCCCCACACACACACACACACCTGAGCCTCATATCAAGTTGATGGAATGGGACACTTCATCATTCCATGGTTAGAACAGCAAACTACTTTACCAGTAATACATTTATCAACTGCAGTATTCCTGGAAGCCTATTTTGCCAGTAAGGGATAATTAATACAATAAAAAACTAATCAAAAAAATTTAAAACAAGTTTGGTATCACTTGAGTGAATTTTAATGTTCACAATGCATGTTCAATACAATCTATTAAGTATTATTGCTAAATATCCATGTTCTTGGTTTTGTTTACCAAAAGCCAAATGAGAACCATCCGATACAAACTATAAATTTGATCACTGCTGTTTCTTCATATAAACCAATGACATGCACATTTAGCTATGGATGATCTTTCCATCCATAAGCCCCCTCCATCCCCCCCCCACCTTCGATTATGCTCCTCTCAACCCCATTACCCCAGTACAAAGCCTTAATCTGCGTAACTGAACCCCACCCCACCCCCAGCCACACTGTTGACTGAAATTGAAACTTGAAAAAGCCGGTGCTTGGTTATGTTAGGCTATACACTCTGGAATCTCTAGTGCTGCCGACTCTTTCGGTGTAATTGCAGATTCTGTTTGAAATACAAATTGTTCTTAAAGATGTTGAAAAACAGAGTCTCCGTGTAACTGAGTGAAAATGAAAATATAGACGGGTCTTTGTAAAGAAACATACCTTCTCCCTCCATATTGTATTTAGTAACCTTATTCTTATGAGAGTGACGATTTGATTGGTCATTTCCCTACGTTGATTTCTGTTCCTGTTTTTGCTTGGATAAAGCACACATGACCTTCACCTCTGAATTTTTTTTGTCTTTTCGGAGGTGAGATCTTGAGACAATTTTTGTTGGTAAACATAGCGTCCACGGGACGGAAGAGGAAGCGCTCGGCGCTTGAAGTAGGGATTGACATAGAGGAGTCGATCATGCCATCCCACAACAAAAAATCACAACGCCGATCTGCCAGCGGAGACGGTGCTGCCGCGCCAGCTTTTGACAGCGGAGGCAGCATGGTCAAAAACCAAGACAGAAAGAATGAGAAGGGAATCGATAGCCCGGAAAACGGTAAATAAACCAATTGCTTGCAGCCGATTCATTACTTGTTTTTAAAAACTTGTTATTGATGGTGTATTGCGGGTCTGTGTATGGTGGGGAATGTGATTTCCATTTTGTCATAAGATTAAAAATCTAGGTATTATCAGAAAAAATCAGATTGTGCTAGATTTAAACACAAGTTATATTTTTTGAAGTATTTTGCTTCAGATTTTTCTATTTTAATTTTGAAACGAAAATTGAAAAAGGAACATTTCCCAGTCTTCTTATTTCTTCGCTTTCATTTTCTGATGAATTGGAAATCACTC
>NW_019775993.1:3196-19139 GCF_001039355.2 Lingula anatina | reverse complement strand
TCTGAACCCTGTATTTCAGGACATGAAGAAGGGGAAGATAGATGAGGGGAAGGCCACCCTTAGGATGAAGACCACCCTGGAGGATGGAAAGATGGACCCTGTGGCTTACAGGATTAAATTTGCTCCGCATCACAGGACAGGGGATGAATGGTATGATATTCTCTCTCCCTCTCCCTCTCTCTCTCCCTCCCTCCCTGCATTAAAGAGTGAGAATATTGTTAACTTTACAGGCAAAGCAATGATTTGGGAATCTTATACATTCCCCCCCCCCCAGTGGACAATTTTGATACATTTAGCATTTCCCCTAAAAATGTAGTATGTAAGTTTGTCCTTTTGAAGCCCTGAATTTTTTTTTTTTAGAACTCCTATTTGATAATAGGTTCAATTAACAACAAAGGCAATTACTGGCACACCAGTTCTTTGTTGTCATTCATTACTATGGCAACAATGTCAGAAGTGTGCAATATTAATTATCAGCAAGAGAAATTAGCGGACAAGCCTTGTGTGTGTGGCCTCGTCTGTCAGTCACTTTTGTACAAATATCCAGATTTTTTTTCATGAATAAATTAATAATTTAATGAATATACAAGTATATATAATTTATCAATCTATGTGTCAAAATATACTGGGAAAATGTTAAGTTTAAGGAGTAAATACTGCATAAAGAGGTAACACTTAATACTGTGACAATGAATTTTAAATTATGCTATATGGGAGTGGCAAATATTACAAAATGCTAACAGTTGGGTGTCATGGCATGATGGATAACAGGATTCAGCAAAAGAAAGTCTGTGTTTCAATTTTAATGCGAATATTAATACAGTTAATTTAAATTAGCAGCATAATGTTTCTTTTAAAAGAAATTACCATTGAAAAGAAATCCATTATCAAATTTTCCTCTTCTAGGTGCATATATCCCACTTATGACTACACTCATTGTTTGTGTGACTCCATTGAAAATATCAGCCATTCTTTGTGTACTAAAGAGTTCCAGGCCAGGTAAGTCTTTAATTTTTTGCCTTCCATTTCTGGGGCATGTTTCACAATACTTAAAAGTTTAAGTTCATCACATGCCATCTTAAAAGGTGAAAAGTAGAATTTGTAGACTGCTGTGCTTGATGGATAAGCTGTTACGCCTTCGCGGCCGAGTGCCTTATGAAGGTACAAATACCAATGTACTTACTGGTGTCTCAGAGTCAAGAAAAACAACCAAGTCAGAGAATTACCCCAAAAGAGCACAGAGAGCCAAGAGTCAAGAGAAGATCACAAAAAGCCTCAAAGAGCCAAGAACACGGAGCCAAGAGAGGCCGATTTATTTCAAGTCACACCTTACATACAAGTTCAGATAGTACATGTTTACCAATCAGAACCAACTATACAGTGAACAGTTTTACCTTTAAGTTACCAATCACGGGAGAGATTCAAACTTGCACACCGGACAACACTTTACTTATAGAGACATCTACCGGTAGCAATGTAAAACAATCTCAACTAACACACTACATCGTCACAAAGCAAATCATAACAATTTATGCCTGGTCTTTATGGATCTGTTTTATCTTGAAATGGTTTCACCCCTCTTTGAGAACATACAACCCAAGCAGTGGCATATATAGTGCTCGGGGTTTACATCTACAATTCTACCATGTCCCTGTCTTCTTCATTTAGAGATGAGTGTTTTTCGAAATTATCCACCTACCCACCCATATGTAACTGCCCCTCTTGGTGCATGCATTTTCAGGAGTTTTTTTTTTTTTTTTTTTTTTTTAAGGCCCAATTTTTTTTTTTTTTTTTTTTTTTTTTTTTTTTTAATATGCTGTAATTGAAAGATATGAATATAAAGATATTTTGATGTTTGTTTATTTTTTTTTCTGTTTACCAGACGGTCCTCATATTACTGGCTATGCAATGCTCTAGATGTTTACTGCCCTGTACAGTGGGAATATGGCAGGCTAAATTTGAACTACACTGTAGTATCCAAGAGAAAAATTGCCAAACTTATCGACTCAGGAATCTGTAGGTAAAACGAAGAGACATTAATTTTATTTTTTATCTAATTATTTGATTCAAGCTGGTCTAATTTATAGTGCACACACAGTGGGTTGTTGTTATGTATTACTATGGCAACACTCTCAAATGTGTGCAACAGTAATTCCTGCAAAAGAAAATGATAGCAGATCAGTTGACTTGTAGCTGTGTCTGAGAATCCCTTTTGTACAGAAAAAAATTGTCTGAAATTTTGGTTTTAGATTTTTGTGTGTTGTACAATTTTTCATGAAATAATTGATAACTATTTTGCATTTAAGTTCCCATCAGCATTTTCAGTTACCAAAGAGAACTTAATTATTATTGTGTTCTTAATTTGTGTTTGTTTTAACCTCAGAGACTGGGATGACCCAAGGCTATTCACTTTAACAGCTTTAAGAAGGAGAGGATTTCCCCCAGAAGCCATTAACATGTTCACTGCAAAAGTAAGTTTTTTTTTTACAAATCATGGCCACACTTTGATGACAAACACTTTTGGGGAAGCCCCCGAGTCTTGATTTTTTATTCCAAAGATAAGCCCTGTTGATAGTTAGCTTTTTGTAAATGAAATTAGTTATTTCAAAGATGTTTTTGACATCACAGGATATTTCTAAAAGCACACACAGTGGGTTGTTGTTATGTATTACTATGGCAACACTCTCAAATGTGTGCAACAGTAATTCCTGCAAAAGAAAATGATAGCAGATCAGTTGACTTGTAGCTGTGTCTGAGAATCCCTTTTGTACAAATATAGATGACATGAGCAAGGGTATTTATTTGTTATTTAATTATCCATTTATAATTTTCATTCTAAAAAAGGTCCAAAACATCTTTAGACAGAAAGTATATAATTTTATCTTTATGACCAAAATTGTTGATTTACTGTAGGATAAATGTAAAAAATTTTTCAATCAATTGTCATTTTTAAAAATAAAAGAACAATAATATTGTGGATTGATGTTTTTATCTTGTGTGAAATAAGACTAAAAATAATTTACTCATGAACTTGTGGTCTGGAGTTCATTTGTGAAACAACGCCAACCATGATGTATAAAGACATTTTGATCCACTTTCAGGTCGGAGTGACCATGTCCCAGACTGTCATTGATCCTTCCATGTTAGACTCCTGTGTGAGAGATGTACTGAATGTCAAGGCTCCCAGGTAAGCTTCTTATTGGCAATTCTCAGTTCTGTTAAGAGCTTTGCAGGAAATTCTACCTTCCCACCATCAAATAATCTAAATAAACGAGATTTATATATGTTATGAACAGAAAAGTCTTACTGAAAAAAAAACATGTCAGAGGGAAAGTAAAAAAAATATTACAAGATCAAATTTGCAAAAGAAGGATATATGAATATTGAAATAAACTGTTTTCAACATCAATCCAGTGACATCTAAACACCTTCATGGCATCCTCTCTCAGTTTTATTGCAACAATACGAGATAACTGCCAAAATATTTAAGTTTGAATTCTTGAATCTGATAACTTCTCAATAAGTCTGGCATTTTCTAAATAGATTTTAGTGAAAAGTTGTGCAGTAAACATTGAGTTTTTGCTTCCTGGAAATTGATTAAAATAGGTTTTGATGAGTTGATAGAATTAATTGGAATTCCTCACAAACTTACTTCTGACTTTTTCAGAGCCATGGCTGTCCTTGACCCTCTCAAGGTCACAATAACTAATTTTCCGTCTGAAACGACGGAGATTGAAGTCCCAGACTTCCCTGCAGAAGAGTCCAGAGGCTCACACAAAGTTTCTTTTGGAAAAACAATTTTTATTGAAAAGACAGATTTTAAAGAGGTGGGTTTCTGATGGTGGGCAATTCTTTCATTTGAGTCACAACATGAAGTTAAAAATAATCTAAAACTTTTCTGTTTTCGTATTTATGAAAATTTGTAATGGCAAAACACATATGATATAAACAAAAAGTTATCCTGTGTGACTTGATCCCATTCCCTCTCTCTCTCTCCTTCTCGATGTATAAAATGGTAGATTTAATATCATTCCAAACTGTTTTTAATAAATTTCAGAAAAATGAAAAAGGTTACAAGAGGTTAGCTCCAGACCAACCAGTTGGACTTCGACATGCTGGCTTTGTCATTTCTGTAGAGAAAGTCATCAAGGTGAGTAACCATGGAGTATATTGAGAATCATTAACTGGATTAAGACTGCAATATTGTGGCATCTGACTGTATGAACTAGTAGAACATGTACACTTTAAAATAATTATTCACAGTTCTCAAAAGTTAGAAGAGTAGCTGCATGAAACAGTTCGGAAAAGTGTTCAGTTACTGGCCATTGTATCTAGAGTAGAGATCTGGAGTAGATGGGAATTCGAAAAAGTATGTAATGTTGTTTTATTGATCAGAAATAATTTTAATCGACACTCATATTGATGACACAACTAAACATGTTTTTCTATCTATAAGGCGTCACTTAGGCCCTCCTGTCAAAGGACCTCGATCACGTCATTAACTCATTAGTGTGAAAACTGGAAGTTTTAGATTATGAAAAACCTACAAAACCGACCAGTTATTTTCTCACTTATGAAAAAAGTCCCAAAATATTAAATTTTGAATTGTACTCTTCCACAATAAAGGACAATGATGGATCTGTTTGTGAACTGGAGGTCAGTTGTAAGAAGGTGGCTGATGCAGAGAAACCAAAGGCGTTTATTCACTGGGTGGCAGACCCTGTCATCTGCGAAGTGCGACTGTATGAAAGATTGTGAGTACTATAATTGTTTTTCTCTTTTATCAATGCTCTTATTTATTACACCACAGGTGTGTTATTTTTGATTTTTTATCACCATGTCGTTACATGTTTTTTTGAAATGTCTTATTATGGACCTAGCTATATTGACTTGGGCATACAATGACTTTTTAATTGTAAGGGGATGAGTTTTTAAGTCTGAAAAAATTTGACTGATTTTGATGATTGTATGTTGGCACACATGTGACAGTGTTATTTTAATAGTTCTCTTCTAACATCCATAAATCATATTTTGCAGATTTAGACATAAAAATCCTGAAGACCCGAATGAAGTTCCTGGAGGATTTTTATCAGATTGTAACAAGGTAAGAGTACATTTTTGATTTCAATTTTTTGTCCCCAAAAACAAAACTATTTAAGAGGAATGAAACTATGAAACTTTTGTGAAACTGTCACCTTATAACGTTTTGTAAAGTAATAGATCTATGGGTCAACAAAAAAAACCATTAGGGAGAAACGTGATGTTCTTTTAACTGTAATTGATAATGATAATTTATCTATTTAAATTGTTGATAGAACATATATATATATGAAGGCACACACAGTGGGTTGTTGCTATGTATTACTATGGCAACACTCTCAATTGTGTGCAACAGTAATTCCTGCAAAAGAAAATGATAGCAGATCAGTTGACTTGTAGCTGTGTCTGAGAATCCCTTTTGTACAAGTACAAATTAAAGATGTCTGAAATTGTACAATTCCTTTACTGACGCAGAGAATGAAAATAATTACATTCCCTAAACATTTTGAGGTTAGTGATATCATACTGTAAAGTGCATTAAAATTATATATAATGGAACTACTTTTATTAACTCATCATTTGATAAGATGTCATGTTTTTTTCAAAGTTTTTAATAATTTTTTCATCAGGATTCTCTGACAGTCCTGCCCTCGGCCATGGTGGACCAGTCCGTAAGGGGTGCCAAGGTCTACGACAAGTTCCAGTTTGAACGCCAGGGCTACTTCAGTGTGGATCCAGACTGGACGGAGAAAAAGGTAAATAAAAGTGTAGATGTTAGCTTACTGCTTGTGTACGTACATCTGTCTTTAGCAAGCTGTGTCTTTAGCAAGCTGATGAATATTTTTTCTCAGATATGTTTTTGTTGTGTATAAATATTAAACATCATGGGTCACAGGGATTGTAAATTGTGCTAGCACTGAAATGATTTTAACGTTTTTTTAGGAATAGTGCAGGGTCCTTACCACTGTTTTATGTCTGTTGAACCCAATTTCTGATGAATTCTTAGTTCTAAAAGAATGTTTGTTTAGTGAAGTTTTTACAAACAATATATTTCTTGTAGTGCGTTTTTGTATACTTAATGTAAAAGATCACTAATACCTATAGGCCATCCTTTATCTCTCCTCCCCCTTTTTTTCTCTTGACTTTTTTGTTCATTATTTATTTAGATCATGATATATGTGCTGTAAGACTGTGTTCTCCTCTAAATATTTAACCTCCCCCTCCCTTTGCAAGCCTCAACTATCTGCTTCAAGTATTTTGAGAGAGATCCAAAAGTCACTGTGGAAATTACCCCTGTGGTGAGATCAGAGGGAATTTCACATTTTTTAGGAGTTACTTACAGCATAAATAGCTATTGTTTACTGCCTTAGAACGTATAATTTAGATAAAATACATAGGATGTTCTTTGTGATAAGGGTTTGGGATGGAATGCTGAATTTTTTTTCATGAAATTTGAAGACAATCAAGGCTGGTTGTCCTAAGAATGAGTTAGACTGGGGTAGCTTCATGACTAAGGCAGGCGTGGAAGTCTTAATTTGCACTAATGTGTGTGCGTGTATGTATGTTCGTGTTAGAGTTTTCATTTGTGAGTGGGTGTGTTAGATAGTGTGTGTGTGTGCCTGCAATTTCAGCTTTTCTAAAGAAAAAAATTCAAAATGGTCAATGTTATCAATAAATTTTAGAAAATAAGAATACAAAAAATAGCTTTTTAAAAGAACAAAAACATACGGCAATAAATGTTATTTAATATGTAGTCCTGCTTGTGGAATATACAGATAAAAGAGTGAACAAAAGAGCCATTAAGGTTGTAACATCTTGTCTGTACTTTGTATTATGTTGTCAGTCAACTTTTTATCTTGTAGCTTGTCCAGTTTGATTTGAAATCACATCACAAGAAAATCAGATGTACATGTTTTTTTTTCCAAGTTGAGATCTGTGTTAAAGACAAAAGTTCATGTCCTGTTGGGATCATTATATTTTGTTTCTATCTCTTTTGATCGTAATAACTCAGAAATTTTAAACACTGGTTCTTACAGTGGTATTTTCATAAATAGTTAAATTTATGACATTAGAATGATCTTTTCAGGAGTTTTCAAGAAAAATTAAAAGCAGTGGGGTGTAAGTAAAGTGAGCTTCCTATTTGCCTTTTATAACAATTCAAAATTCTTCAAAGTGGATGCCTTCTGTATTTTATTGAGGGGGAAGTCGGTATACTTGAATGCCATGGAAAAAGATCTGAGCATAGGTTTTGTTTTTAAAATGCTCTCAGACTAATAGCGTATAGTTGATCTCAATTGCGACCAAAAAAAAAAAAAAAAAATGTATTGCAGCTAATAAGGAGGAAAATGTCCAAATTTTTGCAACCTTTTTGGTTTACCTCGATGACTCTTAATGACCCGAGTTGACCTCAACACCTGTGTAGTAGACATCATGATAAATTAGACAAGAAGAGAGATGAACTCTTATGATAATAAAGATATACAATTCTCCCTGTCTGGAGTGATGGGTATGGTATGATATGCTTGAAGATGTTATGATGATCACTTCCCTGACAATTTGTAATAGAACTGAAAAAAGACAGGAACATGAAGAGGTGTTGCAGCACACTCAGGGTTTTGTTGATTTATGATGCTACAAGAAAGCAAGAGTTTTGTTTTGAAAGGTCTAGGTTTATTTGACTGTGTTGTTTTGAAAATATGTTCATTTATTTTATTTATTTATTTTTTTTGTTTGTTTGTTTGTTTGTTTGTTTGTTTGTTTGTTGTTAAGACAGTGGGTTCTTTTAATTTAATAATTTGTTTGTGAATTGTTTTGCGTTATTGGGTATTAGGAGTGTCCCGAGTTATTTTACCTACCAAATATGAAGTCATCAGTCTTTGTGCTTCTGACCCAGTGTTCCATTTCTGATATCTTCAGCGCTATTATAAATCAATACTATTTTGTTTGAGGACTACCTCTTCCAGCTATCTAATATGTCTAAAGTATCAAAACACAGCATCGACAAGTTTTTCTCGCTCCCTGCAGGGAGTTCTTCGATGTACACTGTCAAGACGCGAAAATGATCAATAAGAGCCTCCAGTGATCATTTTATAAAATAACCAATGCATGAAAACACAAATTAATGACCTTTGAATCGGCTCCGTGGAGATGTCTAATGGATAGGAGGCTAATTTGAAGTCGGAGACTTGGGGCCTGTTTCACAGGAAAATTTGATTTCAAGAAATCTACAGTCTTTATCTTGAGACCAAGATTTTAGTCTCGATTCTTTTTGACTCCAGATAACTCTGTGGTTGTCCTAGCAAGTGAAATATTGTGTTTGTTTTAAAACGAGAAACCACTGTTTAAGTATGAGTGCTTAATTTAAGTAACTGCTTGGAGGTGTTAATCTTGAACTGAAGTTGATCAAATCACTGGTCTATAAGTTTAGAGGGTTATTCTACAAAAATAATAATGATAATGATAATAATAATTTGATTCACCTCAGCAACACACATTTTCTGTACTATTTGCATAACTTCTGCCTCAATTTTCTCTGCTTTATTCTTCAGTACCCTCTCATAAGCTTGCAAGCTTTTTAGTTACTTTAAATATCGTTTCTGATTTGAAGCCCACTCACTTTTACAATTTCTGAATAAATGAACATTTTTGTTTATTTCTAAAAAATAGAACATTTTTAAAGAAAAGATACTAATTCATTTGGTTTGAATGAGATGAACAATTACTTAGTTCACAGGTTACCCTTAAATCCACCACCCTAATTCCCATACATAATTTGGTTGTGAAATTTATGCCAGCAGAATAATTTGGATTTATTCGCCAGAGGATATGTGTACTTTTTGACCCAGTAATGACAGTTGAGTCGCTATTAAATCGTATGAAGTGATAATTTAATCACAATCCATAGACGTTCTTATTGAATAGTGTGTATTATCTGTGTGATATTTTGGCATGTTTTTTCCAATTCCAGGTCTTTTTCTTTTCTGTTGTGTATATTTGGGTGTATATTCATATATTAAACATAATGACTGTCAGTCTTTGCTCGTCTTTGTGTGTATACCTATCAGCCCTTGTGAATGCAGTTGTCTGGGCATGCTTTCGTGTTATCTTTGTGAACATGCAACTTTACGTGATGTGCTATCTCTCCACCTTATTTTATTCTCTCTCTCTCTCTCTCTCTCTCTCTCTCTCTGATCATGTGTCAGGGAAAGGGGGAGGGGGGGACTCTATGCACACTGAATGTTGGCCTAAAAAGCAATACAAAATTGTGCATAAATCATGCTGAATGTGTTGTCATACTGTTGTTCAACAGACTATAATCAAAAGAACTTATGAGAAGAACATCCATGTATAAATTCTGTTAGTTTTTATTCATTGCCACACTGAGCTCATAAGTTCGCCCTTTTTTTTACCCAACTCCACTCAAAATCCTTGCAAAATCTTTCTTGATATTACATGAAGTGTTGTGACTTTGAGCTATCCCAGAAGATTCTCTTTGATATAATCCTAGCTTACGTAATGAAATAATAAAATTACTTGCACAAAACCACTTCTCACATAAAATAACTTCCTTCTTAGAAATATTTTACGATAAATCCGTTTATGATGGCATTTGATGTACAGATTAGATAAGTAGTGAACAATAAGATTACATTAGTAATTGGTTTGCAAGATTTATCTTTTTTTTTTTTTTACTGAGAAGCCTTTAAAAAGAGATAACTTGGATAAGCAAAAAAGCAGCCTGTTTTTGTATTGATCTTAATGGAGATTGATAATGTAATAGTTTGAGGACTTGGGTTACACTATCAGCCCAACTTTTTTCCCACCGATATTGAAGGGAAAAAGTGAATTGGCAGCAGGTAAATATAACATGATGGATGGCGTATTCTTGAGAAAGGCAGGATGCTAGTTGTGTTGCGTAAGTCGATTGCACCACCCACTCAGTGTTATAAACATATCATCTCTCTTTTCTCTCCGCAACTTCTCCTGTGGTTTATCAAGTGCGCTTACGTCTAGATTTCATTCTTGCTTTCCTCTCTCGAAAACTTGAAATGTTTTATGTAGAAGATGTAGCTAGTTCTTTTTTTTGTGGACAAATAGCAGGGATGGTAAATAATGTTTCCAGTAATGCTTCTCTTTCGATGTACTCAAAAAAAAAAAAAAAAAAAAAAAAAAGATATATATTAAATTTTTTTAACAGAAACAAATTTGTAACCAGTATGTTTTATGAGATGAAGGTTTTGTATATGTGGCTGACACCCTGAGCTTCATCAAGGACTGCTACCTAATCTCTACCCAGCATACAATGGGGGAATTGCCATTGGAGAATCTGATACTCGGGGTGACATGATGTACAGTGTTCTTATTTGTTTTTCAGACAATTGAATTGTCCTCCCCTGAGATTATGAACAGGGCACCCCTAAGTTAAAACTTTTAAGATCCCATCTGGAAATTGCTTTTAGCAAGCCTTCAAGTGCAGTTGAAGAGGAATAATGAAAATTGTCGTTGATAATGTAGCGAAAATGATTGTTTTTATGCAGTTTAAAGTGGGTTTCAAAACGTCAATGACATTTTCTGGAAAGGAAATGGAATTTTAATGGTGCCTTCCACTTTCAAAAGGAATGCATCTTAATGGTCTTGTTTGTGCCGATAGGTTTGATTTGTACATAACCTGAGACAAAAGACAGGCATTTAGAAAGGTTCGGAAGTCATCTGGGCCTGTCTTTTCATATCTCGGTTTCATTTTCAAAATGTCACTTGTTTACTCACTAGAAGATTGAAAACACACCCAAAACTGTATTTATGACCCCCCCCCCCTCCACACACACCACACACACACACACACACACACACATGCATAACGTGTGTGAATATTTGCATGCACATGTATGCGCACGCATGCAGCCATGCCGTAGAACACACCACTGGTGTATGTGACAGCTCAACTGTTAATTTTAGCCTCACGTTTTTGTTTGGGAACTGCCATATCTAACGTCAGATCTTGTCACTGATAAAGAACATTGTTCAAGGATCCGCTGGGTTCCCATGTGACGAAAAGGGAAACTGCAGTGATTTCTCAATAAATTCAAAGCAGTGTTTTGTTTGTGCCGTTCTTCTGAATTGGTAAAGTTGTTGGTTCGATGTGGAAAAGTAAATGTTTGTGTTTGACTTTAAGTGATAGCTCTTCAAAAAATAAAAAATAAATAAAATGTTAGAGAAAGCAAGATTTTTTAAAAAATACAATAATTACTGTATGCTTGATCATTATGCCTTGAGATAAAAAGAAAACGAGTATGCAGAGAGTGATTTTACTGAATTTGGCCAGAATGCATTTCTCATAAAATATGTTGTCTTCACTTTGGTACAAAGATTGTGTATGTACGTATACAAGTTTTATTTTCGGTCAGGAAGTCATGCAATTGGTAATATTGGAAAGGGAAGTAATTTCAGTGATAAGGATGGCACATTTTTTGAGTGAAAGAATGATTTTACTTGCCATCATGTTTTTTATATCATTCTTTGTGTGTTTTTTAAGCTTTGCCATTGTGTTGAATTCCATTCCCATTAGTTAAAAAAAAAAATAAAATGAAAATATCATAGAAATACCATTTTTGACATTTTTGTTGAAGGAACGAATGTTCCTCCTGTTATTCTCAAAATTGCAAAAATTTATTTTTCAAACAGCAGCTGAACAGATTTTTCAAAGGAAACTCTTTGTAACTTTGAGATCATAACACAGCTGTTGAAATTTGAAATTCTTTCCTTCTATCATTCTGCTAAGGAGGGGGGGGGGGGATCTCCTCATAGCCTACTTGAATTTAAAAGAAACCAAATAAACACCCGTTAGATGGAAAAAACTTTTTTTGGGTCTGAGCACACCCCAAAAACCCAAAGAGGTGTGCTTAAAGTATCTATGGCAGCGGGATACTAACATTTGTGGATTTGAACAAACACTGTGTAACTCAACTCGGGATGATTTATCCTTTGCTGCCACTTGTTTTGTGTCATGGATATTTGGTTATGCCTTAAACTGTAGAAGTACTCTAAAAATTCCAAATTTTTCATTTCGCCAGAAAGACTAAATACTTCTAACTGTCAAAAAAAAAATTTTTTTTTTTGGCTTATTTAAAAAAAAAAGTTATGTTGTAATGGTGATAAAAATTATAACTTGTTGGTAGCATGCTCTGCATCATGTGAATATGTTTAACTCACCTAGGATGTTGAATTTGTACTTCTGTGGTGAAATATATCAGCTTGTTAATTTTTAATAAACTTTGAAAATGAGGGCATTATGATAGCTCTAATATGGTGAAATTTATCAACTTGTGAGGTTTAATAAACTTTGAAACTGAGGGTAATGATGATATTACTAATATGAGGGGGTTTGTATCACTGTGTTGAAATGTTTCAACTTGCAATATTCAGCCTGTGATATGTAATAGCATTTGAAACTGTGGAATGTTGCTGTTAGGAGCATAGTTTAATTGTCTCGTCTATCGTGTCTGGTCAAACTACCATGTGAAACTGACTCACTGTTGTGTTTAATTTTAATTTACAATATTGTGTGGTTGGACTTCAGAACATTCCCATTGCTTGGTCCATGTGACAGGACCCCTGAGGGAGGGTTCATAAAAGATCCTTCACCCAAAAATTGGTCTGAACTTTTAAACCAGAAATTGGTCTTAACTTTTAGACCAAACATTACGTCAGTTCAAGTTAAATCCCATAGCAGTCCAGCTGAAGTAAGTGTGGATCTTAAACATTAGCCTTGAATTTATTTTTTTTAAACACAATATTTCATTTACTGCAGATTTATTTTGGGTAAAATTAGACTGGAATTTGGTGAAAAAGTTTGGACCAATTTCGGTCTGAAATTCTGTGAAACTTGCCCCCTTGTACTGCAGCATAGACTGTTATTAGTTACATTGACTTCCTCACTTGTTGTGTCATGTGGCTGAAGTCATGCATGGCACTGTGACATTTTGCTGTTGGGGGCATAGTTTAATTGTGGAGGTATGTATTGTGTCTGGCCATGCCAATGTAATGTTATGTAGGCCCCCCCCTGCAGTGATTTTTCTGGAATGAAAAAAATTATCTGACTGGTTAAAACTCCTACCTCCACCCCACTTTTCCATTAGTCCATTTAAAAGCTAATTAAAGAGCCTTTTCACATTGAGCAGTATACTTAGAGTGCATTCCCAGAAATTTAGATCGATCCAGAGATTAAGATTTAGATCGACCTAACTCCCCGGGGGTTCACGCTAAATTGCAGTCAGCCGAGCGCGCACCATAGTTAATTACCTACCCCCTTTCAGCTTTTAGTAGGCGGGACAGATGCTTAAGCCGGCTAAGCTGACAGTAATCTAGTGAGACTCCCCACAGGGATAGATCGATCTAAAATCTATGGGAATGGGGTCTTAAACTGAAACGTCAGGCTATTATGATGAGGTTCCTAGTAACAATGTCTTGATCTGCACTGGTCACGGCCATCTGCAGGAATTGCACTTGTGAGATAACTCGCGAAAGGAAGTAAAAACCCCTTTAGCTTAGTTCTATGTTAGGACCTCACAAAGTGAACTGACACGGATTGTATCGTTAAAGTACTCCATTCATTGTGAAAAGGGTTATGAAGTGGAAGTCGGTTGCCTGGGACTCGTAGTTTAAAGCTTAGAATGGCGTGTACTAATAGCGAGCACCTCACCTGTATTATGTGAAATATTACTGAAAATCTGGCAGATTGATGCAGCTAGCACATCTGTTCTATTTCATTTGTATTAACGTGCAATTTATTATTGTATAAAACGCCACGACATGGCAGATAGTGGTGTTTTGTGGGCATATTAACATTCTTTTTCTCCATTGTTAGCTTTGTTATGGTAGGGCATTTGTTAGTGGTTGCCCAGAGGCAGTACATCAAAATGGCTGGAAATGATGTTCCTCAGTCATAAATACACTGCTATTTAGTTGCTGCTGTATCTAAACACAGTGTGCACACTTGTTATTTAACTTTTTTGCATTCTTAGGTGATAATTACCATGATTCTGCCTTATTGCGCTTGTGCCACTTTATAAGAAACATTTTTAAAACACTTCTCCAACCATGTTTCTCACAAAAAAAAAAAAATGAGAGTTCATAGCGGCCACTGCCATTTCACGAAATCTCTATCCAATATTAATTGATGGCTATGCAGGGGGGGGGGGTATCGATCTACATATAACAATAGTTTCATTGGGAGTGAACCCTAACAGAAGTACAGTAATTTCAGTGACATTATGTTGTTTTCTTCTGAACACACTTTACAGTGTGACAACATTTAAATTTACTTTTTAGATATTTTCTTAATTTTTTAAAATTATTTTATTTTATTTATTTTGATTATGCAAAATGTTTAATTTTTTTCTTTCAGTTGGTATTCAACAGAACACTCACACTAAAAGAAGATCCTGGGAAGAACTAGAAGGCACACTGATGGGTGGTGCAAGGAACAGGAAGAAGTGCAATGCTAGAAATTAGAAATAAGAAACACCTAGGAAACGGACGCCATAGAAAATCCACCTACATGTTCTGGATAAGAAATGTTGTTCTTTTATCCTAATCACTGTCCAAGAAGTACTGAAGAACTGGAAGTGATGTAAAGTATATTTATAACTTGACAATACCATACCAAAGCAGTTGCGGGTAGTACATGAAAGAAGAAGCCTTTTGAGGAGAAACTGAATGATGAATGAAGTAGTAGCAAGTGACAAGGGAAAGAATAGGACAAGGCACTAATATATGTTTGAGATAGGGAATAAAATAGAACAAGGCACTGATATATGATGTTTGAGATAGTAATGTTTTTTTTTCTTTTGTATGCTTCAGGTAACAATGTCCAAAAAAAAGAAGTTAAAAATGTGATACTAGTAAAAATTCTGTGGATAATAATGTCCTGCTGTTTAAAAAAAGAACAGTAGTACAATATCTATTCAGTATGTATTTTATATGAACAACATCACGGGCAGCTGTTTATCCCTTGTCATAAAGTGTATAAAAAATAATTGGAATTGTTTTAAGTATGAAACTTTTTCAGTTAATGTAACATATTGATCAGACATTTAAAAAAAAGATATGGGATTGGAGTCAATAGGCCATGTTCACAGCCATAAATGATCCACAGACTAACACATCCATGATCAAATATGGCTGACGCCTACTTCTTATTCCCTATGGGAAATCTATTCAGTGTTTATTAGCGGATTATGCGGTAAGCTTTCAAGTGGATCAGCCATATTTGGTCCACGGATCAACTTGTTCTAAAAGCACCTATAGAATAAGAAGCTTTGGTCACTCTTCTATCATTTGATTGAGTGCCATTAATATGATCACTAGCATTGCCAAAATATATTTTCAACCGAGTGAATTTTTTGTTTGTTTCGTTTTTGCTATTGAAAGTTTGAACACACTGAGCTTATGGCTTTTATCTTACTTATTTGTTAGTTTCAGTTGAATTTTATTTATTTGTTAATTTATTTACTTTGTTATTTATTTTGTTAAGCAGTGCTTTAGTTTCCTTGGTTTAAAAAATAGAAAGTTTAGTGGTGTACTATGTTGAGAGAGGGGGGCGTTAGGCTTGTATTATTGACTGTCAGATTATATATTGTCATAATTGATCGCTTTTATTAGCCAAGTCGGTACATCTCTTGCTTGTAAATCATGGTTGTTATCTCCCTCTCAATTACTTTATGCAATCATTTGACCAAAATATGTACAAAAAATGAGACCAAGCATTATCAGACTCTCTTTCCTGTGTTCTATTGCTTTGGTCCTTACTTTCTTTGGGGCTGCAATATACCAAGTGTGTAACACAGGCGGAACAGAGGTAACAAGAGGCTAGGTTCAATGGCTTTTGTTGCCATTTTCCTATCTG
>NW_019775992.1:8689-145173 GCF_001039355.2 Lingula anatina | reverse complement strand
AAAATAATCCTGAGGAAGACCTTTGGCCCAAATGTTTAAATCAACGTTCTTTTTACATTACAAAAAATATCATCCTCTCATCAATTCTTAAATGACAGAGTGGATGCTTGAAGAGTATTTTAATTAAATGTAGTGTGAATTATTTATTTCCAAGTTCAGAGTTCTAATAAAGTGAGAGTGAATTGTTGCGAAGGAAACCAATGCTGAAACGTCTGTTAGAACCACTGCCAGTTTAAAAGTGAAGATGAATTATGCTGTTGCCATTAAATTTTATTAATTCATTTTCAGACTCAATCTTGAATAATGTGCAAAACCTTGATCCCATTGAAATAATTATCATAACATGCCTTTAAGATGTAATGGGATCTGGATCTTATCAGTCAGAAAATCATTTGTACAGTTTGACGAACAGCTCGTCTTCATACCTTGGTCTAGAACGTAATCAGTCCCCCGCGGGTTGGCGTAATCTAACAGAAAAAGAAAATCAATAGCAATCCCATAACAAAATATTTGCTCAGAGAAATACGCATTATAATGTAGCTTCAATATACATGCCTACCGAGGAATTGGAGTCTATTAGATGCATGGGATTCTAGGACCTACAGTAAGCAATTTGAAAAAACAACAATGCATGATTGATAGGAGAGCCTCAGCCGTGTTTACCTTCATGTTTATTTCCCTGCCAGGAAAATCAATACCTTAGCTTAGGCTACAGGAGACACAATACAAATTAAGAATAAAATTCGAGACACAATGCAAATTAAGAAAAAATTCGAATGAAAAAATAATTATTTATGTATGCGAGTCAATAGCCGACAGGGTGACGTCCCATTCTGTACTGTATTCGACTTTAAAAAAATCAATATTTTGTTAGCGATGAGAAAACCACATCATATCAATGGAACATTTTAATAAGTGAAAAGATAGTTTGTCAATATCGTTAACATTTCATTATGCAATTATAATGCAATCCAACTTTGGCCATTTTGCAATTACTCCTGGGAAATAGGCTGGATAACCACCGCATTCGTGCATGCTTCCTTTAACTTGCTTTACACCCCGTGTCATAAGCTTGATTTCAACTGCCCGGTGAGCTATTATAGTAAGATTAAAATCTGTCTGGGAAGAACAAAGAAAACGCGAGATATTGACTTGAGATGATCAATTGGTGACGTGGACGTACTTATATCACTGCTAAATCAACAAGTTTAACGTTTGAAGTCGCCGCCATAATCTGAGAAAAAGGAAGAGTTTTCGAGCCAGATCGAATCGGTTTGATCAGGATGAACTTTGCCCCTTACTATGTCTTGGAGACGTACCAAAAAGTACTATGATGTAGATCTGCATCTGATATAGAATAAGTTCACACGCCTTTGGAAAACCATCATTATTATGTTTTTAAAATCATTTATTTATTGTCAAAGCAATGGCAGATTTATTCCGTGCAATGAATAAAAAATTGCAATAAGTATGAGCTAATATAAAAAACGAAAACCCTTTCACGTTTACCCTCTTTAAAGGATAAGATGCAAACTTTAAGATCCTCTTAGACCCAAATCATAAAACCACCGTATTCCATAAGATTGGAAAGAGCATTATCAAAATGAATTAAAAGCATGTTCTTAAGAATACAGTTCTACAAAAATTATAATACGGAACTCATGATATTATGGTCAATTGCAACAAGACACCGCTTGCGTTACCTTCTAAATACAGGTGTGTGATTATTTCGGAGATGATTAAAGGGCTTACGGCTGAAGCAAATAAGACTGGTTAAATAACGCCTGGGTCTACCACAACGGGTCGCTCGCGGCAGAGAAAAATCAAGTATTTATTTTGTATTTTAGCTCAGTTCTTAGTGCTAATATTGGGGTACGGTATCAATACCGGCTAATAACTAACAATACAAATGTATGCTTTGCCACACGAGAACAGCCAGATCTCAATTTCTCTTATTGTCACAATGCAAACCAACATGTCATAACCCGAACCGTATTTGTTGTTCTTCCACCGGTTTGAGCTTCCAGTAAAAACACCGACGCATTACACGACCATGGTCGGTAAACCTCTTCGCTGAAAAAACAGCTATGCTGCAAACAGCATGTCTTTATGCCGGAAAGACCTCTATTAATCTCTGCTTTTCAGAACTTAATGACCCAATGGTTTCATGTTTGAGACGGTCAAAGTTATTAAAACCAAACGTTTGACAAATAAATCCTGCTTATGATAAGGTGCCTAGTTGTTGAAGTTATTCACCTGAACTGGTTGTGTTGGCCAATTGAGGGGTCATCTCGCGGTTAAATATAGCATATTCTGCCAAATAAATGACTATTTGCTTCATTATGTGCAGGTGTGACAATATTGGAAAAGGATAAAGACGCAAATTTAATGCAATTCTCTCTTCTGGCTTTATACACGCTATGATTATATGGGGTTCTAATACAGACCTCTTGGGTGTGGAATTGGACGTTTTGATACAGAACGGTCACGTTAATTATTCTCAAAAACTGTTTAAAAATTCAATTCAAGCATTGTTTATATGCCGTATCTACTTTTATCTTCCGATAACAAACATTAAAAATAAAATAAAATAAAAAATACCGCATTTGTCTACCCTTTAAAAGAAAAAGAAGCAAGCAACAGACAAGTTATATACATATTTTTATTTTTTATCTTTAACAAGTAGTGAAAGTCCACAAGGATTCGTGTACTCCACTGCAAAAATTATACCATAATATAGCAAAATACAAAGTTACTATTTTTTAATTTGAAATTATCATACAGAAATACTCTTTTAAGAATAGATAAATAAAATAGAGTTCACATAAATAAACTCACAACAATGTAAATTCAAGTCTCTCTGTACAATATTTATCACAGATGTCGCTAACAGTTGTTAAATTATAACACGGCAAATATTGGTTAAAATAGACCATATATTGAACTTTTATAATATTGCTCTTCACGCAACTATAAGGACGTGCCAATAAACAAAACGTGGACGGAATCTATCAAAGGTTCACATTACTATTGTAAAACAAATATATATTTTGGCAATGAAATAAAATTTAAAATCTTTTATGAAAAAATACCTGGACGGTTTTTTAAACAAATCTATTTTGTAATAAGTTATATTTGGACGGTTTTATGGAAAGAAAGAATCCCAGTTCATTACAATCACAGTTTGTTATTCTGAAACTGAGTATGTTTCTGCTTTTTTTTTATTAAGAAGGGCTATGACATGGTCTACTTTCCCACAAATGGCATTAGGGATATTCTCTGAAGCAGCTGAGAAATTCTTGAGAAAGAATCCTCCCTCCGTTTTCTGTTTTTCACTCCGAATTTGTGAAGGAATGTTCCATTTTTTACAGAAATGTAATCTGAATTCAGCAAAGTATGTCCCATTTTCTGTATTAATCTAATCTGTGTTGAGAGACAGTGCCACACCCTGTAGAACCCAGTGACTAATGTGCTCTGTGGTGAAGAGATCAGCTTCAAATACAAGACCCACTCCCATGGCATTACGGCGCTCTGACGTCACGTAGACAGGAGTACGCAGGGTGTTCTTGAAGGATAAAACAAACGTTAAATAAAAATTTAAACAGAAAAAATACCTCCTCACAAAATTATATTTATGGTGAAATATGCAATGGTATCATCATTGCCCAGCAAGTTTATTCATCAGTATTAGCATGGTGAACGGTCACAATTTTGTCACAGAAATTTAGCACCGTGCTACACTGCAGGAGGTCAAGTCATGATATTTTAGTATTTTATTTCACTGTTTGTACACACCACAGCAAAAGCTTTGATATAAGAAGATTACTCTAATGTGATATATAATCCTAATCCTATAAGAACATTTTTGTCATTCCACTTCAATAATTTTTTTAAAAAAGAAGGAAAAAATGTTTTGTGAAGGTACAAACAACTTTCACTTACAGAAAGACACGACGCCCTCCTGTAATTCACCAACCAAAACCTTTCTTTTTTATAAGGTCAAAATATAAAACAAACAAACTCCAGGTAAACTCACCTGTAACTTGAGTCTATGAGCCTCAATGGGGATTACTTTAAGTACTGGCAACTCCTGGATCAGTTCCTTTGGTTTCTGTCTGATAATACATCCTTTCTCTATGTCCCAGCCAGCACCCTCCAAGTACAGACCATGTACAAAACAACCTGCCAAAGACAAATAGGAGATTTTTGAAAAGATGAATTTCAAAATATTTGTTTATTCTACCAACTAGGAAAAATGTTGTAAGATGAGATAATTCTGCAAATATATGTTGTAATATTTAAAAAATAATTCCAAGAAAGATAAAGAAAAAAAGAAGTCTTAAATTTTGAATCCTTAAATATCTAAGAAAAACCACATGTCACATCATGCGTTGTGATGACAACCACCGTTGTCCTCCAGTGTCCCTCCTCACCTTGATGAGCTCTTTCTGTGACGTCTTCAGGGTTCTGGTAGCTGGTGACAGAGGTGTACAGGGTGGACTTATCCAGGGGCCAGCCATTCTTACGACAGGTGGCCTGCACCAGGGCTGTCAGGTAGGATTCTGGGATATGGAGCCCTGACAGCCACATCACATTAGGCTCATCTTCCTCTATCTGTGATGAAAAGATTTGCATTTTATATATTTCAATTCAATTTCTTTATAATTTCTTTTTTTTTTGTTCTGTATATATCTGCAGGAATGGTTGCAATGTACAACCATTAAATGGGTTACAAAACAGATGATGACATTAATTTGACTTACAAACATACCATATGACATGAGCTACAAAGAATTAGGAAACAGTCAACATCAGAGCAAAATTTGCAAAAAAGTTTGCTTTCTCAATTCGCAGAAAACAACAGATGTAATAAGCATATGTTGATTTATGATTTTTAATTAACGGGAAACTCCAGCTGTTAGACCTTTAGTAAAATGGTTAACTAACATTTGGGCAAAATGTTTCCACCAATTGTTGACAAATAGATCAATTAGATATTTTTCCAATTTACTTTCATGAGATGTCAGATAGCTTTGACAAGCTTTAATACCCAATGCATTTTCTCCCTAACAGATCTAGTAATCCCTATTGTAATCAGTTTCTGTAATCATCCTTTACTACAGCTGTTCAATTACCAGATATCTGTCATGGCCCATTTAATATATTTCAAGTATTTAAACTAGTACTACTGAATCCTGTCTTAACACCCACTTAGACCTTCAACCACTAAATCCACCTGTCTATATCACGTCTTAGGGCAATGTGTACAAAGGTGATCATACAATGATAACATGGGAATACAATGGTTTTCTACATGTGAAGTGGGCTTGCGTTGATGAATCAATAATAATTATGGATAATTGAGCTGCTTTGAAAAAAAGCATTATACTTCAAGAATAAATTAACTTGAGAATCTTTCAAATGATGTCAACCCCTATATTCCAAACAATATAATAACAGAATCAAAATTTAAAATTTTTATAACCACAAATAGAAATTGATTATTTTATAGGACACTTACCCATACTGTGTACTGAGAATTTCTCTTCTGGAAATGGGTCATCCAGTTGCCCAGTGACTTCAGAGTGGCTGGAGCCAGACGCCTCCAGATTCCAGGCAACTGACCATTAAACAGGGACTTGGCCACATCGTCCAGCTCATTGCTCATACCAACTTCACCTGCCAAGGCCTGGAAATATCAGTGCAATGATATAAAGTAACACAATATATTTAGTATTATTTTTTATTGTTTAGCATATAAAAGATTCCATATCTCTAGTAGGTCTGTTTGACAAAATAAAAGTCTACTAAATTGCAGAAACCGCAGTACTAAACTAGAACGCCAATTTCTGGTATTTCTTCAACAAAGAATTTGAAAGGAGAAAAAAGTGTGTGTATGTGCCTGCATTCCTCATGGGTCTAATTCCTACAATTTCTAATATGTTGCAATCAACCTACCCTCTTCAAAGTGGACAGGGAGACCCTCATTCTCTTAATGAGAATATTAAATCTCTCCAGCTCCTGTAGCAGTACCACAGTGGTGGGGGTGATCTCAATGCCCAGCTTCTTACGGATCTTATCCATGTCATACTCTGGTGGCAGCTTGGCCAGAACATCAGAGGCAATCTTGTCAATGAAGTCTTCACGACTGATTCCAGAGCCAGTCTCGCCTAGAAATATGTACATTAAATATCTCAAATGAAAAATTAAAGCAATCACTGCTGTATATTTCTAAATATAAAGAGAACACAGTGCCTGTCTGGGACTACTTTTTGCAACCTCATAAAATTCATTTATGTGTGTGACTAGTTCAGAAAAAACATTGATCACAGCATAATTTATTACTCTTATCAATCATTCAGATCACTATTTTGATTGTTTTCTCAATTATTTAATATACAGAGGATACCACACCTGTTTGGGGCTGTAACTCCACTAAGTTACTCCACATTTCCCTGGCAGCAGAGGTGTAGTAACCAATCTCAGCATTGGGGTGTAACCCAAACACTTCAGGGGTGTTGGTCAGTGGGAGAGTCTCAATGTAATCTGGAAATATTGTCAATTCAATATCATTTATAACTAACCTAAAGAAATGTTTTACCAATAAACAAGAAAAAACTTTAATTGACTGTTTTTCTGTAAAATGCTATGAAATGAAACTACCCACCCTAATCATCTTCTTAGATATATACAAAAATTGCACCAGCATGCATGTGCATTTCTCAAGAAAATACATGTAAACATGACTTTTGCACTTACAACATAATATCTTAACACAAACAAATAATAATTAAAATAACACTTCACCACTTCACCTCACTGACTTAGTACGGGTAAAAATACATATTTTATGTTATTCAATATTATAATAAGAGCCTCCGGAATTTGAACATGTACATAAAAGACCTGCAGTTGTAGAAGGTTTAGTACAAGCAACATATATGACATAACTAACATTTACCATTCAAATTACAGTTTGAGCATTTAGTCTTTAAATGGTTAGATGTTATTTATTATAAACCTTATCCCATTTCAGTAAAATATCAAAAATATATCAAAACATAGGGTACATATAATTTTTCTACCTATAATAAGGATTTTGAGTAGCTTACAAAACTTTAATATGTTTACATGAACAAATAGATATTTGCCATTTTCTTCTAACCTACAGCACCACCTTATTCCTATCTAAAGATTTATACAGTACAAGACGCTGTAATATACATAACCTAAGAATAACAGACTTTTTTAAAAAAAAATCATGTTTTAGTTTACTTATGATTCCCAAAGTCCCACTGTGAGTTGGTCAATTTGTTATCCACATTAATGAAATCAAAGATTGCATGCAGTTTATACCAGAACACCAGATGTACCTACCAGTATACCCCTTGTATAACTCTTTGAGTTAGGAATAAAAGAAAGAACAAGTTTAGCATTCACAATTATAAAAATATCATGAAAATAGAACTCTTATCTAATACAACACTGATGATATCTTCAAATGCATCAGACAATCAAATGCTAAAAAAGGTATATATCATTTACTATTATGTGACATAAATATTCTTGGTAAGTAGATATATGTATCTTTTCCAATTCAACATTCACATTTAACTGCAATAAAACACCATTTGAACACTCAGTCTAGCACAGTGAAACACCAATGCAGTAAAATAAATTGAAGCATAATAAACTATAAATCACATATACCGCTCTGTTCAAGTAAATTGGCAAATGAAACAAAATAGCAACAGAAAAAATTGGCATATTGGCAAATATGTAAAACAAGGTTTGCAACTGTGAACTTTAAGACATTAATCTTAGGGTATCTATTGTAAATAAAATGTACACATTAAAGTTTAGGGGAGGACGGTTGGGTGGTTTTAATGCTAAATTGATTTTTTAAATGAGAAAAATTGCACTGGCATAAAACAATCTCCTGCCGACAAGGTAAAATATGTAATGGACAAACACTGGTTTTCATCATTTATGCTATAAACTACAATGTGCAAGGGGAGGGGGCAGCCTTACCATAGGAGACTGGGTCAAAGTCAGAGCCTGTACTGCAAACTTCTGGGTCTGTGCCCAGGGAAAGATATAAATTCAATACAGTTAGATCCACAGTCAATCAATCAAACTATAGAGTATAAGCATAAGTCAATTGTATCAATACCAATAAATAGGAGAAATAATAAATAAAGGACAATGTCATGCACTCAGCCAACACCATGCACTGTTGAAAAAACCAAACTACCTTCAGCCCAAGCAATTGGGTTAAGTTTTGCTGAAGAAGGCTTTTTCTTGGGTCTAGTTTCTTATAGGAAAGAACAGAATCGGTCAATGCCCTTCTCTTACAATAGCATTTCCACAACATACCACTACATACTTTTACAATTACTGATGAGAACTGAACATGACGCAGCATGACATATGACATGACAAGAATGTATGACACATGACAAATAACTGTCAAACTAGCTGTCCCTGATGTATAACCATATACATGTTATCTAGTTGGTGTAGTTTGCTTTAAGATGCACACTGCAGTAACTCAAACCTCTTGCTTTTACTTGCAAGTATAAAATTAAATGTACACATCCTGAAATGATTTGATATCAATTAAACAAATCACACCTATGAATTGATTGTACCCAGACTTCCCTGTAAAAAAATGAACATTCACTGTAGGATAAAATACAAATGTACAATGTCTTTACCAAAACCAGCTCAGTGTGACATTTACCTGTGTAGACATCTCTCATGCCAGTTTCAGGGATTTTGTAGTCAACTTCTTCATTCACATAGAAATGGAATGGCTGGAAGGTGTCAAAGATGAAGTCTCCCATGTATTCATCCATATAGGTGTTCAGGATGCGTCGATCAAAGTTATCAATGGCACGGCCTCCGTACATGACCTATCGAGACAGATATCATAATTTGTTTATAATGGTATAACTAATTAAATAAATAATACCATCAATAAATAATAATAATAATAAGAAAAATAATAGCAACAACATTAATTTTTGAATTATCACTTAATACATGTTATTTTATTTTTTCTTTCCTGAATCACTTACAGTAAAACAAATAATCAGAGCAAAAATATGTAACACATCATAGGGCAAAAGCAAATAACTTCAAACATCCAATCAGACAATCTGACACTCTCTCATTTTATTAAAAAAAGGTTTCAGTAATGGGATAATGTTAGAATTTTTCAGTGATATTGAAAGGAATTGGTTAGAATTACCTCTCCAATCAAGTACTTCAAGCTGTTCCATGGTATCTTAGTCTCATTGTTCTCATGAGCCTTGGTCAGGTAGGTATTCAAGATCTGCATGCACACCTGGAAGTCTGACTCATTGAAATCATAAGGCACATTCCACCCTATCTTCCCATACTTCCTCCTCTCTTGGACCACAGCGTGGAAGAAGGCCAGCACAAAGACCAGGGAGGGGAAGGCAGGGTGGGGGNTTGTTCTCATGAGCCTTGGTCAGGTAGGTATTCAAGATCTGCATGCACACCTGGAAGTCTGACTCATTGAAATCATAAGGCACATTCCATCCTATCTTTCCATACTTCCTCCTCTCTTGGACCACAGCGTGGAAGAAGGCCAGCACAAAGACCAGGGAGGGGAAGGCAGGGTGTGGGCACTCCACTAGAGCTGTGGCTGGGATCTTGAAGTAAGTACTGCGCAGGTTCAGCTTCAGACCATTGGGAGGTTCTGTGACAACCTGAAATGGAAAAGACACATGTTGTTTTTTAAAGAAAGATTTTCAGAATAAGTTACTTGAAGAAGTTAATGGTTTACTGTCTAGTGTACATCTTTTCTTTCTTAATTTCTTTCTTTCATTTTCTTTATTATTATTATTTTTTTTTCTTTGCATTCATTGGACCAAATATATGAAAATACAAAATATATATTAAATAGTTTATGAATCTTTAGAGTTACTGAGGTTAAATTCTTTTGTAAAGAAACAAAGTAAAAATAACCCCTTCAACTTACTTTAAGTGACCTCTGCAGGATACCAATGGGGAAAGCTGAGGTTGGCTCAGTGGTCAGCCAGAGGCGGAAGTCTGGATGAGGCTTTGCCAGTTTCTCTATCTCCTTCTCCAAGTCACGCAACCATCTCACCAGTAGATGGCAGTTCTGCAACATGAGCCACTGACCTCTAGCCACAGCTGTTTCCAGGAACTGCATGGCAATCTGAAAAAGGTTGAACATGGTGCTAATAATACATCTCTTAATATTAATTAAATATTGATTAAAATAGAAATATTTAATTTCATTCACCAAGAATAAATCCAGCTATTGCTGGAGTGCTTGGAATACGCAGCATGTATTTTTATATCATACAAAATAACTGACAACCACAAAAAAAAAGAACCCAACTTATCATCAATATAAGTTTACCTTCTCCTGTCCCTGTCCCATGGACAAGAACTTGAGTTTGTTGGTTCCAAATCCAGTCCTCTCAGCCAGCTTCATCAGATCACTGGCAGGGTCAGATCCTGGGCTCAGGATAAACACGATGGGAGAGGTGGGCGTACTCTGCTCAAAGATGGCCTCAAAACTGATGATAGGTGGAGTGACATACTTCTCACCCATAACTTTGGTGATGTAGTCTGTGATGGCTCTGTAGATACGATCCACTCTCCAGCAGCGGAGAAGCATCAGGCGTTGGAAGTCAGAGAGGCTGTCTTCATATTTCAGTGGGAAAGGCTGAGATTCTGGTGAATCATGGTCAAACCACTGGAAAAGTAAAGAGTGGATGGAATAAAAGTGAAGAAGGTTGGGCTGACTCAGCTTTAGCATTCATCTGTTTATTCTAAAAGGATTATGTGGTCATTCATGGGATACAGAATAAAACAATGGGTTACTTTAAAAATGAGACTTGAGACAATGAACACACACAAACTATCCAATCCAAAACAGAACATCATATCAAAATACCTGTTTCCACTCCTTCTCATTCTTCTCTACATCTTCCAGTATGGTTCCAAAAGCACCTTTTTCTATCTCTGCCAATCTAATCATGTCCTCCCAGCCCTGTTCTGGGACCCATTTAAATGGACGGCCTCGCTTGCTCTTCTCCAGTGCTATGCTACCCTGGAACACAGAAGGAATATCATATGTTAGCGCGCTAGGTGAGACTACAAGAAACAGTACTCATATACTGTGAAATACAACAGAAAATGCTACCCTTTGACAACATGTACACTGATGCTGTATAATATGTCTGTCACATCTGCTCACTGATATTAAATTGCAAGTGCCCACACATGTATGCTTATAGACTTAAACACAAAGATTTGTTGAGCTTGACTTCTTTGTGCCGGAAGAGATAGTGACATTTATCTGCTGAACAATCTGCTTTTCTCATGCATAACCTCATAATCCATGAAATAACATGCTCCCTACATAATATAGATGTAAACTGTTGCTAGAAATAGACAAAAGTTGGCAATAATTAAATCAAAACATTCTGTAATCTATTAACACCAATCAAAATGACTGTGACTTCTATATTAAACATAAACTTATAGTTTATGTGTTTCAACTGTAAAATAAAATGGATTAAGGGGTCTAATGTGCGTCATAAAAATAACATACAGTGAAGATGGCATGCTGCAATATGTGTGGTATCTGAATGGTAAGAAAAATGTATGTGCCTGAAAGGTGGTTGTGCAGTGAGGATGTTGGGGAATGGGACTCACCTTTACAATTTGTGTTTCCTTTTGACAGTCCAGATGTAAAGAATGCCAGTTTAACAAATTTTACAACTTATATGTTTCTTAAATAATGTTATTGGCATCTGAAAAGGTATCTTAGTACTAAAACATTTTGTCACGTGTGTATGTATGTTCATAATGATAGGTATGTATTATAATATGTGATTCACAGAAAAATTGAGTTTCAAGATAAGTTAGTAGCAGGCCTTATGCATAACACAATAACACACCCAACTGCATGTTATTAGAAAAGGGGAAGCTGTAGTTATTTTGGATATGATAATCTGAAAATGTTACTACATTATCTATTCATGTGCAGTACCTTGATAAAGAAGTCCAGTTCCTCTTGTCTGATCCTTTGCTCATCCATCTCCAACTTCACTGTGATTTGGAAGGAGAATAACAGCTTGTGTTTCTCAAAGATACCTGGAAGTCAAATAACATTGTAAACATGTTTAAAAAGACAAAGACAGCATCAGAAATAATTAATGAGTATGTAGAAAATTCCTAAACATTACCTTAGGACGAGAGCCAATTTTAAAGAGTCAGTTATTGTACAAAAAGGAAATAACATGCATCCTAATTTTTTTTTCATCCTCAAAGCAAATATTTTAAGAAAAAGATATCGGAAATATTATGCTATCTATTTTACTCATTTTTGAAGAACATTTCTTACCTGTGCAACCATAGTTGTAGACATTGTGTGTCAAAGTATCCATGATATTCCTCAACCTCTTCTGCAGTATAGTATCTGGCAAGCTCTTCTTCAGAGAGAACTGGAACACATCCAGGTAAGCCGCCAAGGAATACTGATACATAGTATTAATACTGGCCATCTCAGCAAGGATGAAAAACAAAATGGCACCACGCTTGGCTGCAGGACGGTACCCATCACGAAGCTTGTCAATATCAATGGCAGTCTTGGCTCCAAGCTTCAACTTTTCTGCCACCTCAGATGCTTTGGCTTTTGTTTCTTCAAGGGTCTGGATGAGATCTGTGTTGTCCAACATGTTGCCTGTAGAAGTAGCCAGTTCTCTCAGCAGGGCATCCTCCAGGTCCTTCAGCAAGCTCTTGTTGGCACTGAATATGAATGAAGGGGTTGATGAATACGAGTACACTGCATATAAATGACCTTTTGTCCCAGTCCATTAACTGTATAAAAATTAAGACAAAAACCTGACTGAATGAGACACATCTCAACCTATATCTTCTAATACTAATTCAAAGAAAATAAGAAAACTTGTCACATACCTTGTTTCCTGGATCAATCTTTCTCTCTGCTCTTCCAGCTCTTTCCTCTCTGACTTCACAATCACACTCAGCAACTGGTCTTCCAGACCCTGTAGAAAATGATGACATCAGGTCATTCACTTGTGTATTTATTTGTACAGACAATAAAAAATGACTGGGTTGTGTTTTCATTCACAAATAGCATTATTAAAATAATCTGTCTAATGTCTGGTAAAAGATTTTCTATACATTCTAAATACAAATATACATACAAGTTTACTAAATCAATACACTGTAATAAAACTACAAATTTCCACTTTTTAAATTAAAATTCAATAATTAGACATAAATGTGAATATTTTAGAATGCCTTTGTTGTGCACTGAAAATGGGATATCTTATATTTTACCTTGAGAGTGACAGTGTAGTTGATGACCATAGACTTGCCAAAGTGAGCAGGGGTATACTTGGGGTTAGACAGCTTGGTGTTCAGGTACAGTCTGAAGTTAGGATCATAATCCACTTCCTTGTCTCCAAGCATGATAAATTCTCTACCCTGACCACCTAGAACAAAGAATAAAATAATTCACTACTTTTATGAAGGGAATGAAGGAATACAAGAAGAAAATATTATATTTAAACACATATTAACTTATGTCTGATTTATCTAAAAGAATTTATTTTATTTTCATGACACTGCTTTCAAATGTTCTTGTATTAGATGTAATCAAACCATTTTACTAATGCCTCTGTAATTATTAGTAATTAGTTAATGTATTAACAGTTTTATAATTAGAATGACTCTACAGTTGCTTACCTTTGATGTTCTTCTCGAGCACATTATCAATGACAGGATCAATGTATTCATCCACATCTTGGAACAAGAATGGGAAGCCATACTTGATGGCCATCTCCAACTGCTTCAGGAAGTCTGGGTCATTGAATGAGCTCACCTGCAAACAAAATAAGTAAATCAGTTAATTGTGCCTTTCTTAAACTATTTAATACCCAGTATTATATCAAAAAATCAATGGTATTTGCAGTTTAGTAAATGTGTATGGTCATTGGGTATTTCACCTTTTACCTGACAGTTTATCAACAATTACATATTTCATAAATATACATTTAAAAAAATACCAGCATATGTACATAAATAATTAATACTTAAATAGATAATCATTCATGGTGATATTGTGCATGTATACATATGCTTACTTTGAGATTATGTGGCTCCTCTTTCTTCTTGATCCAGTTGAGGGCTTGTTGCTGTGGGTCAATACAGAGTGGGAAGCGGCTGGCACGAGTGGTCAAGATGCCATTCTGAATGGACAGCTCATCTGGAGGCAAACTCTCTGATGTCCATCTGAATGATCAAATAATGTTTGTGAAGAAACAGTTTCTGAACAATTTCTCTCTGTTACAGATAACTACACAATACACTTCCTCTTTCTGTTAACATTATTTCTGTTGGTATGCAAAATATTGACTGTCTTAACAAGAGAAAGGATTCAAAATGAGTGCCAGTAACAGTAACTAAAGAACAGAAAAGTTTGTAAGAACTAATAAACTAATTCACTGCATCACTGTACAAGATCTTTGTAGTTTTGTTTTAAATTCCTTAAAATGAATTAGAAAAATTGGGCAACTCATTACACAGAAAACCAACAACTCACTTGCTGATCTCTACATCATTAGTGAGCAGTTGTTCCAAAGCAAAAGGCTGACTCATGGGGATTTGCAGATCCAGAATATTCTTTTCCCAGTTGTCATTCATCATAGCACTGCGGAACTCCCAACTGAAGGCTCCCACATAGCTGAGGAAGGCCGAGCCCTGGAGACAGTCACCAAGAAGCCTGATCCTCATCTGCTTCAACTCTTCAAGCTCTTTGGTCCATCTGGAAGACAATGGAGAACATATATTTATAATATATATAAATAATATGAATCTTCAATCTTGAAATAAAGCAACACAGGATAATAGAACATTATTTCTTTGTTCAACAGAAAAATCTCCACCATAATTTCACAAAAGGCAATACTGTACATAATGAATATTTTAAAGATTGAACTCTAACATATTGTTTTTTTTGTCTAAGACTTATTGAGCAACATTTAAAGATTGTCACTGGACAGATATGAAATAGATTCATCGATATGACACCTACCTAACATTTTCTGAACCTAAGCCAGAGATAAGTTTATCAGCAGCAATCAGACGTCTCTCCATGATCTCAGCCTCTTCCTGTAGAGCCTGCTTCTCTGCTATGGCATTCTCATAGCGCTGAGCAAGATCTGCCAGAGTGGACTCTAGAGTGGCCACTTCCTTTGTAATCTTGTCCAAGTCACGCTTGGCCTGGTGGTAGCTCTTTTCCAGTCTTGCCACCTAAGAAGATATTAAGAAGTTAATACATATTATGTGTTTAGCAGTTCAACAATCATATCTTTTGGATAGTCATACGGTTATAAAAAAAAAGTTAAAAATAATGAAGTGCTAATGGAAAGTAAGAAATAAACAATGAAATGATAAAAATACTGTTAGCATTTTTTATATTTTATATTTCTATTTTTTCATATTTTGTAATATCTGTTTATTGCTTTGATTGTTAGATGGGAATCTTGCTTTCTTTTCTGTTTTATTTTTACCAATTATGGTGACAATCATGAAGGTACCATTTTTTTAGGACTAACTACCTACTATAGAAAAGTACTATCACATTAGTGACAAACCTTGTCTCTCTTAGGCTTAATCTCCCTGGCTACCACACAGTAACCCAGTACAGCATCTACAAACTTCAGTAGACCATATCCAGCTTTACTGATGGTCTTCATTTCATCCTGAGTCACTTCACCCTCCTTCAGGAAACCTACAATTATAATTAATATGTTCAGCATATACTGTGATGATGTATTGTACTATCATGTGATGTGCATATCTGTATCACTTTGAGAACCATTACAACCACTACAGTAGATTTTTAACTATACGACAATATTAAATCTGTGAATTTTAAGCTATACATATCATACTGAAAAAGAATAGGAAAATCAGAGAGGGTATGGAATTAGAAAGAACATCTTCCACTTCATTATTCATGCAACATCTATTTATATACAACATTTTGTCTGACAGTAAAAATGGAAAGTAGTCTGATTAAAGATGCTTAAACAAAAAGCTTCATCAATGCCATGGTCACTACAGACTGACCTTTGACAGTGGACACCTGTTTAGGAGTGATGGCATCTACATCCATCTCAGTGAGAGACTTGAGGAAGTTAGCCTCAGACATCATTCCCTTGGCAGACTTCCAAGACACCTCCTTGATTCCTCTCATTACAACAATACACTCACACACTGTCTGCACCATCTTAGGGGGCTTGGCAAATGACCTAAAAGGAAAAATATACATACATTTTTACGAATATCATTGGAAAAAAATTACGTGTTAAGTATAGTTTTCAAAATAATTTTTAACGCTAATATTTTAAACCAATGTTTCTTTTTTTTTTGTACCTAATTTCTGTGACGTCTGACTTGTCAAGGTCATCCAAGGCAAGACGGGCTGCCTCTAAAGCTGGCAAAGCTTCAGCCAGTGATGCCTCTGCATCAGCCTAAAAATGCAAAATAGAAATGAATAAAACTTCATACTGAATCTCTAACATCAAAATACACTGAAAGTCATACATAGTAAGTCTGATAAAAAATACAAGCTGGGCAAATAACACCATGGAATGATAAAAAATAAATAAATAAATAAATAAATAAATAAATAAATAAATTTTTAAAAAACTCATGCACAAAATCTCACCTTCTCCTCACTAATAATTTTACTCTGTTCCTCTATCTCCACTCCCTTTGCTTCAGCCATTGCCTTTTTCTCCTCAGCATGTGCTTTACCAGTGGCAATCTCCTCTAGGAGTTCCTCACAGGCAGCTGTCTTCTCTGTCACAGCCACCTTCTGGACAGCCAGCTTCTCATTCAGCTCATTCAACTGACCGCTGGCCTCGGCTAGCTTGGTCATGCCTCCTCCCAGACGCTCACACTGGAAAAGGATTGTAGCACTGCAGGCTCAACCACATGTCTTGCAGTATATTAAAGGCTTGAAGATATCATCAACTAATGATTTTCTTCTTACATTAAAGGTGCAAGAAGTAATGAATGCAAGCACTGAAGAAAAAAGGAAGCCTTGCATATTTATGCACTCCCATCATGGTGTTTTACATTTTGCTATGTACTTTTCAAAAACAACTTTTTCAATGATAAGGTCTACTATTTGAGCAGAAACAAACATTTAATTTACCTGTGCTAAAATAAAGTTGTCCTTTTCTTCCAGAAGGCGGAGATATGTACTGATGAAATCCAGGTAATTCTTAGGAGTGACATAATTCAATCTCCTAAGTTTTTGCAGGAATTCTATACTATATGTAGTCACAGACTGGTGTACATGTACAATGTGACTGACTATCTTACTGTGTTGGTCCTCTGGCACTAGGGGATTCTGAAAAGATAAATGTAAATCATTATCCATGAACTCGTACATTAACCAAAAGAAGATTAAACTNCTAATTTCTGTGACGTCTGACTTGTCAAGGTCATCCAAGGCAAGACGGGCTGCCTCTAAAGCTGGCAAAGCTTCAGCCAGTGATGCCTCTGCATCAGCCTAAAAATGCAAAATAGAAATGAATAAAACTTCATACTGAATCTCTAACATCAAAATACACTGAAAGTCATACATAGTAAGTCTGATAAAAAATACAAGCTGGGCAAATAACACCATGGAATGATAAAAAATAAATAAATAAATAAATAAATAAATAAATAAATAAATTTTTAAAAAACTCATGCACAAAATCTCACCTTCTCCTCACTAATAATTTTACTCTGTTCCTCTATCTCCACTCCCTTTGCTTCAGCCATTGCCTTTTTCTCCTCAGCATGTGCTTTACCAGTGGCAATCTCCTCAAGGAGTTCCTCACAGGCAGCTGTCTTCTCTGTCACAGCCACCTTCTGGACAGCCAGCTTCTCATTCAGCTCATTCAACTGACCGCTGGCCTCGGCTAGCTTGGTCATGCCTCCTCCCAGACGCTCACACTGGAAAAGGATTGTAGCACTGCAGACTCAACCACATGTCTTGCAGTATATTAAAGGCTTGAAGATATCATCAACCAATGATTTTCTTCTTACATTAAAGGTGCAAGAAGTAATGAATGCAAGCACTGAAGAAAAAAGGAAGCCTTGCATATTTATGCACTCCCATCATGGTGTTTTACATTTTGCTATGTACTTTTCAAAAACAACTTTTTCAATGATAAGGTCTACTATTTGAGCAGAAACAAACATTTAATTTACCTGTGCTAAAATAAAGTTGTCCTTTTCTTCCAGAAGGCGGAGATATGTACTGATGAAATCCAGGTAATTCTTAGGAGTGACATAATTCAATCTCCTAAGTTTTTGCAGGAATTCTATACTATATGTAGTCACAGACTGGTGTACATGTACAATGTGACTGACTATCTTACTGTGTTGGTCCTCTGGCACTAGGGGATTCTGAAAAGATAAATGTAAATCATTATCCATAAACTCGTACATTAACCAAAAGAAGATTAAATTATACAATATCGTCAGTCAGCACCTCCTTTACAGTAATGTGCAATGCATTTATGTATCTAAATGTGTGTATGAAAAATATTAGGTGGAACAAATGCTCAAGTTTTTTTCCATGATAATATCTTTGTGCCACTTTAAGTGCCCCATACTTACTTCTGGAGATACAAAGACACTGGCCACTGCATACAAGGCTTGTTCTGGCCAGGGGAAGAACCAGTCAATGTTGGTGTTGTTCACCATGCCTGAGAAATAGAGGTGAAAGGTTAAACAGTTATAATCCACGTAACAAAAATCAATGAATAAATATTTAAGACTCTCTAACAAAGCTCTAGCAAATCCGCCAAAATCGTATCTAAATATCTTAATCTTCACAGCTAGTTTTGCATTTCAAAGTTATCTGACTGATACTATAACTGAACAAAAATGACTTTTCTAAAACAATTAAATTACATTATATCAAATAAATGTTTCAACTAAATCTTACCTGGAAAGTTTCTACACCTGGTTCTCAGTGTGTCACCTGTGGGGGACATTGCCATGACTATGTGAAGATTGTTAGCACATTTGTTCACAAAATAATTCCAGATATTCTCTCTGGCTGGACCAGAGCCTGCCTTCATGGCCTCATTACGTATCTAAAAGATGAAATATGATCAAGAGAAGTAGAAATATATGTATAATAATAAACTTTAAATGCATGAAACACAAGGTAACATTGTAACAAGCACATATAAAAGGTTTTTAAAATTAATATGAAAAACTAGATTTCAAACGATGATTTTAATCCATATCCATTTATTTATGATTTTTTTCTTGTTCTTTTATCTAAGAAAAGCCCACTATCAATTTCAAACAGACAAAAAAAAAAAAAAATAATAATAACCTGGCCTATAATCCCTTCCTTCTCATCATCAGGGTAAAGAGCAGGCACCATTCCAGATGTCAACATATTATTTATCAGCTCCAAGAATCCCTCCTCAACAACATGCTGGTCTCCAAACATGAATACAACCTTCTTATTCTCAATTCCAAGTTTATTATATAGAATCTTCAGATCATCACGGAAACTGTTCTCGCTGTACCCACGACTGAGTGTGATCTCAAACACTTCACATGAAGCAGTGTACGCAGCCAGGCGAGTGATGCTTTGTTTTCCACTTCCACCTACACCAACCAACAGTGCATGACCGCGATCCATACGAATCACACGGTGGACACGGGTTAAATGGGACAAGGCATCGTCAAAAAGGACCAAGTTCATTGGTGTATGGTTTTCATTGTATTCTTCCAAAATCTGACAAAAAAGATTTGGGATGCTCATTATGATAAATTCACAATTGGGGAAGAAAACAAATTTTAATTGGTAGTTAAGAGGGAATTTTAATAAATGATTGCATTTTAACTTTTGCTACTGTTCTACACATTTTTTGCTGTAAGAAAAATAAAGAGTTAAATTAAACAATGGTAACCAAAACACTCTTCTGTACCTCTTGAAACAAAGCCTTTGAAGCTTCAAAGTCTTGGATATCCTCATACAGTCTTGGCTCTGCCTCATCAAGTGCTGTGCGGTAGTCCCCAAACAAGATTGGTTCTCTCATAACAAATTCAAGCTCCTTCTTAAAGTTTTCTTCCAATAGGTTCTTAATATATCCCTAATATGAAGTATAAAACAAAAATATCTCAGCTCTAAATGAAACTTAATGTGAATGATGATTTTTTTTGTCTGAGCTGGAAATGGAAAACATATCGTAAAGATGTAAACAGTCTGAAAGGAAATAAATTTTCAACTTAGAATGACCCCTGCATCAGTTTTAATTTAAAATTAGGTACACAAATCATACTGATGACCCCATCAATATTATCTTACAGTAACTTGCTCCTGGTCAGCCTCGTTAATCAGCCTGTCATAGATGACCCTAAGACACTCATTTCTCCACACACGGACAAACTTGTCCACCGTGGGAAACCTGTCTGGAGTGGTCAGGCACAGACCGTTGGTGATTCTGGACAGGTCACGAAGGTTGAAGATGTAATGGAACTTAGAGGGTGTTGGAGGCATGTCTTTCACAACAGTGCTAAGAGAGATAGAGGATAATTATGATATAAATTTCTTCTTTTTTTTGTACAAAATACTGTATGAATTCTGCAGAACTATAATTATGGAACTATAAAGGCTTTATTGCAATGCTTTTATTTGTCGTTACATTTTCTAAAACAACACTAAACAAAATCACTATTCTTTTTTATTTTGAAAGCAGGAATGCTTATCAAATATGAAATCCTTTGTCAATCAAGTTTTTTCATTCAAAATTATTTTCATTGTGATCAAAAGTACTAAACTTATCTTCTCAATGTTTATGAATCAAAGTTAACTTACTTGTAAAGCTCCATAGTCATTCTAATGATGGTGCCTCCTATATCTTGGACCTCCTTGGGGAAGGACTGCAGATGTCCCATCAATATAGAATTGTAAATATGGAACAGGGATTCTTCTGCTGGGAATGTCATGTTGAACACACTAAACAAGGACACAAAGCGTGGATCTGTTTCATTACGGCCACCACCAGCTTTACCCATGGCTGCCAAGAAACCAATGTCCTTGATGTTCTTCCAGTTAAGATCCTTCCCACGATCATAGATGCCGCCTCTGTCCAATAAGAGCTTCAACAGGGCAATAGGTTGTTGTGTTCCATAAGTGTCAACCTGTAAAAGGGTAAATCACATGATACTGTATGAATAAAAAATTTACAAAAAGTAAAACAAATTTAAACAAAAGTTTCTGTACTTCTTTATCACATGAAAGATGAGACAACTGATACAAAACAATACCGCATTATATTCATCAATATGAACACATTACCTGTGGCATGTTCATGTCATCAATGAAGACCAGCATCCTCTTCCCTGGTGGAGGTCCGTAAGTGTCCTTGGTCCTTTTCTCCACACTGGCCTCCAAGTTACGCTGGACGTCAAGGGAAGTGGTTCTTGAGGAGAAGTTCACATTCAGCAACAGCTACAAACAAACAAAAGTATTAATAGAATTTGGGTATACGCTACTTGTCCCCCCATGCCTAAACCTGTTATACAATTAGCAACAAGTTGAAATATCTAAACATGTACTATTATGCACTACTGTTTACTCTAAATCATTCAACATGCATGATCTAAAATTCCACACCATAAATACATGACGTCTTGCCAATCTATTTTGCAAAGGTAACGAAAATCAATTTGACTAGATATTCATTTATATGCTGCTGACAAAAACACATTTTCACTGATATCCCACTTTCTCAACTAACATGTGCTTCCTGATCCAAGTTTCTGAGGAAATCTTGAATTGTTGCAGTCTTTGAGGTACCAGTGTCACCCACAAGTACCACAGGCCTCTTAATTCTCATCATCAACTGCAGCAGCCAGGTGGTACGCACTGTGTCCACTGTAGGGACCAGAATTTCATTGAATTTCTTCTCAGGGTCATGAATGTATTTGGGAACCAGTGATGACCATGGCAGCCACTGTTTCTTCTCAGCATCGAAGAAATATTCAAACAGGGTGGGTGCTACATTTGGCATTTCACCTGAGAATATAATCAAAAACATGGTTGTCAATAATTGATTATCTGTTACACAATTTGTATAAAATAATGGAATTATTAATAGAATAAAAACATACAGAAAACATTTTTTCAGAAAATGTCTGTGCTGTGAACAAGAAATAGAGCACTTGCTGATACTAGAAATACATCAAAATCCATCCATTAGTAAACAGCTTTAACATTATAGTAAATGTCTTAATCAAACAAGTGTGGATTCTCATGACCTTATTATTGTCCCTTACTTTGAATGACAGCTGTTAATGAACCGAAATTTTATCCCTACATAAAATAAATGGTCTGCAAGAGAAACATAACAACACCAGTCCATACCAATATTTGCAATCTTGGTTTCATCATCCACAGTGGGCAGTGAGGCCAGGTATTTAACCTGTGCATCAAACTTGAGCCGTCCATCCTCCAGCAGTCCAGCCCCCAGTGACCAGGTCATAGCCTGCAGGAAGTAAGCCTCCATCACCTCAAACTCTAAAACCTCCTTCTCCAGGAGAGCATCCAGCATATTGGCCAGCTGGGTCACCTATTGAAATAGATTATGTGGATTTTGTATTGTTTGATATATCTTTTTCAATATCATGAAAAACTATGGTGGCTGAATGAATTATTTTTCTACATTTTAGTCAATTATCAGAATCACAAAGATAACCTGCATCAATAATTATATCAGTACAAGAAGCAAATATCAAAGTGTATCCACCTACCATATTCAGATTTGTCAGAGGCACAATGGTCTTCAACTTATCTCCTTGTTTCCCATCTATAACACCTTCAGTGATCATCTCAATGAGACAGACAATGTATTTGTCATAGAGCTGTTTCAGGAACTCTTTCTCAGTCTTGCTCTGCCTGAGGTTGAGCCACTTGTCCCAGAAGGGCTGGTAGCCCAGGTCCTTAGGGTCCACATAGACCATACCACACCTGGATACTGTGGCAGGTGAGGCATACTGGAGATCATACACCTGTGGTATAAAGAGAGTTGTCATTATTGTTTTGTTGTATGATGACAATTTAAGAAGCAACCTGCATTGGGTAAAAACAAGATACTTTGGATGATAGATTTCCAAGAATTGTATTTATTTATTTATCTGTCTATTTATTTATATCATTATTGAATACTTTTTAGAAACACACTAAATAAAGTTAAAATATAACCCATGATAATAATATATCAGGGCCAAATTTAAACTGTTCAAATCATTTTTATTTTACTGTCATTTCTTAAGTTATATTCCAGGCAACATGGCAGAAACCCTATTTGCTGAGGAAAAAAGACTTACCTCAAACAACAGAGCACAATGTTTCTGTAACCTGATTCTCTCTCCATTTGCCAGAGTCAGCAGACGGTTGTCATCCATCACAGAGTTCATGTTTTCTACCCACAATGCATCAACATCCCCATCAAACACAATGTACTTCCTCTCATTTTTATCTGTGGGTTTGTTGATCTCTCTGAAGATGTTGGACAGCAAACCATCTGTCCAGTCTCTGGTTGTAGGGTCAAGGATACCATACAACTCCACTACTGGCCTGTCTTTGGGGTTGATGGTGTACATCTTGGTCACAGTGTTCAGCCTGTAAGAACAGGGTGGCAATTAGCACTAAAGCACATGTAGACTTCTTAGCTTTCTCAGATTTTCTTTTTATGATACATTTTTTCTTTTTGCTTCTGATATATGCATACTTTAACTAAAATTAAAATTGAATTTATACAAAAATGATGAAATTGAACAAGTAGAGAATAGGAATTAAATCTATCTAGAGAACTTACCTAGTCTGTGCCTGTGCCATGGTGTTGAGAACCACAGACTTGCCACCCCCAGTAGGTCCTACTATCATAGTAGTGTGCCTGGTTAACATGGTTTCATACAGCTGGATGACTTTGTCAGCCTGGAAAAATCAGGTAGTCCTATACAGTAATTCTATAACTTATGCTTTTATAACTCTATAAATTTTGCAGATTTGGGTGTATTCAATATAAAACCAAAGAAAACATGACATGTTTTAGGAGTGGCTGAAGCCTTGAACTCTTTACTACTTTAAACCCTAACTCACCTGTTGTGGCAACAAAATATAGTTATTGTCCACCAGCACTCCCTCCACAGCATCATTAAAGTTAGGGTATCTGACCCTGGGGCAGTCCAGTCCTGGGAACAAGTCCCCTATCAGACCCAGGAACAAAGGTACATCTTCATACACAAACTTGGGCAAGTTCATGTCACGCAGAGCTCTCATTAACACAACATCCTGGAAGCAAAGATTTTGAAGAAACAGTTAGAAATGTCCAAAAACACACAAGGAAAATAATCAACAATGAAAGATCAGCCAAAAATTTAAAAAACAATGTTTTAAAAGATGGTCAATATCAAAGGATTAAAGAACTGTAAACAGAACACATTGTTTCTTTTTTCTGTTTAGCACCAGCTGTCATATATAGGGTGATCAGCACAAGGAGTCATTCTTTAAGTTATAATGCTTTTTTATAATAAAAAGCTAGTCTGGCCACCATACCTCCTGTAGATCTGGGGATCCTCTCTTCAGTTCTCCTGCCATGACCAATACAGACTTGAGAGCTCTCAGACCAAAGTCATAATGATACTGCTTGGACAACTGCTCCTTTGACAGTTTGTACAACACTGTCATCTTCTTGGCTAAGATCTAAAAGATAAAACATTTAAATATTATTTCATTCCTCATAATATCTAATTTTCAATTGAATAATCTTGAATATTTGTTTTCATATTTGATAAAGTGTTAAAGCCAAATTACAAAAAAATAACTCAATTGTCCAAAATTCACTGTTCATTTTTCGTAACTGCAAATGCAAACTTCTACATTCCCTTTTTCTCTAATTAAGCATAATAATGTGTTGAAAAGTAAAAATAAAACATTATAAATTTCATGAGGCAACCTCGTACCTTAGCCAAAAGGAATCCTTCTGAAAACAACATAATTTCACAGATCTGCTGGAGATCAGGGACAATGACCACCACAGGTCTGAACAGTGCTTTGACAGACTCTGGCAGCTCTGTGCGCCCTGCGTAGCCAGGGTTCATGGTGATAAAAATCCCCATACGAGAGTCCATAGCAATCTCCTGACCTTCAAACTATAATGGAAAGAGAAGCAACTGATTACAGTAATGGCATTTGATTTTGATTATTATCTGTAAAATGCTGGACTGTAAAATTTTTGAAGAAAAATAGAAAATACAAATTAACAAACATACAAATAATGCAGATATTTTCAGGACAAGAATCTATAAAAAAACTTTTAGCTACTATCTTTTTTGATTATCTGCTGTGAAGCTATGAGACTAATGCCATCATATATCAACATATGAATATAAAATTTTGTCTAATATGGTCCTGCACAAAACAGAAATCATTTGATACTCACATGGAACTTCTTGAGCTTGAGAATGAGTGCATTCTGAATGGTCTTGAGCTGTGTTGAGATCACAGACAGTACAGAGACATCAATACGGTTGAACTCATCAAAACAGCCCCAGGCACCACACTGGCACAGACCAGAAAAGATCTTACCAACAGCCTGAAATGTAGAGAAAAAATAAAGATAACTGAGTGTATAAGTGTCCATCCACCACAAACTTGGTCATATAAAAGTGTCTGACTTAGCCATGTATAGATCATTTAAATAAACACTGGCAAGAATTTTCCTATCTTAGGTAAAATTTATCTATCATGTCCATAATATTGCTATGAAATAAAAACATTATGCAAAAGCAAAAATATACAAGAACAGTCATTAAATAAACATGGATAAAAACACTATCTTACCTTATAATCCATACCCTCTCCACAGTTAGTGACTACACACAGTAAGCCCAGAGCTTTGGCCAGATCCTTGGTACTCTCTGTCTTCCCAGTCCCTGCTGGACCTGCAGGGGCACCTCCCAGCTGCATAGACAAGGCCTGAAAATACAACAATAAAGTTTAAGATGATGCTCACGAAAGGCAGTAATGGTATCGCACCTTCTTTCTGAAAAAGGTACCTTTGTTTTCTTAATTTATCATTTCTGTAGAAAATCCCTATCTTGATTTACGGAGAAAGTTAAAATGCAAATTATTACCAATAAACTCATCATGTTGTCTGTGCTAATATTTATCTGGAACAATCAGATAGAATAATTTTATAATAATATACACAAATTCCAGTTGTGTGCACATGTTTACCTGTGTCAGAGTAAGATAGATACGATCAGTAAGAGGTGTGATCACAAGTCTTCCATTGAGACCCATGTATTCATAACCATATCCAAACTCTCCAGTACACTGCCGAACCAGCAGTTCATCAGGCTCCTTCTCCCAGTAAAACTTCAGCTGACTTTCCCACTCAAACTCTCTGGCATCCATAATACTGTAACAGAAAAATAAAAGGGATAAGTAACAGTTTTAAGAATTGAAAATAACAGTATATCAACTAGGTGTTATCTGACTTTTATATCTAATGAAAAATTACTAAAATAAAATAAACTGAATGAAGCCATTTGAGTATTAATACCTAAGAAAGGTTTCTACTTTCAGGGAAAATAACACAAGGTAACAGCATTCAACTATCTGGAAAACTTATGTAACACTAAATACATTACCTGTCTCTCACAAATCCATCAATGATATCTCTGGCGTGGACATCAATGATAAGTACTGTGTTAAACTTGGCACGGTCATTCTTGGACAAAGGTGAACGAACCTGGAAGACAGAAATGAAAATCCAAGTAAGTTTTTTTACTAATTTTTTTTACACCTGACTGAAAATCATCCTTTATGTAGAGAGCCATTTGGATGAGAAATGTCTCCTGAAGAACTAGTGTACATCAAATGTTATAAAGACTGACACATTAAGCTTACATATCCCACTGGTAGTCAGAAGACTGAACACCAAATGATATAAAAGAGAACAAAACTCACCTGCACTACAAGATCATCAATCTGTTTGTGCATTTTCTTGGCATAATCTTTGAGAGCAGTCTTGTTTCCTTTCTTTATCTTCCTGAAGACATCTTCAGTCTCCCATGTCCACCAGACCTGGTTCCCAGCCAGACACACCATACCCTGGTAGTCCATCATCCACAACACCCTGAAAACACAGGGGTATTTTAGGACACAACCATCAACAGTATCATCAAAAGTGTCCCTTTATTTATCAAAATCTTTGTAACTTTTTGACATCAGCTCTAAGAAGACACCCTGAGCTTCAGAGATAACTTGACACTAACCTCTTCACAATAGCCTATCTTCATCGTGTCAAGTTACCTCTGACCACATTCGATTGCTCCCGCCGCCCGCCAATCAAATTTAAATCCCGCACTCAATAACTCATTGAACGATCTAGCCAATGAACGCGAACGAGTCAAAGCGCGCTTTGTTCAAATCCGGACCAATCAAAGATAAGGCTGAATATCAGGGACTTGCCGTGAACCTGTGGGCAGCATGCAAAATACATCATCCCTCAGTAGATAATGATGCAGGGCCTCAAACTGCTCTGGTTTTAATTCCGATGTACTCATATTTCGCAAAGAATCAAGAGATAACTTAACACATTATTTTACGTAGTCACTGGTAGGAGACGCCATGCTTTCTTTGTGTACGGTTATGCACTCGGAACTACTCGGATGTCTCCGCACTCGCCAATAACTTTGTTGTTAGTATGGAGCTTGCGGAATCAGCCGAGGATTACCGATTGACGGTCAACCAATCAGCGTTTTCACCAAACTTTGGTGAAAAATTTTGAAACTTGGATTCGATTGGCTTATATAAACTAGGTCAAACTATTTTCGTCAGAGGAAACTTGACACGATGAAGATAGGCTATTGTGAAGAGGTAAGTGTCAAGTTATCTCTGAAGCTCAGGGTGTAAGAAGGGTGCACAAAAAAGTTTTAAATATTGTTAATCTTATTTCATAAGCATGGTTGTCTGTTCAGTTGGTGAATCTGCAATAACTGCTGCTACATGAAAAAAAAACACATATTCATCTCTTCTTAATGTCTCGCCTTTACAAATACAAACATATACCATGAAATCTCACCTTGACTTGCCATCCAAACCATACATGAATATGGCCTCCTTCGTAATGAGCCTGTTGGTCTTTCTCATCTCTGCCAGTACTTCTGTCATCCAGTCTTCCACCCTTCCTTCAGCAGCCACAGCTGTGCGGAACTCCATGATCTCTTTCTCAGCAGACACCATGGCCAAGGCGCTCATCTCGTTGTTACTGCCTTTACTGAACTGCAGGGAAGCAATGTTGTCAAACATCTGAAATGGATGTAGTAAGGTTACATTAATATCCTCAATGACAAATATTAAAGTAACATGTTCACATTCAAATTGAAAATCAATAAAAACCTTCAATCACTAAAATATGCCAAAGAATATTTCCAAATGTGAAATGTCCCCAAACACATAGACACTGAGTCTTCTTGTATGATGGATAGATTGTCCAGTTTCTTTTTTTTTTCTCACTCACACACTCACCTTAATCATGTGTTCTTGTACACACTCTGGGTCACTACTGCCCAGAATACTTAGCAGTTCATCATCTGAGATGAAGAAGAATCTGGGAAAGGCATTCCTCTTGGAATCCAGATAGTCATTCAGGGACTTCTGACACTTCTCCAACCCTGCACTGATCATCTGGAGCTCTTGAAGACGGTTCTGGGCATGACAGCTTTGTTTGATGTTGGGATTCTTAGCCGTTTCTGTCATGATCTGAATGATAAAAAATAAGGCAATAGTGAGAATTCGCTTGACAAAGTTCAGTCTTTGGTGAAATACATCTGACATAAACAGTACCATAAAGCCTGCACTGTGCTCTTTAAAAAATCTTTACATTCCTGCTTTCAACAGATGCAGATTTTCTGTCTGCTACTTATCACATTTTTACACTTAATCTAGACTTTCATGAACCCAGCCTTGCATGGCCAGATTTACACGCTATGTCAGATTGTAGTTCTGCTCACCTTTTTGAAAGTTTTGTCTAACTGATCAAACTTCTTGGCTTCCTCAGGCAGCTGTGACCTGATATCACCTCCAATGAAGATACCTTCCAGGTACATCCACTTCCTCTGTACCACCATCCATACCTAAATACAGCCAGGTCAATCAAATTAATTAATGCTTCAAAAAAACTTCAACAGATAACAAATTTGTGAATTTTTTAAAAATTACTTAAGAAGCACTTTTTACTCCTTTCTAAACTTTCTCTTGCAGAAAACAAATTCAAAAGAAAAATTGCATTCATTCAATGTTTATATAAATCCATGCTTTGTTGAAATTCCCTAACAGGTGCACAAAGGCATATTCTGTCTTAAAAAAAAAAAGAAAAAAAATTAATACATAAAACACCCTGGTTAAATCAACTTACATCTAGCACTTCACTGATATGTGACAAGCTCTTCTCCCAGTTCTGTACAGCATTCATGAATGGGCCTATGAACCTGGAGGCAGACATACTCTGTAGATTCATAGCATTATCATCCAGGAACTGCACCACTTCATCCACAGCTCCCAGGATCCAGCCACGATCTGATGTCCCCTTCATGTACTTAGTCACTGTGAACTTCATACCATTGCTGCCCCAGGTCTCCTCCACCTCTTTCACACCCTGGTTTACAAAGACATAGTCATAGTTATTATGAATACAGTGAAACAGTATGAATTTTAAATGCACCAACTTGATATGCAAACATGAAACATTTTCATGGTGACTATATTAAATTGCCGGTAATTATGGTGAATTTACCAAACATGCTATTGCAAGAGAGTGTTAAATCACATATGTGATGGTTAACTGAGATGAAATAAATTTTACATAAATTAAAATAAATGATGAAAACTATTTATAGTTTCTCATTTAAGCAACACAATGCACATGCTTAAAATGCTATAAAATTTAGTTAAAACTATATGGCTATTTTTCCCACCTTTTCAATGCTCAACTCCTTTGTAGCACAGGTGACAATCTCACCAATGGTCTCCTGGAACCTCTCCAGCTCCATGGCAAAGATGTTGGCCAGTGTGAAAGTTTCTGGGTTCATGTCAAAATTCTGACCAGTCTTAGTCATCAACTCCTTCCAATGTCTGCAATAGAATAAAGCATTTCAAGAATGTGCACTTTGAAAAAAAAATTGCAATTATAAGATAATTTTTATGGATACTTAATTATAAGTGATTGAGAGACTAAGCTATCAGTGCAAAATAATGAAATAATAAAGTGACTTCTAAAATCTATAAGGGAGCATGTAATTTCTGCACCCCAGTTTGAACTGTACATCTATCTTAACTAAGAACTACGTTCCACATTTACCAACAGACATTGAGAAAAAGTACAAAGCAAGCACATTTTAAAATACCTTTCTCTCAGAGCTTCATGCTTGAGATCCACAAACAATGGAAGTGAGTCCCTGAAAGCTTTCATCTTTTCGTCTACAGCTCTGGCCACTGGCATGTTGCGTATCTCTCGTGGAAGTTTCCTAAGGGCCTTCAGGTAGTTTTCTATGCCATCCTGTAGGAGGGTGACATTCAGGTTGGCCCATAGCTGTTCTGACCACTGCTCTCTGGCAGCCTAAAGGGAAAAATAGATAAGGTCAATTCATTTTAATGTTTATTGTTCAATGACTTTCTTATTAGTAAAATCACCATATTGTAGGTCAATGTTAACTTTTTGGAATGATTATACATCTTTCAAAATAGAAAATGAACCTAATAAATATTTTTCTGAATAAGTCATTCCAATTTGAACCATCTACAAATATGCTTATAATAGAACAAGCCATGCATTCAAACTTCACCTAAAAAGATTAAATTTGATACATTATCTTAAAGTCATTGTGCATCACAATTTTTATCAACAAAATTATAGTGTCATGTTAGAATGTAAACCAGTTGCTTAAGCTTCAAACTACATACTTTCTGGTCCAAATAAATTTGGTAGATTTGCTCCAGTCCTTTCATGTCTTTATGGACCTGCAGTAGCTCTGGGTAGGAAGTAATTGGCAGGTCAAACAGCTTCTCTGCATTGGCAAGCTCCTGGCGATCAGCCTCAAACTTGGCAACTTCTTCTCTGTACTGTTTCATTAGTTCAACACCTTTAAAGATAAATTCAACAGATTTAAAAAATAAATTCATTAGTTGACAACAACTACTGCTACAGCACTGAAGGAAACAGTTAAACAAGAGGCAATTATTGAACTTTATAGTTCAGTTAGACCTTAAGTTTTAAACCAAGAACATTTATAGTTACCTACAACAGAAAAACGATTGCAAATGATACATGCAACATCAAAATCAGAATTATGATACAAAATGCTGTTTGCATTTTCTCTGATTTAAACTGAAATATTTTTACAGTTCCATTTCTAACATCAGCACTTACCTTTGTCTAGATCTTTTCCAGAAGCTCCTGGTCCCTCCATGTGGAAACGTTCCGCAAAGCTGTTCAATGTCTTGGCAAACTCTTTGATTTGTTCCAGTGTTATCTGAAATAAGGGAATAAATGGGCTGTAAAAAGCATGAATGTTTTTATAACAAGAATAAAAAACAAGAACATAGCTACCTCACATGTATAAATAATTAGTACCAACTGTTGCCATATGAAAATCCATGGCCTAAAATCAATTTGTTAATTAGTTACAATTAAATTCTTTCATTACTAAAACATAATAATGTATTCCAAGTACAACTTAGAAATATCTGATATGCTATTACTATTTGGAAAATCAAATAACTTTATTACTATTACTTTATAGCTTAATAATTTCTTTACCTCTGTAAATTTCTTTTTGACCACCACAAGTCCAGCATCTACATTCTTGGACTTGAAGACAAGGTCATTCCACATGTCCTTCAAAGAGGCCACAAGGGTGGTCTCCTCCTCAGTGGTCTGAAATGAGTTAATGAGATATATTTAATTGAAAATACATAAATAAATAAATATACCTGCTCAAATGAGCACTATCTTCAATTCAACACAAGTCAACTGCAATGAAATCTGCAAATTTAAAAAAGTTTTGGTTCATTACCTCTAGCTTGTACATGCCAAGGGTTCTGTATTTCTCCTTAATATCCACAATCCTGTTTTCTATCTCCAGAGACCTGTCTTTAATTTCAGCCATAATTCCTAGCACAAACTTCAGATCTTCAAGAGTCTCTGGGGGACGCTCTAGGTCATCAGATTTTTTCTGTAAAAATGACATATATGGCACTGCAGCAAGCATATTTCTGTAAAACACCAGCAGTTCTGCCATGATTTTTAAACCATTACTATTTTAATCTAAGCTTAAAGACAGAGATATAATAATAGCACAATTTAAACCTTGCCAAAAAAAAAAATGCAACAGTCCTTATGATGGTTACATTGTCTATATTCAGGTATTGTATTAACAGAGTAAAAGGAATACCACCTTTGACTGGTATTTGGAATGGTTCATCTTATTCATAATTTTGCAATATGATATTATATTGCACAACCATAACATAATGATTGAATCCATCATCTGGTGCATGTGCAATAGGTAAATTTAATAAACTCACCTCCAACTCTTCCTTGAGACTGTACAGACTGCTCTTAGCAGAATCCTGCAGCAATTTCCCAATGAGGTCAATCCATTGCTTACAATGGTCCTTGATGGAATGTGCCAGTGGCTCCATGACCAGTCTGATACACATCTGGTCCTTGATCAGCGGCTGGTTGGCCACATCCTCCATGACCTTGTGATAATACTGGAGTCGGTCATCGTAGGCCACAACACTGGGGTCTTTCTGCAACCACCTCTCTGCTTTGGCAACCTGCAAGGTAAAACAAAATCATGTCATATGTTTGATTGGGGTTTAAAAGGTTTTTATCTGTCTGCAGTTTCTTTTCATTAAAACTTTAACATGTAACTATGAAATCTTTTCACCCAGTTTTTATATATAATACTTTTTATTCTTCTGATTCAGTAAAATAATTTGTACTAATATGTAGTCTATAAATACTAAATTGGCCGGATACATATTATTATTATTATCATTATTATTATTATATCTGATATGATTATCTGTGAAAAAAGATGAAAGCTGAGTAAATATCTGAAGTACCTTTTCCATGTGCCAGATTCCCTTATATCCCTTCCACTTGAAGAGATACCTCTGTAGATCTGTCAGTATGTTTTTCATGTTGCCCTGGATCACTCCCACTAATTCTATGATTTCTGGGTTGGTGGAGATATCAGAGAAGAAGGTGAAGACATATGGCTCATCTTCTCCTGGGATTTTCTGAGGCGGAGCTTCTATGCACGTACCATCCATCCAGCGCACAAAATTCTTGGTCCTAAGAAAGTGTTATTCATTTCTATGAGCATGAGGAGACTAATATCATAAACACTTGATATATCAGCTATCAAACTGCTAAAATATACTAATCAGATTATAGAACTCATTTGCAGTGTTTGCTCAAGTGTAGGTAAAATGAATAAAATATAAGTTTTTTTTTCATACCCCTCAGCACAATCACGGACACTCTGCAGAGTAAGTTTGTAGATCTCATTGGTAGCTGGATGTAAGACAACATCTGGTGCTGCCAGCAGGGTCTGCACCTGGAACAGTGCCACTGGGTTGACCACCGCCATGTTGAAGGCCTTCAGGTTATTGATGATCAGCTGAAGAAAAGAGCAAATATCCATTATAATATTTGTTCTTTTGAAATATTCTTAAGTTAACAGACTAAATGTAAGAAAATGTATCAATCAAATGCTTTATCTTTACCTTGTTTAGTGAGTCATACACTCTCCTCTCCCAGTAGGAATAATACTGTCTCAGCTTAGGAGATCTCCCTGTATTTGTATGAACAACCAAGCCTTCCATCTTGGTCAACAAAGGACCTATGGCTCTATACTTTCTTGCTAGGACTTCAAAATCTTTGGCACGTTCTCTTTCAATATACTCAAAAAATTCCTGCAAAATGACAAATAAAAATTATTTTTTACTTTTTTATCTGATATTTTTATCTGCTTCAGATTCAATATAAAAGTAACACTTTTGAAATAAACTACCAATTAAAATTTTTCATAATTCTAAAAGGAATATTTCATGACAGTCAAAAAAGAACATTTACCATAAAAATACATAACATCTTTTTCATCAAAACACACATCTGCAGAGCAATAAGAATCAAAGATTACATGAGACATAGACATAAAACGTTTTCAGAGTCTCACCTTGCAGCTAGGCAGCACATCCTCGAATTTTGGGGGAGGACATTTGAAAAGGTTGGTCTCTTCAACCATTTTGAGTCTCTGGTTGATGTCTGCCGCATTCTTCTGAATCTGGTTCACCAATGACTCAAACTTGCTAATAGCCTACAATGTTTTTAAGTACATGATAAAACCATATGCAATATAGTGGTTTATATGACAACAATAACAACAACAAAACAAATATGATGATATAAATTACAATGTTGTCAAGGTAGAAGTAAAAATGCAAGTTTAATATCTATTTAGCATTAGTTTGGTGATTCATCAAACAAAGTGTTGTATTTACTTACACCATTGCACTTAGCAACAAAGTCAAAGATTCCCAGAGAGTTCCAGTTGAGTCTCTTGGATCCTGGACGAATAACTCGCCTCAGTTCTTTCATATGATGCTCCAGCAAGATAGTCTGGAATAATATGCACTCTTTAGATAAGACATCAGATATACGCATGTATTAATTTTGAAACCAGGTTTTAATTGACATGAGCTGTGTACTTATAATAAGTATTTTCTTGATTATAGTATTGAATCAACCATGACAAACCTAAGATCTATACCACGTGGGAAATGGTGTCCATTTCTGTAACTTCTGGAAACTATAGCACTGTCTTTCTTGGAGAATGATTCATGATTACTTTAAAATGACCAAATTCAAAATTCAGTGAAACTTCAGAATGGGAGTGTTCCCCACCTCAGCCTGATCAAGAGATCCCAACAACTGGTGATATCTGGTAAGCATGTGATTCAGTCCATCCACATACTTGATGTATTTTTCCTCCTTAAAAATAAAATAAAACCCATAATGTTATTGGATGTATTAAGCAGTGTGTTTCTTATTTATCAGACATTCATTATCATTGTCAACAAATAAATTTAAGCTGTTTTTCTTGTAAAAATTTTTCATTTCAAGCTCATGTCAATAAACTTATATCTCCAAAATCTTGAACAATACAAGTTTCCGGTAAAAAGATAGATGAGAAACACAATATATACAGACCAATTGTAACTTGGGCAATTACAGGCATTTTTATTATGTGGACCTCAAATGAGATTTTACAGCTCTGAATTAACTAACTGACAAACCAATCAAAATAGCAATACAAAAGTTTGAAAAGAATATATCCTTTTCACCTGCAGTGCGACATTTCTGGCCAGTTCTGGCACAGCAAAACCCAGCTGCTCCATGTACTTGGTTTCTGAGACTATCTCTGCTAGCTGTGGGTCATAATCCACAATATACTTCACTTCGTACTGAGTACCTATAAACCCAAAGGAATGTTGTGAGCATAAAAGGGTGATACTTTATGCTTTGCTGAAACACATGCAACAATGTTTGAATATTAGAGAATGGGTATCAATAAAAGCATTTACCACTGCAACTGTCACAAAATTAATTATTTTTTAATAAAAACATCAATCACTTAAGCATACAAAGCAAAAGCTTAAAACATTCAAGCTATAAAATGTATTGTCAATTACACATTAAGGCAACACAGTACAAAAAGTCATTCATTTAGAAAGACCAATTTGCTCCTTCATAGTTATTTTAAAATTGCATCACAGCAAACAACTGTTACGGCAAATATTGTTGTTCTTTCCAATTAGTCAAAAACAAAAGACATAGCACAGCACCACTGAAAAGAAACCACCAACCACATCTTCTAGTGCACACTGAAGTTATAACAGTGGTAAATAGAAAATATTAAATAACTGTAAGAGGAAGAATCATTACGTACAGATTATTCATGATAAAAGAATAAAAAATACTCTTTAGAAATATCAGCTCTTAAAAATATAAAAAGTGCAGAAGGAAAAATATAGTGCAAGGTCCATCAAAATGACCAATAAGGTATGTTTTTTTAGCACAGACACACCAGAAAAATTAAGTTTAAAATAAAAAGCACCAATACATAAAGCACAAGCACTCTGCAGGCTTTTCAAATGTGCAATTCAAAGCATCATACAATGTAGTATATCACCCACACAAATTGTTTGGAAGCATTAATGTCACTACCTTGTTCTTCCTGTTTAGGAGTTGCTGAGCGTATCTCGGCTAATGTGTTAAAAAGCACACAACAAAATTTTGTTATTATAAGCCAATTTAAATAAAACATAGGGTTGTATTGGCTGACAGACAACAAGCATTTAATGGCATATCCCAAGTAAAGTATTAATTAAGTTCTTTAGGCATAAGCATTCAAATTCACATGGCTTGTTGTTAGTTAACATCAAATAGCACTTGGTCACACATTTCAAATTCTGATATCTCATGAGATGCAACATTTTGCAAAATTTTGGCAAATTAATTGCTTAACACTTTATTTTTACAAATATTTTACACCAGTTAACTAAAGTAAACCAAAGTGTAATAAATATTAGAAAAAAGTATAAATTGCAATTGTTAATATCAAATAATATCATTTCAATTAGACAAAATGGTGGAATAAATTATTACAACTCTTAACTACACGATGACAATACAACATTACAATACGATGACAATACAATTTTACCACTTCTGGACAATAAATGAACCAAAAAGTAAATAAATAAATAAATAAATAAATAAATAAATAAATGATTGCCCATATCAAAAGAGGAGTTTATGAGTCAAACATATATCCACATTTACACTCTGATGACTTTGGGTAAAAATCTCAGAGCAGAAACATACCCTTTTTAACCTGGCCATTATCTTCCACCATGATTGATATCCTGCCACTTTGGCTGGTATTTTTACTCTGTGAGTCTTTGTGAGGAAATAAGAAAGCATGCAATTTATGTTAGTAAATAGCATTAAGCACCTTATTGATAAGCCTTTCTGGTGTGAAAATAATAGTTGATTTTTTGAATGATAAAATTAGGAAATAAAAGCAAAATTTCAACAATAAATACTGTGCAAGATATAAAGCATGAAAAAACTGAATGTATAAAGCAATAGTAAAACAACAGAGATTAGCTAGTCTTGCTTTTTAATCAACAAATTTTAAAAAATTGTGGTTTCTATAATTTGATTTTGTAGCAAAATATCCCAAGAAGAAATTACAATAAGCAAGCCAAGAATAAGTAACTATAAATGTTGTGATGCTTAAAAAGGCAGAAGTGTAAAAGTTTCCAGCTTAGTGAATCATGCAAGATAAAGTTGTGCTTTTGGACTTCAGTGAGTAAATTTGGTGACTGTCTTAATCAACATCCACGAATCCCATCTATCTATATATAAAATAATGGTTGAGTTCAATGAAAATCAACTGATTAGGATTAGGAGCCCACAGATTTGCTATCTATTTGCACATGCTTTCTTCCTTGTTGCATTTTTTCACCTAAGTCTTCTTTACCATCATCATCATCACAGCAGCAGCATTCTCATGTTCCTTTTTCCCAATAGTGAGCTGCATTACCAACACATATAATATAACTCACCTGTGTCTTTTGTTCTTTCACCCTCACTGGACCTGGGAACCAGTTGCTGCTGGGAGGGTTTTGCTAATAGATTCCTCTTCAGTAAACCAGGCAGGACTTGCTCGACATTTTCTCTCCATTCTTCATATTTCTTGTCCTCATAAGCCTTCATCTGTTTTGCAACGCTAAGGTATTTAGCTCTTGCCTGAAAAGAAAAAAATTATTATTAGGAATAACTTAATCCACTTACATGCCATGAAACATACATATGTGACATACAGATGAAGAAGAATATGCTCTTATTAACAGTAGGATTTTACCTGTATTACTCATATACTAACGGTTTTATAAATTAGCAGAGACATTATCAATCATTGCAATTTCAATTTAAGAAAATTTATCACTTACAGCTTTTCCTATGTCACTCTGCATCATTTCATCCATGGTAAGGAAGCGGATGATGGTTTGTTTGATCCTGATGAATAATGCTCTCTCCCAGAAGATGGACCCTGCTACAGGAGGTTGGTTTTTATGGAGAGGTGGAGAATCCTTGTTGTCTCTGAACAGTGAATCCATGATGTCAACCTGAAAAAGAGAGCCCATGTCTTCAATTTCATGTTCTTTTTTTCTTTCTTTTTTTAGGAGGGATTATATCTAAACAAAAATAATAAAAAACATAATGAAATTCTTCATCAAAAAGAGATTCAAATACTCTTTGTGGAGAAGCTTAACATCAATAGAAGAAGGTAGCTTTAGGCAAAGCACATGGTAAAGCAACTAAGCAACCAACCTCTCTTCCATACTGCATCAAAATATCATTGAACTTTTGCATAAGCTGATTGTTGATAGCTTCTCTGGAGCGGATGTTTTTAAACTTGAGGAGAAGATCAAATGCTCCCTCAGCAGACCTCAGAGTTTTGAAGGACTCATCAATAAAAGAGAGTGCCTCCTCCTCAATAGACTGGACCTCCCTGTGAAACCACTTCATCACCTTCTGCCAGCCATCTTGCTCTCGGAAAGAGAATGGATCGAAGGACACCTGTGAGGGTGTGAAGTACATGTAATTTAAAAAAACAATGCTCTTTATCTCTTTTTCAGAATAAATGCAAAATAAACAGAAGCTAAAAAAAAATTGCATAGAGATCTAAAAATGCAATATACAGGTCTGTAAAGGAAAAGATCAGAAATTTAAAAGGAAATTCAAAAAGTTTTACAAAAAATCAAAATATTTCCTCTGAAAAAGTTGTATAAATTTACTGTTACCAACAAACTGGGCCAAACATGTTTAAATATCATCATGTCACATAAACAATTATTGTCTTACATCTTCAATTGGTTTCACCAAATCATCAACTCTTTTCAGCACATCATCTATCCTCTTAGGGTCCCCAGTAACTGCTTTCAATTCTGGACCAAAGATGTTGTAGAACTCTTCAAGAACCTAGGAAATAAAGAACAAAAAGCATAAGCAAGGATCAACAGTTGCAATAATTTTTGCTCCTGTTGAGCACAATTATCTGCGGGTATTTTAGTTCTGTTTACAGTATTACCATACTCCTTCACTAGCACCAAATAAAAAAACAATAAGTGTTGCTAATTTGTGAATTTTTGGCTAAAACAGTGAAGTAATTTTTTTTCACCTGTGCTACATCATGAAGATCCTGGCAAATTCGGGACATATAATCTGTCCTCTCAAATAGTCTCTTTCTGTCAAACTCCCAGCGAGCATCACGACCTGATGCCTCTATCTTGGCTCTTACATCCAGATAAGATTCTTTCCACAGGTCAAGCATTCTCTTTGCCTCAGAAGTCTTTCTTTTCACCTCAACTGGTCCATCTCTACATTAAAAGAATGAATTGAATTTGATTTAATATCAGAATTTCATCATTGGCAACCATAGTTAATAAATACCCATTGCTTAGAAAAAGATGGCATAATAATTATACAAATCCTTCCAATACATTTCAACAGATGATAAGCAATTTGTTATGCCAATCCTAACACAAGAATGACCAGAAATATAAGGAAGAGTACACTGTCAGGTGTAAATATGTATTTTTTCATAGCACTTACTTATAGAGAGTCCTGCAGTTGATAACTCTTGCGACTCTTTCTGCTAGCTCCCAGGCTATTCTCTCCATCAGGGGAACCATTCTTTCATCTCTGTTATAATGCCGTGAGATAATCCACACCATACGCAGTGCATTCATCATGGACGGAATGGTTTCAATCACAACATGGAATGTAGCACCATGGGTTATATTCTTAAAATGCCTTTCCAGTGTGGAGAGGAATCTCACATTGTCTTTGGCTTCCGTGTAGAGTTTATTAAGATCCCCGCGGTGGATTTCTACAGCATCTTCTACAAGGCCCATAATACTGAGAACTTTCTGTACATAAGGCAATTTGAGTTGTTCAATCAAGGCACTCAAAGCAGCATTACGCTCACGCCAAAATTCAATCTCTGCAAGGGGTCCATTCCCCTGTGGCATTTTCTTTACTACAACATCTACTGCCATCTGGACTTGCTTGTCCCAGTCAATTACTACCTGTTCAAGTTGTGCACAAAGGTCTTTGTCCTTTGCTGCAACATGGATGTCTTCTGGGAGCTCTATATCAGGAATCTCTAGTCGCACTTCTCCTTCAATCTGCTGTATTGTGCGAGTGATACTGTTGGCAAACTTTTGCATATTGATCAGAAATTCATCTCTGAGCAGAGCCTTGGCTTTGGATTCCTGGACATTTATCTCTTCTTCTGTTGAGGCAGCTGGAGAAAAAAAATTATATCCTCAATAAATTTTGTTTTTCAAACATTGGGTCAGTCATGAAAGACTTTCCAAACAATTGAATCACCACAAAATTGATAAAAAATTTGATAAGCTTATTTTCAAGCTTACAATCAAATGACATATCTGAAATATTATCCTTTCAGCACTGTCTAAGCAANCGGGTTCAATCTCATCCTCTGCCTGTATATCAGGAATCTCAGGCTCTGAAGGGAAATATTAAAAGTAATTACTAGACAAAAGACCAATGTCGATGTCTATTCTGCTTGAACTTATAAGTTAAGTACTATCAAAACTGATAGAAAAACGCTAACAAGCTGAAGTTCCAGAGTTTAACTGCAGCAGTTGCAGGTGCCCGTCTATAAAGCGAATATTTAGCATGGAATCATCAAGAAGATAGTATGTCTTACCACATTCCACTTCAACTTCTTCTTCTTCCTCCGTAACTATCTTGTAAAATAACAAAGCTGTTGCATTTTCCTCCGGTGTTTCGTTCAGAAACTTAGCGATTTCTCGTTCGTAAAGTCCATCATCTCTGTTGAGGAGGTCATCAAATACGTCATTTTCCTTGATGTCCAATGCTAAATACACACGGTCCCTAATCCATTCGATTCTTGGGTCATCCATTTTGTATTTTATGTACGCAACATTACTGACAGTTCAATTTATCGGATATATGCATCAAATGCAAAAAGTACATTTTAACTTCAGCAAACCTTAACCTCAACACAGTAACATTACCTGCTAAATAGATGCGCAGTATGAAAGAGTTCAAAAAAGAACCCTTTTATCGTGTGAAATAAAGATAATAGCTCTGCAGACTACAACTTTTTCAGTGTTTTAGAGCTAAAGATACACAATGCAATGAATTTATCAGCAAAAGATTCGATATGATGGGAATTAAATCGGCGCCCAATGACACAGAATTTGCGAAAGTAGTACTACTAGTTTACCGTCCGCCATATTGTTGCTATGTATGTGTACATCTCGCAAAAATACAAGTTAACGGGAAGTAGTAAAGTGTTAAAAAAGAATCTATTTTTGAAATAAATTTCAAATCATCCTTCAATATAGACTTTTTCATAAAACTAAAAAAATTAAAACCGAAGAAACTTGAGAAAAAATGTTCCCAGAATTCTTAGATGTAAACATTAGCTCGTGCAAGTGCTGGAAGAGCATGTTGACAACGTGTGCCCACCAAACGTAGTAATCGAGTTTTTCATGTAGTTTACTGTCCTGGGAGAAACTGCAATGGAATCATTATGGAAAGAGTTTTTGTCGGAAGGATTTTGTTTTTTGTTCTGTGTAGCTTTATTTACATTTATTTTTATAAATAGGAAATTGTTTGTCAAATTTATTTCAAATTTTTATCACGGAGATAAAATCCAACACAACTCATCAGCCTTGTGTGATTCTCCTGGTTGTGTCAGGTGCAACAAATATGAACAGGCGCAAATAAGGGCGAAAAAGAGACTAGATATGTATTTAGCAATTGTCCAGGCAGAACCAGAGGGGCCAAAAACCAACCAAAAGCATTTGGACAGAATATCTGAGTCAGTGATGGGAGAAGGAAACGTAAAATATGAGGTGGAAAATCAATGCCCAAATGTACTTTATGTGAAAGGATTACTTGCAAAGCCAATCTGGCAAGACTGCATGTTCCAAGCAGATGTAAAAATACTGGAATCAAATGCTGATTCAATATTCAAAGAATTTGAATGTGTGTATGCCAGTACTGTTGGGTGGGTTTGTAACACTACCCCAACTGGAAAATGGCTAGTTTTTCACTTAGTAAACCAAGGCACTAAACTTGAAGATAATTGCAAAAAGTGCCCACATACTGTAAGTCTTCTTAAGGCATTGCCTTCCTTTATGGGCTGTAATCTCTTAGGCAATGCATCTTTCTCAGTGGTGTATCCAGGTACAGAAATAGCAGAACACTTTGGGCCCACAAACATCCGGATTAGAACTCATTTAGGTATGTATGTATGTATTAGCAGCGACTAACATTTAAAATGTGCCAATAAACATAACCTGGTATATTAAAATTTTATATATAAAGAAAAAAGTTGTTCTGCTGTAAAAGGATTTGTTTGAATTTTAATGATGTGATTGATTAATTTACTCTGTCTTGGTTATTATTATTATTATTATTGTTCATTAACAGGACTTGTGGTCCCTCCAGAATGTGAGCTACATGTGGGAGGCCAGACAGCCACGTGGAAGCAAGGACAGTGCACTGTTTTTGACGATTCATTTTCTCACTCAGTGAAACACTCAGTGAAAGGAGAGGGTTCCAGAGTTGTGTTCATGGTGGACCTGTGGCATCCAGGACTTACTCTAGAAGAAAAGATAGCTCTTGATTTTATATATTCCCCCGATTTGTGATGGATGATGACTATGGACAGTATAAAATAAGAAAATGTCTTTTTTATCCATTAATTGGCATACATGTAACTCTTCTTGATAAAGAGAAACTTCACACACACGTTTTGGGATACTATTTTTTCTTTTTGTAAGTGTATGTACATGTGCACATGAGTACTGCTCGTCTTATTTTATGATGCATACACATGTATGATTAGAGATAATGTATTGGGAAAAAATGTGCAATTTTGTATTCTTCATGTAAGAATAAAAAGATGTTTTATTAATTCTACAACTGGCACAGCTGAAAGTATGTGCATGTGTCAAATAATGGTAATCAATATCATATTTAGGTCTTGAAGATAGCCAGTTTTTTTTTTTTTTTTTTTTTTTTTTTTGCTAATCCAAGTGTAACATAGAACAGGCCTTTTCAGAAATCTCAATTAAAGGTTTCGCAAATTGTCAAAAAAGAAAAAGCAATTAGAATGACAAGAATTTTTTAAGGGAAATGCTATTATTTGCTTTGCACTGTATAACTATCAGTGGAAAATTTACATGCTGGAAGGATGTTATTAATATAATTTTAATTGCCAAGATTGTAAAATGCACTAAAAATTACCCCGTTTTATTATTCCACAAAAAATGGTATCCTTCATTGCTTCAAAAATGAAAGTAGTGAAAATAACTCTTCACATGTGATGAAGTGGTTCGTATTATGTTGGACAAAATATTATTGGTAGCAAAATTATAGGTTCATAATATAGCATAAAGTTCCAATACATTGCTTATATAAGATGAGCCCCATACTATATATAGAATAAAAATGTCTCCATTGACACAAAAATAAGAACACTGAAATGCTACATGTGCTCAGTCCCCTTCTATGGTTGTGAATGGTGGAATATCTCCAACAACCCTAAGAAGAAACTGAGAGCTATGGAAATGTGGTACTTATTTGTATGTATAGATTGTTGAGAATATCCTAAATAGAAAGAAAGACCAATGGAGAAGTGCTACAACTTGCAGGAGTACAACGCTCACTGATGAAAACAATCAGAAAAAGACAAATGAAATCTTTGGGCCATAAAATCAGAAAAGATGGAATAGAAAAAAAAGTTCTCTGTGGGAAAATTGAGAAAGAAAATTGAAGGAAGTATAGGAGTAGAGAAAGACAAAGAACTTTATACATTGACAGTCTTTGTGCTTTTGCAATCAATCAATGACTGGCCAAGAATAAGCTCATTCAATCGAATGAAAGTAGAGTAAACTGGAGGACCATGATCGTCTATGCCTGAAATAGGCCTTACACTTGAAGAATATAATTTCTTGTCATGTGCTGCAAATAGGCCTGACACTTAAAGAATATAATTTTTTTGTCATGTTGGCAGGTTTTACAAGATATAATTTAATACTGTACATGTACATCAATACATTCGAAATTCCATATTTTTATAGTATACGTACACGTATGACAGGTAGTTGAAAAGGAAAACGGATGGAATTCTGTGTGCACACAAGTTGGTTATCCAGTGAACTTGCTCCAAAAATTGAAACTGATAATGAAAGTGGCATACGATATATTATTATCCTTCGCATTACACTGTCTTCGGTTTAATTTTCACTTTCTTGTAAATTTATTTTTTGTCATTATAAACGTTATCTGTTGTTTTTAGTAAACTTAACATTAATTGAAAGCTTGTCAGAATATGACATCTTCGATGGCGCCAAAGGAGGAAATCAACCATACACAGTGTGTTGCATTCAGAATGACCTGCAAGCATTTTATATTTGGACTACACGTCATGCAACTCACGTGACAGGTGCGCTCACTGATTGACACGGAAGTGACCTGACGAAACCTAGGTCTCTTTTCTCTTCTTATTTGTAGAATAATACCGCAACTAAAGCAAATGTAAGAAAATGAAAGCATCTTTTTAAAGTAGCAGAGTGCCCCTCTTCACGAAAAACGTACACTATAGCCCTGTGGAACATTTAAATTTGATGTGACGCTTGTGCGTATTGATATAGAACTACTTTCGACATCCTCCTCACCCGGTGGCCGCCATCTTATACTAATCGAACTGTTAGACAGTGAAGACAGCCACCGGTATAACAGAAAGTACGCCTTGAACACACACTGCATCAGGTGCATGAGATCCTGAGACAGCCAAGAAAAGCAAGATGGCACAAATACTGCCGATTAAGTTCCAGGAGCATTTACAGGTGGGTATTGTGGAAGAGGGTCTCCGGCACTGAATGACAAACACGCCCCTCACAATGCCAACTCATCGAAGATCATGCAGAATAGAAATAAGTGATTGGCATGTCTCAGTTTTTCAAACANCATTTCACTTACATTGGTATTACCTGTTGAGCATAATTAAAATTTGATGTTGAATTTGCAGTTAAGCATAATGTACTTTTGCATCAGAATTGACAGTAGCCTGTTTTGTGCATTGTTATTGTCTGCTTTTTGTCTGTACATTTGACAGCTTTGCTGCCTTGTTAAAGTTGATGGTTGATATTTTTTCTCCTTTATTTTTGTAAAGGTAATTGATTTCATGAAAATGGGATTTTAAAGATTTGTCAATGAAGAAGCACTCTATAAGTATATTATGATATTTTATTGGAGGGTCTTTATTGTCATTTGAAACACCAATTGCAAAGAATAAAGAAATGAAAGCAGAAATTTATTGTGCTGCATAGGTGTGTTTGACCTTTGATCGGAGTGTCCTGCTTGAGATAAAACTTCTGTACCGCCTCCTGTTCACATGATAACACATTTTTGTGGACTATTATCATTGTGGAATTCCCCTATATAAGATGCCATATTGACCACTTTCATTTTGTCTCCCACTGGTAGGAAAGCTTGAGAATGACATCTGTTTATCCTTTTGTCTTTCCATTTCACAACCCTTTTAGCTTGAGAAAAGAGTTGTGATCACTAAATTTAGAATACAGAAAGGTTCCGTATATAAGGTACTACACCTTGGCCTTTTTTGTTAAGGTCACATCATTGTGGTTACCTGACATGGGGCCATTAGTCTGTAGTCACCTTGTTTTGTCAGGACAGTTAAAATGTGCTTCCTGAAAGGTATTATATTTTACATGTTTATACTTCTAAAAAGTGTCTTCCCTCTGCTGTTCCTGTAGACTGCTTGGTGCTTATGTTCATTGCTGCTGACAACTGGAATATTTAAAGTGATTTAAGGAATTTCATACTTATCATTTAAAGTGAAAGTCAAAGAAATGTCTGATAACCATAATATTTATTTAAAAGAAAGAGAAAAAACAGCAGCAAGAATTTAGAAAAGATTTATCCATTTGGTCTTCCTTATCATTTCACTTGCATGTGGTGTTAAACATGGCAGTATAAAGTTGTCTATAGTTAATGATTTTCTTCCCATATAAAGCCCCCACAATGTTCATGAAACCTACTTGATTCAAACAGCTGGCAATATGATATTCTTACTCTGAAGGTCAAGAATGAAGTAATTAGATGCACAGAAAAAAAATCAATGACACCATTGATCTCCGGGGGTGTCTACATTGATTTTTGTCCACTTATGGCCTAATGCAGTCACTATGAACAATGGACAAAACGATAATGATTTTTAATGCATAGGTGCAGTATAGTAGTAAAACTTGGGGTAATTTTATCTTGTAATTATGAAGGGACAGTTGGGTAATCAAAGTGCCTCCACCTTTACTTGAATGTTATAGTAAATTTCGCAGCAATGAGAGTTTATTGGTAAAGCTTATTGCAATTATATCATTAAAAATTCATATATGTGTCAAATTTTTGTATTCTGTTAAATGATTTCATAACTGGATTCTGTTTTTATATCTGTCTAAAGTTAAAGTGGTTGGTAGTTCCTATATATAGCAAGAAGCTAGAACTTGTTTAGACTTCTGAGATAGAAAATGAAAGTAAAAAGGGAATATTGAGATTAGTGGTTAACAGTTTCTAGTAGTATTTATTTTATATTATTGATCCACAAATGTAGATGTAAAGGTATCTATTGTTAGTCTTCCTTGTGCTGTGGGACAAATGTTTACAACGTAAGTCAACATTCTTTGATCCTTTTTTCAGCTCCAAAACATTGGTATCAATGCTGCAAACATTGGATTCAGCACCTTGACTATGGAGTCGGACAAGTTCATCTGTGTCCGAGAAAAAGTGGGTGACACTGCACAGGTTGTCATTGTGGACATGAATGATTCCTCAAACCCAATTAGAAGGCCAATCTCTGCAGATTCTGCCATTATGAATCCAACCAGCAAAGTTATTGCACTTAAAGGTAATTGAAGTCTCTTTTAGGGTTGGGGTGTTATTTTGTCTGAAGCTTATTAGTTTTATGCTAACAAATTAAGAATTTTTGTGTAAGAATATATCAAAATTGACTGACACAGACTTTAAATGTCTTAAAATTTCAGTTTACATTGGGATTAAGTACTGTTTATTTGGTACCTTTTAAAATAGTAATAAACCCTTCAAAGCTGCCTTCATTTTGATAATAGACTAAAAGTAGTCAACTATTTATTAATCTATTATATTTTATAATATATAAAGTGTCTCTGTAAATGAAAAGAATTTTTTAAAATGTTAAATATTGATTTTTGTCATAAACACCTTAATCTAAATCCTGTAAAACCTGCATTGATTATTCTATAATTGTTCCACAGTGGCTCTTCATTATGCTGTGGTCTGTGAGCCTTTGGACTAATGATTTTCATTTAGTAGCATGTCTTAGTGAGATTATTTTCTAATGAAGTCATGAAATGAGCAGGTTGAATAATATGGTTTTACTAAATGATGTGTTTAGAGAGTATCTCATGATTTGTCTGATTCTAGATGTACAGATTCCAAATTTATACTACCAGAATTAGGTTTAACTCCTGGCAATCTGCCAAGAAGCAAATTGTGAAAATTAACTCCATAGATCTATCAGTAAAAAAAGCCAGGAACATAATAGAAGACATTTCAGAGAAAACTATTTTTTTCGGAGCTCAAAGGAAAATCATTTTGGGTTAAAATTAGAACATAAAAGAGGAATTGGTTGGTAATTTGGATACTCCTCAAAGAAATTCATTTTTGAGAGCTTAAAGAAAATGATTTTTCTAAGAGCTCAAAGAAAATCATTTCAATTTGAAATTGGGATATCTAAGAGAAACTGGTGGGTATAAGCAGGATTGCTAACTAGAGCCTTTGTGTAAATGTAACAGAACCAGCTTTTTGTTTTCATCATTTGTATCAAATACTACATAGTCTAACTTTTCAAGTGCCTGACAACTGTCTTGGTTGTTGGGTAAAAATTTTTTTCTTTATTGTTTGCATGCAGATGCTAATATTTCCTAGTTTTTTAGTTGTCACATGAAGGGTAGTTTGTGAAAGTATTTATTGAAAAAAATATATTATTAAAGTTGGTAACACTTTTTATACTATCTCTATTTAACTAGTTCTGTAGATGTTTCTTTGATTTTTGTCATATATGCACTCATTAATCAAACATTGATATTTTCATTTTTACTACCGTAGTTAAATGTGAATGTCAGTGTCTGTCAAATTTTTTCGATCATAATGCACCAGTGCTGCAGCACTTATTGATTATGCCTAACTGTATTAGAATCAGGTTGTGAAGTTCAGTGGTGAAACTGACCAATTATATGACATTGATTTTCTTACACATGTAGGTGTGTATAAACTTGGAATGGACTAATGAGTGGGATTCTTTGTTTTGTGTTTGGGTAAGGGGGGAATTAAACTTGATACAGGGTATCCCATCCCATCCCATTTTTAGATTTTATGCAAACAACAAAACTCAGTGAAATAAATGGTTTGATTTTTGAAAAGATACAAAAATCAGTGGGATTTAGCATGAATAAATTTTGATTTTTTTCTCCTTATCAATGAAGAGATTGTTTTGAATCACTTATAATGGCTGAAAACAAAATGTTCCCTAATGAAATTTGACAAGGAACAGCAAGCGATCAATGGCAGTGTGAATCAATGCAATATCAGAAAAAACATTTCATGCATGTATTTATATGTGTGGTAAGTTCTCAGTAATTTGTTAAATGCCCTTCTCTTATATCTGTAGGCTCCTCTGGCGATCCCAACCAAGGTAGCTATATTTTGCTCAAAACAACGTAGATGTAGATGTAATACATGTAGTAGTTGCAACTTCCAGTAGATGCTATATTCGTCAAGTAATGTTTAATCTGTCCATCTTTTGCCAGGGCAGTTGTGAGTGTGTTAGATGCCACATGAACTATTAATCCTGTGAAGTTATGGACACATGAAGTATTTGCATCTTGTATTGGCTTTATAAACAGTGTCTGGTAGGGCATATCTCTTACCTCATCTTACGGTTTAGGGGATCTGTCTTTCCTTACTAAGGTGGCTGCCCAAGGTTTTGTCCTTCTTATACTGAAATGCATGTAGATATTAATGATTGCAATTTTAATTTTCTTCTTTTTGTAGCTGGCAAGACATTGCAGATTTTTAACATTGAGATGAAGAGCAAGATGAAGGCCCATACTATGACAGATGATGTCACCTTTTGGAAGTGGATCAGTGTCAACACTGTGGCTTTAGTTACGGAAACTGCTGTTTATCACTGGAGTATGGAGGGTATGCCACAAAGTCATTTTAATTCAGATGTGATGGAAAATGAAAAAGAAAATACAGTGTTTTTGTTTTGGGTAATCCTTTCAAAAAGATGCACAGTTAGTATTACTTTATTTATATTCAAATCAGAATGCTGCCATAGTATCCATTCACTATGCTTGGTTTTTTAGGTGATAGTCAGCCACTGAAGGTGTTTGACAGGCATTCCAGTTTGTCCGGCTGCCAAGTTATCAACTACAGAACAGATGCCAAGCAGAAGTGGTTGCTGCTTATTGGCATTTCTGCACAGGTAAGTCTTTTAAATCATTTTGTCTTTTATGACTTCTTTCATAATTGCCAGGTTTATCTTTTTTTATCAACAAGATTTAAAAGAATGTATTTCCCATATTTGTGAATTCATCGAGTTCGGTGTAAAATTTAGTTTGCATAATAAATAAGTGTTTACTCAGATATTTTATCAGTACAGTTTTACACTGCATATCCTAACTTTAAAAATAAATCTTTATTCAGATATTTACTCAGGTGGAAAACGTGAATGTTGATATTTACCTAAGTCGGGGTGCTTTACACACCAGTAACCTTGTATTTTCAGAACAACCGTGTTGTTGGTGCTATGCAGCTGTACTCTGTGGACAGAAAAGTGAGCCAGCCTATCGAAGGTCATGCAGCCACTTTCCATGAATTCAAGATGCCAGGAAACAGCCAACCTTCAACACTGTTCTGTTTCGCTGTGAGAGGAGCCCAAGGAGGAAAGGTAGGTCACACTGTTGGGGGTTATTTTAAAAAGAATGCAACAGGTTGCAGGATATAAATATAGTAGCCAGAGATTCATACAGAAAAGGTGAAAACATTGTAGTGATGGAATTAAAGCTAAAAGATTTAGGGAAAATGGTCTGTGTAGTTTGTATATTATAATAGGGTAAATCAGGTCTGATTTGTGTAGGGTTTCTGAATAATTGATCAATATCTTACAATATTGATTATTCCCTCCATTATAGCTTCATGTAATTGAAGTGGGACAGGCCCCTCAAGGCAATACAGCATTTACCAAGAAAGCAGTTGATGTGTTCTTCCCACCAGAGGCACAAAATGATTTTCCAGTTGCCATGCAGGTAATGTTTTTACCATGTATCATAGGATGATCTTACTTTTTAGCAGCTGCTGGAATATTTGTGGCTTAAGATTTGCATTAAGTTATTGTCTTGATTGCTAGAATTTGGGCTGAAGTTTTGGTGATGTTTGAATTTTAATTTTTAGTTTTTTTTACTGAAATTGGAACGTCAAGAATAAAATTACTGGTTTTTTTTTCTACTTTTCAGATCAGTCCAAAGCATGATATAATCTTTTTGATCACCAAGTATGGATACATCCACTTGTATGATATTGAGACAGGGACTTGTATCTACATGAATAGAATCAGCGGAGACACAATTTTCGTCACAGCTCAGCATGAAGCTACATCTGGAATCATAGGTGTCAACCGAAAAGGACAGGTAAGGACATGTATAAACTTGTGTAAAATTGATTGACTTTTTAGTTAGAACACGATAGTAAACTGAGGAAGAAATTTTTTCGAGAGGTTTACTAAAAAAACAGTTGTGTCTTAGTCTTATGTACTGTGTAGCACAAAGTCTAAGTAGCCACTATAGTGATATAAGTTAGCCAAGCAAAATTGTTTTACAGGTGCTATCAGTTAGCATTGATGAGGAGAATATTATTCCATACATCAACAACACTCTACAAAACCCAGACCTGGCTTTGAGAATGGCTTCTCGTAACAACTTACCAGGAGCTGAGGACCTGTTTGTCCGCAAATTCAACAACCTGTTCCAGAGTGGCAACTATTCTGAAGCTGCAAAGGCTGCAGCTAGTGCACCCAAGGTATGAATTATGCTAGCTAACAGATATTCAGTTTAACCTGTTTGACAGGTAATATTTTTAGAGCAGGCTGTATATACCTAATGCAAGGTTCGAAATTCCTGGCACTTAGTTGAACAGATGAATGCTTTGGATTCTCTCCTTGGGAAAATTCTTCAAGAAACATCAGGAAAGGACAGTGAAACCCCCCTCCCGGCAAATTTTTTTAAACATCGGGCATTAAACTAAACACAAAATGACGAGAACTGCATTCAGAAGAAAATTGGGTGGCAAACTGTTAATTAACTGTTACTGTTTCATTTAAGCTTATCTTGCCTATATTAAATTATTAAGATTGATATTAGAATTTAAAGAGTAGTTTTTTTTAATCTGAAGATAATCTGAAAGTAAATACTTGAATAATAACTATCCATAACCAAAATTGTGATGAAAGGGTAGTTTATCCTAAATCTTCATAAAATCTTTTCAGCTTTAAAGTTAAGTTTTTCTACTATCTATTTTGTGTGTTACTATGTTTGGAATCAGTAACAAAACTGTGATATGCCTGAAAAAGTTGGGTTCTTTCTTTGGTAATGACATTCACACTGTAATTGNTTTTTTTTTTTTTTTTTTTTTTTTTGCATATTTTGAAAATTCTTGTTTATTGCATAGAGCTTGTCAAAGACAAGACTGGTTGTGTGTCCCTTTTTTTTGGGGGGGGGGGTGGTTCCATTCGAATGCGCTTACTCCAGCTGGTGGTACAATATCCGGAGGCGGTATCGCCTCTCTGATCCTCTAGTTTAACCTGTTTGATAGGTAATGTTTTTAGAGCAGGTTGTATATTCCTAATGCAAGGTTAGAAATTCCTGGCCCTTAGTTGAACAGATGCATCCTCTGGATTCTCTCCTTGGGAATATTCTTCAAGAAACATCAGAAAAAGGACAGTGAAACCCCTCTCCCAGCAAATTTTCAGGCATCGAACTAAACACACTCACAGAAGACATTCACAGAAGACAGTTGGGTAGCAAACTGTTAATCAACTGTTCATGTTTTGTTAAAGGTTATCTAAATTATTAAGATTAACATTAGAATATAAAAAGATTAATATGTATATGTTTTAAATCTGAAGATAATCTGGAAGTAAATACTTGCATGTTAACTATCCATAACCCAAATCGTGATGAAAGGGTAGTTTATCCTATATATTCATTAAAGCTTTTAAACTTGTGAATTTTTCTACCATCTATTTTGTTTTGCTACCATGTTTGGTATCGGTAGCAAAACTGCTACGCCTGAAAAAGTCAAGTTCTGGCCTTGGTAATTCACACTGTAACATTTATAAGCACATATTATGACATATATGAATTGCGTTAGGCAGCATCAGAATTTTGATGCTAGATGTTAAGGTTCATATGTCAAATGTGTAGGAATAATCTTAAATTTTAAAAAATGAACTATTACCCAAATTTTTGGAATATTGTGGCAAAATTTTTCCTTAAGATATTGAGCATGATTTTCTCATTCATCCAGGGTATTCTAAGGACTCCCCAGACCATCCAGCGTTTTCAACAATGTCCAGCACAACAAGGCCAGACATCCCCTCTCCTGCAGTACTTTGGAATACTCCTGGACCAGGGCCAGTTGAACAAGTATGAGTCCTTGGAGTTGTGCAGACCAGTGCTACAACAGGGGAGGAAGCAGCTGCTGGAGAAATGGCTAAAGGAGGATAAGGTATGGTGATATTGCTTCAGATCATTTTGAATGACATTTACAGAAAATTTGAGTCTTAACAGTTGTAGCCACAAATGATACAAAAAATGTTCTCATTTGTAAAACCCTTAAACGTGATTTTAGAATAATAAATCACATCTTCCAAGCCCCTCTCCCCTACTCAAAAAATAGGTAGATAAATTCTTCATAATAGATAGGATATCATTTCACAATCCTCAGTTTTGATTTTATCATTTCAGCTGGAATGCAGTGAGGAGTTGGGAGATCTTGTCAAAGCTCATGACCCAACTTTGGCTCTGTCAGTATTTCTTAGAGCCAATGTGCCCAATAAGGTAAGGTAAATTTGTGTATTAGAGTTGTTTATGAATGATTATAAGATGTCCTTTACTATGTACCTGCTGCATTACTATAATTACCATTGCATTTTATGTATTTGTTTGTTCAGTTGTTTGGTATCTTTTACTAATTTTACTAAAGTATAGATATCTTATCCATCATTGTCCTATTTTCTAGGTAATTCAATGTTTTGCTGAGACTGGCCAGTTCCAGAAGATCATTCTATATGCTAAGAAGGTTGGCTTCACCCCAGACTACATCTTCCTGCTGCGTAACATCATGAGGATCAACCCAGACCAGGGGTTACAGTTTGCCCAGATGATGGTGGCTGATGATGAGCCCATGGCTGATATCAACCAGGTAGGGGACTGTGAATATTTCTTTTTTTCAATTAAATTAAAGCCCTTGTTTTCTTTCTTAGACCAAAATTTGTATGTGAAACGAGGATATTCTGAAGTCTCCTGAGATTTGGATCTGTGGAAATACTATGTGCACAAATATACTTCAGCTGATGTATACATAAGGTGCATTATATTAATGTTCAAAGTTCTGGATTCTGAATGAAGAAAATATTGCTGTCATTCTCTTGAGAGTGCACTTTCATTATTGCGGAGACATGAACCTCTGTAGATATAGCCTATTCATGAGGCTCTTGAGACCAATGTGACATTAACATTATAGATGAACAAGTAACAGGAGGCCCATTTCATTTCTTTTAACCACATTCTTTCCCTAAATTGTCTCAGGTGGTTGATGTGTTTATGGAGATGAACATGATTCAGCAGTGTACTTCATTCTTGCTGGATGCCCTGAAAAACAACCGCCCCAGTGAGGGTCCACTGCAGACCAGGCTGCTGGAGATGAACCTGATGCATGCACCCCAGGTAGGAGACTTACTGGAGTAATGAATTATTTTAAAGTAAAGGTATTAAATGTAAACTATGCATGGAAGTTGTCAAAACAGACAGTTACTTAATACCTGTATGATTTGACAGTTTCCTAGAGAGACCCGTGTCCAACAGACAAATGCATGTACTCCACATTGTACATATGTTTCGTATTGAGACATACACATAGATTATACATATTTCATTTGTGTCATGGCAATTTAAAGAGGGGAACTAAAGCTGATGCATTTTTATTCCATGAGAAATGTATGCTAATCACATATTAATTTTCTTTCACCCATAGGTTGCANTCCTAGAGATACCTGTGTCCAACAGACAAATGCATGTACTCCACATTGTACATATGTTTCGTATTGAGACATACACATAGATTATACATATTTCATTTGTGTCATGGCAATTTAAAGAGGGGAACTAAAGTTGATGCATTTTTATTCCCTGAGAAATGCATGCTAATCACATATGAATTCTCTTTCATCCATAGGTTGCTGATGCCATTTTGGGCAACCAGATGTTCACCCATTATGACAGAGCCCATGTCGCCCAGCTGTGTGAGAAAGCTGGTCTCCTACAGAGAGCCTTGGAACATTACACAGACCTGTATGACATCAAGAGAGCCGTGGTTCACACTCATCTCCTGAACCCAGAGTGGCTGGTCAACTACTTTGGCTCTCTGTCTGTGGAGGACTCCCTGGAGTGTCTGAAGACTATGTTGCAGGCCAATATTCGTCAGAACCTGCAGGTGTGTGTGCAGATTGCCACCAAGTACCATGAGCAGCTAGGCACAGTGGCCCTCATTGAGATTTTTGAGTCTTTCAAGAGCTTTGAAGGTAAGCATTTGTAAAATGACCTGTTGTTTATCTACTTATGTGGTGTTTGTTTGAATGTGCAGTAAACTTTTGTAATGAAAATGGTATAGTCATTCTGTCCAAGAAAGACTGCAGTTGAAATACTAAAATGGATTCATTTTCATTATGTCTTAATTTAAGATGAGTACTTAGTTTATAAAAAAATGGTAATGATCTTTCATTTGATAGGTAAAGTTGTAGTACTATTCCCCTGCTTGTTCCAGATTTAATGTAGTTCATTATTTTGATTCCAGGATTGTTTTACTTCCTTGGCTCCATTGTGAACTTCAGCCAGGATGCTGATGTGCACTTCAAGTACATTCAGGCAGCCTGCAAGACTGGACAGATGAAAGAAGTGGAGAGGATCTGCAGAGAAAGTAACTGCTACGATCCAGAGAGGGTGAAGAACTTCCTCAAGGTAAAGCTGGAAAATTGAGAGTATATCTGAAGTATTATAAATATCATAGATATCACACAAATTTAGATGCATTTTATATGTAGGGTTGTAAACTGCAGAAAAAATTAGTTTTCCTGAAATGTTTTACTACTGTTTTCAGGAAGCCAAGCTCACTGACCAGCTTCCACTGATCATTGTATGTGATCGCTTTGACTTTGTCCATGACTTAGTTCTCTACCTGTACCGCAACAGCCTGCAGAAGTATATTGAAATCTATGTACAAAAGGTAAGGAAGCATTTTTTCAGTTGTGTTCTTTTTAGGAATTAACTGGCAGTATCCTTCTTTTTTATGGATATCTCCGTTTGTTTTTGATAAAAAAAATAATTGACAACTGAACCATAATTTTTTTAACTTTGTTATCATAGGTGAACCCATCACGTCTCCCAGTTGTTGTTGGAGGTCTGTTGGATGTGGACTGTGCAGAGGATGTCATCAAGCAGTTGATCATGGTTGTTAAAGGGCAGTTTTCAACTGATGAATTGGTGGAAGAAGTGGAGAAGAGAAACAGGTATGTAATTTGTATATGTTATGTAATGTAAATATGTGAATTGGTGTTTGCTTTATTTCAGTCAAGTAATCCATAGCCTGGCTAATGCTTCATATTACTGTCAATTATAGGCATGATTTTCTATCATTATCATTGCTTTGATTCTTTATTTCAGACTGAAGCTTCTCCTTCCCTGGTTAGAAAGTAGAGTGCATGAAGGTGTGGTTGAAGCCCCAACTCATAATGCCCTGGCCAAGATTTACATTGACAGCAACAATAACCCAGAAAGATTTCTCAGAGAAAATCAGCACTATGACAGCCGTGTTGTTGGCAAGTACTGTGAGAAGAGAGATCCTCATCTTGCTTGTGTGGCTTATGAAAGAGGACAGTGTGACATGGAGTTGATCAAAGTAAGTTTTTCATCCAATTTGTAATATTCATTAACTGAGCACCTGATCATCAGTGTAAAATTAGTAAATTTAGTGTGTAAGATGTGTAATAAAGTAGAGGAGGTTGAGATTGTAATGAATATAATAAAATACTATTCATACTATAAAATCAATGTGTTTTGCTTACCTTGTCTAGGTGTGCAATGAGAACTCGCTATTCAAGAGTGAGTCTCGCTATCTGGTGAGCAGAAGAGATCCTGAACTCTGGGCCCATGTTTTGAATGAGGAAAATGAATACAGAAGGCAACTTATTGATCAGGTGAGAGATAGGGGATTGGAGCACTATGTCTTTGATGTATCAAAAATATTTTGCTGAAAACTTAATTTGTATAATCAGCAACACTGATTGTCTTTGATCTTTTCTTGCTAGTTGAACTGTAAAATGAAGTAACCACTTTCATATAAATGTTCGTCCAAGAATCACCGGCTGCTGATTTCATGTGGTTATTAGGTGTGATATGTATATTAGAAATTTTGGGCATGTTATTATATTGTTAATTATTATTCTTGCAGGTTGTCCAAACTGCACTGTCTGAGACCCAGGATCCTGAGGACATCTCTGAGACTGTCAAGGCGTTCATGACCGCTGACTTGCCCAATGAGCTAATAGAATTGTTGGAAAAGATTGTACTGGATAATTCTGTCTTCAGTGATCACAGGTCAGTTACCTGAGCAGTTTATGGAATGCAACTTGATATATAAACATAAAATATTATTTCGTTAATTCATACTGTGAACAACAAAGGGGGTCTGCTTTACAACTTCTGATAGCTCACTGGTAATACAATAGTATGTCTAACAACAGTATTTTTTATTGTTACAACAGAGTACATTTTAAGTTATGTTCATAGGATATATTCTGTTTTCCAGGAATCTCCAGAACCTGTTGATTTTGACTGCAATCAAAGCTGACCGCACCAGAGTAATGGAGTACATCAATCGTCTGGACAACTATGATGCCCCTGACATAGCCAACATTGCCATTGGCAGTGAACTGTATGAGGAAGCTTTTGCCATTTTCAAGAAGTTTGAAGTCAATACTTCTGCTATACAGGTAACTTGAAGTTATCAGCAATGACTATTACCACCTGAAAGTGATTTTTTGTATTCTAAAATAGTAATGAATTTTTAGTTTCCCATTCCTGAACTCAATAACACACTTTCTCTCTCCAGGTTTTTTCCTAAATCCATTAGTAGAAATTTCTTTTCATTATTTAGGTGTTGATAGAGCACGTTAAGAACTTGGACCGTGCCTATGAATTTGCTGAGCGTTGCAATGACCCAGCAGTGTGGAGCCAGCTGGCCAGAGCACAGTTGAATGCTGGACTGGTCAAGGAGGCTATTGACTCTTACATCAAGGCTGATGACCCATCTCAATATATGGAAGTGGTAGATGTGGCCAGCAGAAATGGTAAGATCAGTTGATTTCTCTACAGCAAGTAAAACGCATTTGGCTAATAGGAAGATGTCAGAAAAACTATTATATGATTAATTGTATTATTTGTCTGATCTTTGGAATTCCTGAATGCTTGAACTTTTTATTATGAAATGTTTTTCTTTCTACCTTTAAGATAACTGGGAGGACTTGGTGAAATTCCTTCAAATGGCTCGTAAGAAGGCCAGAGAGACCTTTATTGAAACTGAACTCATCTTTGCCTATGCCAAGACCAATAGATTGGCTGACCTGGAGGAATTCATCTCAGGTCCTAACCATGCCAACATTACACAGGTAAGAGTTGGAATTGAATTTTTCATTTTGAGGGCAAATATATTGGAGTATAAAATAGATAAGGCTAACTCTCTTGTGGTATTTTACCAATTTTCAGTATTGTGCAAGACATCAGTCGACAAAAACTTGAAATTCAAAAATGTTTCACCCATCCAGGTTGCTGACCGCTGTTTTGACAACCAAATGTATGAGCCTGCCAAGCTTCTGTACAATAATGTTTCCAACTTTGCCCGCTTGGCTATCACTCTGGTGCATTTGGGAGAATACCAAGGAGCCGTTGACAGTGCACGCAAAGCCAACAGCACAAGGACATGGAAAGAGGTAGGAAATAATTTATTTCCTTAAGTTTAAAAGGTTGAGTTCGTGTATATATTCAATAATGTGTCTAGAAATTTACTCACTGGCTATGATTGTATCAGTTTGTACAATACAAGCTAAAGTCTTAACCAGAGATGTTATGTTGCAGATTTAATATATTCAGAGTACTTTCCATGTTTTTATTTTTGAGAAAATCTGTTGAGGTACACTTTTTTACCCCCTTGTCTTTCGGTTGTTTTTCTCACTGTATTAGCGCTCTTCTTCATCTTCCATTTTTGTGCAGGTATGCTTTGCCTGTGTTGACAATGAAGAATTCCGCTTGGCCCAGATGTGTGGTCTGCATATTGTAGTCCATGCTGATGAACTGGAGGAGCTTATCAATTATTACCAAGACAGAGGATACTTTGAAGAGCTTATATTACTCCTAGAAGCTGCTTTAGGTAATAGAAGAAAATTAAAGCTAACTCTGCCAATATTACTCCTAGCAACTGCATAACTGCATAAAGATTTTGTTAAGTTTTATAAAATTAGATTGTTTCTTTGCCTAATATTTAAAAGTCAGTCCCTCAGGCTAGCCAGTCAAAGCAAATTTATCTTTCTGCATGAAAAGATTTCTTTCAATTCATCCCAATTCTCATGGTGTAGGTTTGTTTTAAAAGTGCTGTTATCAGTAATTTGTCGCACTACGTGAAGAGATGTTTTTGCTTAGTCTCAGTGGGATTGTTTTAATATACGAGACTTGCAATTGGTTAACTTTTCAATTTTTCAGGCCTTGAAAGAGCTCACATGGGCATGTTCACAGAATTAGCAATTTTGTATTCTAAATACAAGCCAGAGAAGATGAAAGAGCACTTGGACCTTTTCTGGTCGAGGGTTAACATTCCAAAGGTCAGTACACATTGATATACAATTTTGTTTTCTTGTACATCATATTATTCATGATATTCAAACTTTTGTTTATTTCATATTGATACCTTAAGTACAATTGGCCATGCACTTCATAATGCATTTTCAAAATTTAGATGTGATTATTGTTGTTATTTCTCTTATCCTAAACAAAACAAAATGTATTTATCTAGGTTCTGAGAGCAGCAGAGCAAGCTCATTTGTGGCCTGAGCTGGTTTTCCTCTATGACAAATATGAAGAGTATGACAATGCCATTATCACCATGATGAACCACCCAACGGAAGCATGGAAAGAGAACCATATGAAGGACGTCATCACTAAAGTGGCCAATATTGAATTGTACTACAAGGCCATTCAGTTCTATTTGGATTTCAAGCCCCTCCTACTTAATGACTTGCTTCTTATACTAACCCCAAGGCTAGATCACACGCGAGCTGTCAACTTCTTCCAGAAGGTGAACCAGATACCTTTAGTCAAGCCATACCTGCGTGCCGTGCAGAGTCATAATAACAAAGCCATTAATGAGGCCCTTCATAATTTGTTAATAGAAGAAGAAGACTATCAAGGACTAAGGGCATCCATTGATGCTTTTGATAATTTTGATAACATCGCTCTGGCGCAGAAATTGGAAAAGCATGAGTTGATAGAGTTTAGACGTATTGCTGCCTACCTCTACAAAGGCAACAACCGCTGGAAACAGTCAGTTGACTTGTGCAAGAAAGATAGGCTCTTCAAGGTAAAATTCGGATTAAAAAAAATGCTGCAAATCATCCTAAGTATTTTGTACATAGAATCATTGGCTGTCATAACGTGCAAAGAGAGTTTGAAGAAAACCTGATGTTTCTTTCCTTGTTTAAATGTGTTGCTATTGCTTGCTAACTGACTTCCTATTTGAGAACTCACTTTTACATATCATTTCCACCTAAGTGTTATTTCATGTTTTAATATTACTTACAATATTTATTTTTTTATTTTCACAGGATGCAATGACCTATGCTAGTGAATCAAGAAACATTGATACAGCAGAAGAATTAATAGCCTGGTTCTTAGAGGACAAGAACTATGAATGCTTTGCAGCCTGCTTGTTCCAGTGCTATGACCTGTTACGCCCAGATGTCATATTGGAGTTGGCCTGGAAACATAACATCTTAGACTTTGCAATGCCTTATATGATCCAGGTTATGAGAGAGTATATAACAAAGGTATGGTGGCAAAAGTGCATGACCTGTAACATATACTTTTAAAAGTATTAACCAAGCCACTGTTAATTTTTTTCACCAGGGACTCTTCTAGTTGTTGGCCTTATTACAATCTTTAACAATTATGAGTATTGAAAATGGTGTCTGATGTATATTTTCAGTAGGGACAAGTCATTTTGTATGGGGGAATATTTTTTTAAATCACAGTAACTCATTGATTGAAGTATTGTTTAAATTTTTTAGGTTGACAAACTAGAACAAGCAGAGTCAGTGAGGAGTGAAGAAGAGGAGAAGATCACAGAACAGCCACTTGTCATGGGTAACTTGTTTTACTAGAATACTGTCCAAGTACAAATATCTGTTTTGATGCTGTGTAGTTTGCATTGAAAAGTTGGAAGATTTATGATAGCTACTGAAATGCAGAAAAAATACTATCATCAATAATACAACTAATGATTTTGTATTTCAAAATGAATATTTAGAATATGTACAAGGTGGATTTGGTTAAAAGCCCAATCTGAAGCCAGAGAGTGGTGCAAATTGTTTGGATACAAGTGTCACATTTGTATTATCTTCACCTTGCAGGCGATCAGTTGATGATTACTGCTGGTCCAGCTATGAACATGGGAATGCCACCACAGGGTATGCCATATGGGTACCCAGGCATGCCACAGGGGATGCCAGGTTACCAAATGTAAAGGGAAGTTGGGCTTGAATGGAGCACAAACTGATCAACAGGGGCCAAGCAGTGGGTGTAAAAGAGATGAGGAGGACGTGAATTGCAGCTTCTGGGGTTGTGATGCCATTAAATCATTGACTTCAGAATGCTTGTGATATATCAAAATTCTATGAATGTGGCTTGTTGATATAGTTCTGGAAAAGAAGAAGCGGTGACAATGAAATTACTTTTTAAAAATTTGGTGCTTCTTCAGCGACAAAAGCCGCCTTACTACCATAGTTAAATTCCTGTATTTTTAATGTTCCTGGATCTGGGATCAGTCTTCTTGCTTGGATTGTGACGATTATATCATCATTACGAATTATTGTAAGAAGAGAGATATAAAAACAAATAAAACATGGTTTATAAGTATGTAAGTCATACATTGAACAATGGACATTAGATATGTATCTATTAGGGAAAGCAGATAACATTGTAATAACAGATGTGATGTATCATTTAGTTGAATTTAGAGCTTTGAACTTTAACGTCTTATGAAGGAAATCTTGATTAGAGACTATAAAAATGTGATACTGCATTGAAGTTGTAGAAAATTTATGCTTGTAATGTTAGAATATATGTTTGTACATTGAAAGTAATGCCAATGATAACAGAGAAAGGGTCGTGTTTGGACAGTAAACTGAAAGACACTGTGAAATAATGCCAATAATAATAATAAGAGGTTTTGTGTGTAGGAGATCAAGGAAAATTGCAGTTTTGATTTGGTGTCTGTCTGTCTGTCTTGTTCTGATTGGGCTATTGTGTGCACTTTAGAAAGCTGTTAGGCAAGGGGCAAATGGGTTAATGGAAGAGCTCCAGGTGAAATGCCAATAACTTGACAATTAGCATTTTACTGCTACTTGCATTTAAACCTCTTGGTAACCAGACTATATGTGAGTAATAAAATCTGTAGTGAACCAGAGGTAGCACTAGCAATTGTCTTGCACTGTGTAATTTATTGAGCTGTACATTCTACTTCCCTTGTTATTGGTGTGCAGAAAATCAAAGCAAGACTTTCTTCATCTGTACAAGTTGATATTAGAGGAAATAAAACAACACTGTACTCAGGTATTGGTTATGATTGTTTTTGGGTGACGAGTGGAGCCAATTGAAACGCCTCTGCTATTAGCATGTTGCCGTTTCCAGTAACTTAATGATCTCGTATCATTTGTTCAGAAGATGCTGAAAGGTACAAAGGCATCCTGATTGTATAGTTTTTCTCCAATCCCGCTCTCGCTCCCACTCGCACTTGGCCCCAAAAATGCAAAATTGGATTTTGAACATGAGAAAGACCCCGATTCTTAATTGAACTTTTTACTTGGCCCCTCAAAACCTGAATATCACTTGAACTATTGCATTTCCGTATGTAATGCTTTCAACATACCTAAACAAGACTTCGCAGCCTGGGCTCCGTAACTCGAAAGCATCGCGAATTGCGATCGAGCGCAAGCGTCTCTAATACTCTCTATTCCATAACTCGGCATTTACTCGCCCCATATAATAGCCTCGAAATGAAAGGTGATATCGCAATTCGCGATGCTTTCGAATTAACGGAGCCCAGTGAAAAACGCGCTCGCAGTCTCCCATGAGATACCTGCGAGCGTGAAGTGCGAGGGGATGTCACGTACAGCACAACTTGCTGACGATTGTTGTAATTGATTATGTCACGACTTATAAAAACTTTCGTTCGTGCGTGACGTTTACTAGAAATGCCACGACTGTCTTTTGTCTCCACGTTCACTAAGAAAAAAAATTTTAAAAATGTTGGAAATTCTGCAGAAATGTTTAATTTCCGACATAGTCATGTTTTTTTATCTTTCTTGAAAGGCAGAGTGCATGTAAGATCAAAGGGCATTTGTTTTGCAGTATATCTAGGATTTATATCCATCAAAGCAATGTATATTTGAAAAGAAAGAAGACAAAAAAAAAAAAAAATCTGAGTATATCGTGGAACTTTGGATCGAGTCATGGCATCATATGAAAAGCGTTTCTTGTAAGTTGTATGTACCGGTAGGCCCTGCAGCCAAATGAATCAATAAAATGCAGTTTGAAGTAAGTCAGCCGGCTCTCGTCTGCTTTAGTTGCCAGAGAGCTTGCAGGCAAGCTTATGTAATTTGCGCATGGTGTAGTATTTTTTTTCTCAATTTTTATGACGGACCATGTTTGTGCCAAGTTCCACAAGTCGCACGTGCTTAGATCTGAGTCAGCGTGTTCCATATTTCGCATGAGACGGAGGAAGACAAAACATGAAAGAGAGATTATGATTACTGGACCAACAGACCTTCAAACCGGTGAGTCTAAAGCGTTTAATAAGTTTGGAACAATACCTTTAACTTAAATAGCTCATCAGACTCAGAGCGAAGAGAAAATTCCAGTTATGCCTAATATAACTGATCACTCAGGGCGATCGGTGATAATTGTGAAGATGTCAATAGTATTTTTCGTGCCAAATTTATTATTTCAAATGAAAAAATGCATTGAGTATTAATTGGTTTGGTAAGTGAGAGAAATTTATAACTGTCCTCAGGAAAAACTGAATTCTATGGACTTGACATTTCCTCCCTTGAAAAAAAGAGAAATAAGAAAGAAAGACAAGAAAAAAGAAAGAAAAGAAAAGAAATTACGACCGACCCTACCGTTTATATAGGTACGTACTATACTTGTTAAAATCATGTTTGAAAAACAAAAATAAATTTTGCCTGCCTACACCCTGTTTAGAGAGTCGCCGCTCGTAAGCCAACTTATCAATATTGTGCGGCCTTTTGGAATAAAAGTTAGGACTTTAAAACCTTATTTTTTCTGGATTTTTGGATGAAAAATTAAAGTTCTTCGCAACAGCGAGATGGCCCTTTTGCTGCTGCAATTGTGCACCGTCCTGAAGCGCCATCTCTTGGACAGGAAGTCACATCTGCCGGGAAGTTCGTCTGGCGTCAGTGAAAGGTAAACGCTGCGAAATAATTGGGGGGCATTTTTCGCACAACTTTTGTTTATGGTTTTCAAAAAAGGAAAACATAGTTGTTAACTAAAGAAAATGTAATGAATGGACTTTATGGTGCATAGGTCTGCCTCGTTAGTGTACCTCAGTTTTCGGCCTGACAAGTTCCAGTTACGTTCATGGTACATGTACCCCTGTAGATCTAGGCCGGGCTACTTTATCTTGCGGTAATAAACAGCCTGGCGTGTAAAGCCGAAAACTGAGGCAATTACTAAAGCAGGTTTATATTTTCACCCTGCTTGCCTCAGACTTAGACAAAAGAGTAGTAACGACGGGATTCCAGCGAGGAGTTGGCTGATTTTTCATATGAATATTCCACTGAACTATTTTAATATTCCCATTAGTTTATTTATTGATTTATTCTTTCATTTCATTAGTACCCTTATTCTGGTACAGATGAGTGATTTGGCAAGCAAAAATTGAGATGTCTAATAAATTGGCAGTTGATAAATAATGTTACTTGAAAGTGCACTTTTTTATAAATAGAAAAACAGCAGTGGAGTACATGCATTCTGGAACCTACTGCACATGAGTCATATGGGTACAGCATGTCTCAGTTTTGCAACAACCCTTCCCATTACTTTGATCTATTTCCAATGCCTGTGAACTCCATTTTGAATAGTAGGTCTATTCCAAATAAAAGCAGAGAGGGTCAAGTTTACTTTTCACATTTTGGATCCTGAGGGTTAATATTTCATAAAGTGATATTAGACACCACGCCAGAAACCAGACCGTGTCTGCCACAGGCCAATTCAGATGAATACAGGCTATTGCATAACTCTCCCATGCAGTCACTTGCAACAGTGCTGCTTTACTTTTCTCACCAACACATTATTTAATACTAACTCATTCGCGGTCTTTTCATCTTTAAATTTAATGTAGTGCTATGACACAAGAACTATGTTCCCCATTGAGAGTTATTTGTGGTAGGGTGAAAGGCATATGTTATAAAGTCACATCTGTTATTATTATATTGACATTCATTTATCATACTATCAAAGACAACATTCATTCATCATTCTATCAAAGACTAGATTGGACTCTGGAGTTTGGAATTACATGCTTATAGGTAGATTATATTTAAAACACCAGGTGGGCAAACATTTGATGATTTGCCACTCGTTACAGGACTTTGGACACACGCAAACTCTTAATTTCTTAGTGTGTTTTAAAGAATATTAATATTGTATATCAGTATTTGCCATAGCTGGTCTGTAAAAGCAACACAAGCATATTGGTAAGTAATGTTGTCTCTGATTGATTTATCAAATAAGAATTAAAATATGTGTTTAAGAATTGTGTGAGATGCCATTTTTGATAGCTTTTAATACCATATACATACAAATTTATTTTGGTCTTAATATATAAAGTGTTTGATCTCCATTGTTACTTAAATGCTAGATATTGTTAAAAGCATTATATTTTAAGCCAATCATAAAATTTTTATGGCTGCATGTTGACTAGCTATAACACATTAAATGTTGCATATTTATTGCTATATCCCCATTTAATGTTGATTCCTTATCACACATATGCCATACTCTAGCATGCTAAAGTGATATAACTGAAACCCCACCATCCTATAGAGGTTATTTGAAGTTTGCTGATAACAACTTTGCTTGCTAAAGGCTCAAAATCCACTAGTATTGAGATGTAGACTTGACAACTCAGATATTTAGGAGGAAATTGATTTGGTAACTGCTACTGCATTGTTTTATCAGAAAAACAAATTGCATGCTTAAATTCTAGCAGTGAAATTCAGTGGAAACCTCAACTCTTTCAGATTGCTGGTGCCACATGCCTTAATGCTTGGTCATCTGTGTTTAAAAAATGATGTAAACCTTGAAATTAATTATTTTAAAAAATGAAATATGACACCTGATTGAAGTTGAATTTCCATATCTAAATGACTGGACTGACAAGGTAAGAGAAATCTAAACAAACCTGGAGGCTGCCAGTTCTTGGATGAACTGGTAGTAACATATATTCTCTCTCTGGAAGAATATTTGTCCCCATTTATATAAATAATATTAATACCATATATTTCAAAGTCTGCTTGAGATTAAAAGAACCATTTAATATTCATTTTATTTGCTTTTTTATGATATAAACTAAAATGAAAAATGATCCTCTCATTATCAGTAGTTTTATAGAATAAGCTGACTATCACTCTTTGAAAATATAAACCCCCAAATATCCTACACATTTATTTTTCAGCCAACTACTTCATCTTCACTGTCATTTGAACAGTTATATGCATTCTTAGCATTTTCTATTGCACAAAGGGCAATTCCAGAGCAGAGATAGAAAAATTTATATTATTTTGACTCTAAAGTTCTGGCTATTTTAAAAGAAAATGAAGAATTTAAAACAATGGAAAGTGAATGGATTGTCCTTCAGAGAAAAATTAAACACTTTGTAATCTATTACTGAAAAGTAAACACACCCTTGAAAAATAATAATCTTAATAATACAGATAAAATGAATTGTTATTGTAACTGCACAAATTGCCTTATTGTATAGAATATTGATATTCTTTTAAAGTTTTAGCTTAGAAACAGGTGTGATACACATTAACTAAATTTAAATGACAGTATTGGTAATGCATTTTCTTGTAATGTGGACTTACTTGATTTGAACATAAAGGATTTTTTGCCAAAGTAAATCACTTATATAGATTCCTCATATCTCTTCCAACCTTTTTCTTATTTACTTTGATCTGATTCAAATTAAAATAGATACATTTTTAAGCAGGCAGTGCAACTTAATGGGAAGATCCATTAGTGATAAAGTTTTTGTCTTGCTGTCAATTCTTTTAATCTCTTATTCATTCATCTTTATGTTGGTTATCTTCAGCTGTATCTTTATGTTTTAAAAAATTCTAGATTAATAAATAACTTTTTATTGATATTTGATTTTTATTAATTGGAAGTATGTAAGTACATTATATCTGACAATTTGTGTTTGCTTAGCCTTAGCATTATCTATATACCCATGTGTAGGAAAGTAAACCAGGATTATTTAATAAAGTAATCACAGGTATTATCAGCGGGTGTGAGTCATTTGTCAACTGTTGGCTTCTAATCTGCTCCTTAAACCTTAGACCACTGAACTGTTATAATTACACTGTTTTCTAAGTATGTACATGTATTGATTATTTTGAAATGGGGCTCTATGATGTTTGCTTGGATATTAGATATTGTCTGAGCTTAAATGGATACTAAGATATTTAATATGCCAGTTTATTTTTTATATTGAGTAGTTAAAATGGATGTCATGTTTGAAATCATCAAAAAGTTATTTCTTATACACTCTGGGTTGTCTGGCATTTTAAGGTCACACAAAAAATCTTGAATTTAAGTAGGTGCTGTAATTAAATGTCAAAAAGAAAGGATGAGGTCACCAGCATGTAAGTTTAACAAAGATTTCAGACATGTTAACATGCATACTTACATGAGTAAGGGCTACCAAACTACCAATATAGATAAGCATGCAGTCTAGTGTTTTTTAAGATAAAAACGATCTCTAGAGCCACTGAGAAATCTCTGTGGACACTTCTCTATACAACACTGCCTATGAACTCTCATCTTCTTAATAAAGGAGGTGTGACTACCCTTTTGCTCCTTGGACAAGAGAATTAGTGTTAGATAAATTTGTTTTTGCCATTAAAAGGTCAATACCATTCTGGTTTTAGTTTTAGTTTGATTTCACTTTTAGTGACCCATCTAGACTCCACGCTTCTTTAGGAAATTTTGTCTAAAGCAATGGGCCCCTTGGGTGCATAACTACATTTGGAATACATGTATCGGACTTTGAACAAAGTGGCATGTGATAGTGTAAAGAAAAGTTGTAGACAGGAGATATTATGGTCCCCTTGAGGAGAGGTGACATTTGTGACACATTCACACATTGATAGGCAAGATGAATGAATCTCATGGTGATGTTTACTTTGAAATAGAAAGATCAAACATGACCTGAAAATGCAGACTTGATACCCTCATATAATTGTTTATCTTATGATTTGAAGCATTTGGATTTGTCCTAAAATTAAAACTATATCATCTGCTGATAAGTCTTTAAGTTTGTATAAAACATTGGTCTCTGGCTTGATTAGTGCTAATTTTTTTAAATCTTTGGTTTCATTGAAATAAAAAATCTCTTTCCTCTCTCTCTCTCTCTCTCTCTCTCTCTCTCTCTCATTCTACAAGTAGATGTATTTCATACCCTATATCTCATGCCCTTTCTCATTTTTCCCCTTCTTTCCAATTATTCTTGCACTTGACTGCATGAGAACTTTTTTGTTTTGACCACCATGAATAGATTTGAACAAAAAAGGGCACATGCTATATAGTTGCATTAGCCAGATTCAACTTTATATTATAATTGCTATAAAACACAGGTAAATACTGTAAGCCTGTGAAGTCCCGCTGGACAAACAATCCACTTTGTAAATGGTTTAAAAGGCTACCAGATTCCATGAATAGAACACAGAGAGTTAGTTTTTATTTAGTCGTCTGGCTTGGGTGAAAGATTGAGGCATGTTACGGTCTAATTGCGTGCAAACTTTTCGACCCGATTTAATGCCTGGTATTTCAAAGCGCCGAACAATCAGGTGATTATAGGGTGATTGACCAAGGTAAACAACGTCTCCATTGGTGTTGGCTCAGGCTGAGGTCTCTTATACATACATATATACACTAAAGCCTTGAGGTAAAGGAAAAGTGTTTTACTGTTGTATTAACATCCAGTTCTTTATCTGTGTTTCTTTGTTTGGGGATTTTCATTTCAGTTTATATACACACACCAGCGGTTCTGTGTTCATAATACTTGCGGTGAGATTGAGGACAGGTAAGATACTGGAACGGAAAGTCTAAGAGTTCAAGACACCATTGATAAACAGACGACAAATACTCATTTAAAAATTATAATATTGTTTAATTTTCCTTCCAGTATTCAACTTCAAGTTGGGACCTCTGGATTTTATGAGCAATTCTTTTGATCTTTATTGAAAGATCCAGGTATGAAATTTCATTCAGTTCTGTTTTATTTTCCATGATGTCTGTTAACAATCAACATTTGTTCAGGATATTTGAAGACATTAATGATGGGAGTTAATTGGAGAAGAACAGACCTCTTGGTGTATTAATTTGTAGAAATTTAAAAATTTCAATTTGTCAGGTAAATTTTGGCTATTATTGCTATTTTAATTAGAATCGTGGCAAAAAAGTTATTAAATTTTGGTGTATAACAAATTTAATATTCTGGTCACACTGATTATTTGTTAGTATTTTTCTCCCTTTCAACCTCCCTTGTGTGGTAGCCAATTTTAAAAACTGATCTAGGTCATCTTAGAGATGGCTGTGTGATTTTGTTATAGTATTATTTTTTGCAGCATAATTTAAACAACTGTCCTTGTTAAGATCTGGAGAATTTCAAGTATGTTTTGTAGTTCTTTAAAAATTGAAGCATGACTAGACACAAGAGATGGCTTTAAATTTTATGCTGAGTTGTTATCAAATTGCGTCTTTGTGTGGTATTATATAGTGAGGCGTTATTAGGCCCATACAAGTTTATTTTATTTCCACAACTAATGATTAATAATTTGGCTAAAGATGATAAAACATGTTTGTTTTTCCCCTTGGTTTATCATAATTTTTGGAATAAGTTATTTAATAGAACAAAAAAAAAAATGCTGGAATCACCCCTCTGTAAATGTGTAGAAAGTTGGACAATATAGAAGATGGTTTATCTGTTTCATTCAAGGCCCTTGTGCCAGACTGTGTTAGTTGATTTTTATCAGTGTAATCCTTAGCACAATTGCTGGCTGTACTGGATTGCAGTCTAACTTGATGTGCTTTTGGTAAATTTTCTCAACCGTCACAATGAGTACACTGTGAAGATGACATGCTTGGAAAGATATGTGCTGCAGAGTATGGCACCAATGTAATGCCAGTTACTGTAGTTAGTCCCCATGACTTGTCTAAGATAACTAGTGTGTTCACAGACCATAACTCAGAGGATTTTGCCACACCTAATATTTAATCAGCAGATGTCAAATTGGCTTTGCATGATACCATTTGTGCTTGTTTCAATTATCCCAATTGCTATCAGAATTAAAGGTAAATTCGCTATCAAGTTTGTCACCAAACTATAGATCTTGACCCTGTCTAGATGAGATGGCACCCTGAGCCTGCAGCAGACGGGCACCAGAAGTTTGTTTGTCTTTTCTAACAATAAGACACTTCAGTGTTGATAAGGAAGGAGATAGCCACTTGAGAGTGATGGGACTGCATTGTGCCTCCTCTTGCCCAACAGCAAGTTGACAAATTTATCAATCATTTCACTTTGGTTCAAGCAATTTGAGGAGGTTTGGAAAATATCCGGAAGGAACTTGACATTCTTCTATTAAATAATGGGTCTCAAAATTACTGACAAGTTGTTCGTTTGAACGCACTCCAATGATTCCACAATACTGTCTATAAATGTCATTAGATTTATAAATGTTTGCTTTTGCGGTAAAAATGTATCACTTAGGAAATATCACTGTATAAGGGCATTGTCAATGCCCATGCCATGCTAACAGCCCTGGTGGGCAACTCTTATCAGTTTATTTAATCAGACCTAGTATAATATATCTTCAGATTCTTTAACCACTTAACAAACAGAGAGTCCACGACACTGGTCTCCTGTCAATAAATAAAGGGGGTTTGCAAGGGTGCTGGTAGAACACAGTGGGGAACCAGGTATGAGCAGGCTAATATTCCATCTTTATTCAGTATTATATAGGATCAGGCTCATTAATCCCTCTACTGTGCACTACTGTTAAGCTCTTATACTGACCGGGTGCAGAATGACGTAACCAATAGAAATAATATAACAGGAGAGAATGGGTTCAGGTACCATTTAGGTCTTATTTATACGGAAATATTATGTGTTAGGTATATGGAATTTTCTCCTGTGGTGATACCAGCTTTTATAAAGACCTATTTCAGATTGCTTTAAATTACACAATACAGTATTTGTTTGGGATGTAAAGAAATTTACCGAGGTTTCTTCTTGAGGAATGTTGGTCACAAAGTCAAACAGTCCAGTAGAAAGCTTATGAGAAATTATGCGTTGACTAAGAAGTTTTTAATCACTTGAAAATTAATACCAGCACAAGCTTTGGAGTTGGACATCAAGTTTGGTTTGTTTTGAGTATTGTATCGAAGGTGTTAAAGTCAGGCTTGTTTTATGTTGGTATAATTAGCAGGTATACACACTGCGGCATACATGAAAGTTATCAGAAGTGTGCACATTTGCATGGTGATTTCTTCTTGAACTTTGATCTCCAAATGAGCATTGGGTTGCCACGTATGGTAGCCATTTGGCATGGATTAAATAGGCTAATGATGGGGAGAAGAAAAGATAAAACTTATTTCTCAATGAAAAGTTTTCATCAAAAGGGTAACATTTGAGGCATACATATTATGTGGAGAAAGGAAAATATTAGAGTCCTAAATAAACACAGACCTATAGAAAGTATGAAAATATTGGGATGCTAAACAAGTGCACTGCAAACCTTTCTTTATCCTGTTCTTTAGCCTTGTTGTTCAGCCAGTTGTTAGCTGGAAATTCAACTGTACTTAGTAACAGCTTCAGAAATTTTCTTTAACTGACTTCACTGACCTACAGTTTTAACAGTCGGTTAAACAGTTAGGAATGCTATTATTGTCCTTTCCTATAAAGCTGGTTTTATTCCTCGTTGGTGAAGTTATAAATATGCAAATTTACCCTGAGGCAAAGTTTTCTATGTCTGTCTGCTGAGGCCCCCTTGTGGTGTAGTGGTAAAATGGCCTGTCTTCGTAACTGGTAAACCAAAGATAACAAAAGGTAGCTTACTTTCTAACTTAACTTTCTGGCTTCCGGATCACTGAAGCATGGATTTGTCACAGCGTTTTATTCAAAATGAAAGGCAGTTGTAGTACATAATAAAATGAAGGTGTTTTTGAATTTTTGTTAATAGTGGACCAAGCTGTGCCAGTCAATGAAAGGACTACTTGTCCCTTCCTCTGTGCCTTTGATGGTGGTGTTGGTTAAATCAAGTGAAAAGTCAAACTCCCTAGGGTATAGAATAGGCTCATAATTTTCTGCGCTTTTAGTTAGACTACATTTGGAACTCCCCATCTGATTGAATGAGCCCAGTGTGTGATAATTTTTTTTTTTTGTTATTTCTTGATCCTCTTCTAGATATGTTTCAGTCATTTGTTCAGCCCATTTAAGGTGTAGAGAGCTTAGCATGTAATTTGCAGTGTTGGACTAATATTAAGTTAGGTTTTGGTAAGCATTTGATTTATCTGCTCATTGATAATGTTGTGTTGAATGGGGGAAAAACTGATGGTTGATTTATGAATCTATACCTTGGCTGACACATGCTCTGCTAACTGTCTAACCTTTTGAGTCTAATAAGGGTTAAGGTTTATAAACTTTTTGACTTTTAGACAGCTTAGTGGTAGGGTGAAAAAATACCTTCTTAAACCCAACTGCCAGAGGAGACCAACAGTGAAATAAAAGTAGGAAAAACATTTATAGAAGAAAAAAATCATAATAATAATGATGATATTAAACAGAAGTGCATGACAATTATCTTCTTCTCAACCTCTTTTTTTTTCCAGATTCTCCCCTTCGGGTCTTGAGATTGTGATATCTATCCACTGGCCATTAGCTGTCCAAACACTGAACTCACAGAAGGGCATGGTGTATGAAGCCAGCCAATCAGAAGACAGCATTGAGAGGAGTATATAAACATCCTCAGTCAGGGCTAGCTATAAGCTGGGCAGCAGAGTTAGTGGCTTACATTTATACTTAGAAGGTGAACACCTCAGGAACAGGGGCACTCTCAGTGACTGCAGGCTAGAAAGTTCAAGAAGTGAGAGGGGGTCCTAGCTTTGAGAAGGATTTTACCAAAGGAGGAAAAGAAAGTGGGACTTTGTCAGCCTGTAGCAAAAGAAAGAGAGGTGCATTCCCTCTAGACTGCTTAATTGCTATTTTAGTAGCTAAACTTCATTAGCCCCAGTGCAAGTGGTGCTTTTATTTCAAGAAACTTGAACTAGTTCCGTTTTACAGTTGGACTGCTAGTAACATTGCGTGATTTTATTGTTTACAAATAACATTTTAGTTTTTACACCATGGCTTTGTCAAACAAAATAGGCATTATTTCTTCATCCTGTGCATTATTTGCATTGATTTTGATGATGGAGACTGGACTGGTTCATAGTGGCTGCTTGGAGGCAAAACTCTGCTGCTCTGGTCGCAATGACACTTGCCGTGTGAAAGGGGACAGAGATTCCAAACTGATGAATGCCCTGAGCCCCTACTGGACCACAGTATTGCTACTGTGATGAAGGGTGCCATGCCACAAAAGACTGCTGCAGAGATAGGGAAGAATCTTGTGGAGGAGGTAGGTTTTATTTTTAACTCACCAGTTTGATTTGATATCATGTTCTGTATGATGAAAATTTTATTTTAAAGTAAGCAATTTTTTTTTCAAAGAAATTTAGAAATGGTTCTGTGAAACTTAGTTGATTTTCTTTTGGGAATGTATTACTAAAATTGAACAGACTGGCTGGGAATGTGGTTTTTATTTACATAACAGTTTAGTCCAGCTTATTATTTCCCCTTTGTGTCTGGTTTGCAATAATTACTCTAATCATAGCAGACAATTCAAGTTTTGACATTCACACCACTGGTTAAGATCCCAACTTCCTGTAGATATAATTTCCAGTGCAAAATGTGTTCACCATCCTGAAGCTGACCTTGTATGGAACAGATCCCCTTTTGTTCTGTTTGTGAAACGCCACTTCAGACATTGTCTGGAGATTGTGAAAAGAGAAAAAAATTATGTGCAGGGATCAGAACATTAAAGAAAAGAAAAAATCAATAGTATTTGTAAGGCAAGATAGGATTATCCTGCTGTATATATGACACGATCTAGGCTCCCTTGTGGGGGTTCATTCTTTCATGAGGAGAAAAAAAACTTGGGGAAGCAGATAAAGATTATAGTATCTCGTCTTGGTTATCTGCCTGGAAGAGAAAGGTGCCTAATTTAGATATGTACTTATTTTCATAATTTGTATTAAAACGAGAGAGAGAGAGAGAGAAAGAGAGAGAGAGAGCACATTTTTAATCCAAATTATGGTTTATGGTGGCAGCGTATGGAAATGTTTAACCAGTTGTTGGGGTACAGATGGCTCTGGTTTTAGTAAGTAGTGTTCACAGTTTCTAAACAGCACTTAAAGAGGAGAGGCAACAGAGGTAAACATTTGCCTGGGGAAGCAACTGAGTTAAATGTCATATACGGGGAGGTATGCCTTGCTTCTAAGCAGAATGAGTAACAAGTAGTTCTGTACTTCACAGACCATTTGCTAATTGATTTCCCTGGTTTAAACCATAGCTCACCCTATGATCAAGAGCAGTTAACCTGCTGTCAACAAGTCATCTTAATCAAACAGCATACCACACATAAGCAAAACACAATGAGTGGCCGTAAACTTTGGGGATGAATGAAAAAACATGTTAAGCAACCTCATGAGTTGAGCACCTGACTTGATGTGGTGTAATGTTTCGTTGAAACGTTATTTAATTCTCATCAATGAGGCAGTTGTAAAGTCTGTGATAAAAGGAAATGGCTTCAGCCTTACATTCAGACATTTAATGCCCATAAATTATTCCAATTGCACTGAAGTTTATAGAGGTAAAGGGACCTTTTTATTAATGTGCTGTTAAATGTCCATTAACAGTTAAGAAAATAAGAAAGATCTGTACATTGTCATTAAAGAATATGAAAAAATGTAACAAGTCATGTACTGAGTATCATTTTGAAGGCAAATACATAGTGATCAAAAGAAAAACCTGAAGTGTCATAAAACATTAACAGTTATTTTCCGTTCAAGCGTAAAGTAAAAATAATGTCATATCTCACAGTTATGTCACTAATGCCACCACACAGGCAAGACATGAATGTGCATGATAGAAATGAAAACTGCACCAAAGTCCTCATCACTAGTGGAACAGTTCACTTGTGGAAGGTCACTAAGGTGATAGATAACAAATTGGTTCATTGAACAGGTACAGGCAACAGGAGCTCAGCAGCGCTTGAAGAAGCCTATCATATTAGCCATGGCCTTCCGTTTTCATAGGGAATAAAGCCTTGATTGTAGGGTGGCACTTCAACTCTTTGATCCTCTTTTAGTCCAGAGTATCGAAGGTGCTGAAAGCTTGCACATGTGTGCTGTGACCATTACAATGTGTGTTTACACATGCTTTATCTGCACAACAATAGGGGGATCACTCTCATTTAATTTTTTGTACAGGTGCAAAAGCCATGGTATGGGTCCTGTTAGATCCCATGTTTGCTCTTACAACATCTTCCGGGGCACATACTGTGCATTTTTGTGTAAATTTTGTCAAATATTTAATCCCAAACCTCAGTGCATTGTGCTTGGACAATGCATTACAGAAATTGCAACTTTCCAAAAACAAACAACAAACATACTGTGTTTACTTTGTATACTTGATACCTCTCTCCTCAATCACTGAAACATGGAGAGCCTAATAAGTTGGGTGGGGGAGAAGTGAGGATAATGTCTACAGGCTTCCTATTAGAGTATTAGGCAATTTTTTTGTCTGCCTGGAAGCTGGAAGCAAACCCCATCAGACAAGTGTCTGTGAAGGAAATCTATTCCATGTGCTTTGTCAGTTCAAGGCCCTGATCTTATCACCCCAGTTGCTCTAACAGGCCAATGAATGCCATGTTCTCAGTAGGCCAGCCACTGGTCCATTTGAAAAATTAAAGTTCAGTATGTTTTCGCTTTTAAAATGATGTATATCAATGAAAGAAATAACATTTTTCTTGTGAAAAAATTATTCATGAGCTGTTTTTGAATGTTAAATAGCAGCTGGTAATATTTTTTATTGCAAAATCTAAAAAAATTATGGGAAGGATTTCCACATATTTATTCTTTAAAAAAAAGATACAAGAAAGAAAGTACTATTGTGAAGAAAGGAAAATGCATTTCTGTGGTTGAGGAATTCACTGGGGTTTTGAAAATGGAAATTAAGTGTTATAATGGTAGAATATTGCAGAATTATGCAAATAGAAAAGGTTTTTTCCTTTCTCGGTGAGAAATTTTTCATCTAGGTGACCAAATTTGTTTGCTCTTTTGAATAAGGCTCAAGTTATATTCTGAGAGTGAGGTGCCCTATTATTAGTCTCCATCAGCAACCAAAATTGTAAGGTTATTCCTGTAATTGATTATGATTAGAGCAGTGGTCATGTAGGCTATATATAAATTAACCTACATATACCCCACAGTTTGATGGACAGGTGACTGGATTTATTTACCAAGTCAGTGAAAATTGGAGATTTCTCTAGAGATTTCAGATGGCTTAGATTTTGAAATCTGATGAATTAATAAGTCCTGAAATAACTGCATAACTCTTCAGTAAATTTATTGTATAACTCTTTAACAGACAGACAACATAATTTTATGTGGTGTTGACAATGTATTTTTAAACGGTTTTAGTTAATGTTGTAGCATACATTACAAATTCAAAAATGGCAGGAAATGAGATTAGATTTTAGTCATGGGCCCACAGCCAGGGGATGTTTGGCGTGTCTGAATGAACAAATGAACTGCAATTTTTGCTAGGAAAAGGTCCACTCTGAACAAAAAAAAAAAATGATCTAGGTATACAAAGGTTTCATGGTAAAAGGTCTACTTTTTCAGAAAACGACCCCCCCCCCTTTTTTAAATAGCTGGCTATAGGCCTGAGTTGTGACACTCACTTTAATATGGAAAATGTTTCATCAAAGTTCTGCTGTTAGAGAACAGCATTAGAGTAGGCTGTGCCATATTTCTTGAATGACTAAAATAGGAAATGAATTATTTCACACAGCAAAGATAACTGTTATTTGAATTTGAAGCTGTAATTACATGTACCTACAGGTAGATTAAATCATATCACACATTAACCATGTTTTAACTGTGATAGTAGTTTTAATGAATATGAAATGTAGTATACATAGAGCTTTTTGTGTTTGAATATAACATTCACACTGTTTTAAAACATTTCCAGCTTTAAGTTCTCATGTTAACAGTGCTGTAACAGGGCTTTTCTGTTATGGGTGCATTCACATGTGATTCAAACACATAAGTAACCTGGTTATGTCTTAATAAATGGCCATTTACCAAAGGTGAATAGAAAAGCATTCATGCACTGGTTGTACCCAAGATATTTTTTGTAACCTTTTTTTGCATGCATGCAATGAAATTTTCCTCCCAACCCATTCTTGCAATTTTAAAAATCTTACGGACAAATTACCCCCTGCTTGATGCAAAGAATACACTGCCATTCAAGTATTAATACAAATTATGAGCAATAATTTCTGCTTGTGTGGTTGCTGTTTGCTACTGTTATTTGTGATAAATGTAAAGCGGCATTTGTCCTGACATAATGTCGAGTTGAGCACTTTATGTCCTGAGAGCAGAGGGCCTTCTGACTTTTTCAAGTTAAGACTGTCACCTTGCATACTTTGCATAGAGATGTCAGTTGTAAAAATGTGTTTTCATCAAGGGTCCTAGAAACCACTAAAGAGAAGGCAATTTTGTGGGAAAAAACTTTCTCAAAGTCATTTTAAAAGCATGCTGTAGAAAGGGAAAATTTAAACAAAGGTTTGAAATCCATTAGCACTTAGCAGCTGTAAAGCAACCTTTAATTTGAAAACCTGTTGAACTTAACATTTTGATGCCCCACCTCCTAAAAATGAAAAAAAGGGGAAAAAAAGATTACTTATTTTCTTGCATTTCAGTACATATATATATCCTTGCATGAGGCAAATTATACACTGAAAATGATTTTGGTTCGATTCAGTATCCATGGTGGGACAAGCAATTTAAGATTTTATAAATATATTTGTATCTTTCATGACAGTGATTTCTTTGATCTTTCAAGAAAAGAAAAGACCTGTATGACACAGGTAATAAATTTTTCTCTTATCTTATCTACAGATTTTTTTCTTGTGTGTTAAATACACATATGTCAGACAGTTATATCTCACCTCCAATCAGACAGACATTTGTCCTTGTTTCTTTTTCATAAAAAAAAGAACAGTGACACCAAACAAGGTTTTGATAAAGAAAAGAATACCACCATTCTTTTTAACATGGTCAGTTAATTTACTTGAGCATCATTAGCCAAGCAGTGAACCCAAACGACATCTCCTACTGGTGAGATCAAAAGAAGGTGGTGCAAACCCTCTTCATATCGTCCCTGACAATGAATTACAACTGCATCAAATTCTCAATGAATTTCCTAACACCATCCATCAGCCGGGGACTGCCTCCATTTGGTGATTGTAGAGGTGTCCACTCAGCCAAGGTGTTAAGAAGTTGATATATATAAATGGTTGAGGTTATAATGAGAACAATGGTTGCAGTTCCGCTGGAAGAAAGGGTATCGGTCACAAGTGATCGTTACTGTTTGATTGCATTCGCCATGCTTGGAAATGTACTGAAACTGGACCTGATAATGATGGTTGAAGGGTTAATGGATCATAGTGAAATTACTCCATAGTATTTGGATTAAAGGGATGGATGTTGTAACATCTGTGTCATTTCTTAAGATCTTGTTCAGTGATATTGCTTTGTTAAAGGAAACTGCAAGATGCTTTGTCTTCACAGATGTACCCACAGGTTTTGGTGAACTTTGATGTCCGTACAGTTACAAATGGCTTACATGCAAGGGTATCAATTGTCCTTTGTTTAGGAAGTTAAAACTTTCCTAGATGGATTTAGGGTTGTTAGTTCAAGATAGATAGATTCAGGGTTGTGAGCTTGTGAACATCTCTAATGATGGTTAACACACTAAACATCCCCTCCCTTTTTCTGTAGATAAGTGATATCACTTTGCATGACTATTTTCAGTTTGGTATTCTTCTCTTTCATTTTTTTTTAAATATCTTTAAATATCATGAACAAGAGAGCAGGATTAGCAGCTGCAAATTATCTTAAATCTCTCAAACTAAATTGGTAGCAGTGAAAGTGGGAAAAGTTATTGAGAAAAGATATTGTAGAGAAAGATTTTTTTAATAGTGGGGGGAAGCATCCCAGTTGCATTTCAAACCACCTGAAGAAAAGGCAAACAGTATTTTGAAAAAAAGCATGTTAAAGAGATTTACTTTTTACAAATTTATTTGCCATCTTAACATAAACTAAACTTTATTTTTGGACATGCAACTCCCACACCAAGCCGGCCACAGCTGTAGCCAGAAATAAAGTTATATTCTTGGGCAAGTTTATCCAAGTGGTTGTTATCTTGCATTTCATCACTTGATGCTCTTCTGCATTAACAAGATGTAATTTTAGTAAGGCACACCCTGTATCACAGTATAACATCATTAGGAACCCACCTGACATGAATGTGTCTAACCCTCCCTCAGGCCATCTAATAAGGATATAATAATGAGAATGTGTTTATTAAATGTCTAATCAAATATCCAGGGTCTCCAGGGTAATATAAAGCAAATATCTGGGGTCTTCAGGGTGTTATTGTATTGTGCTGAGGGGCTGGGCAACTTTTGCAACCAGTTAATGTAACCTTGATGGACACAGAAGAAAAGGGAGGTGTATGAAGAATGATTCGCCAGCTCTTTCTTAGTAATTTTGAATCTTTTAATCTAGTGATGATTTATTTTTTATCCACATAGTGAACAGTGGCCTGGAAAGTGTTCAGTGTATTGGATCAAACTGTTGCCTTTGAAGTCATATAGCTGAAGATGTCTTCCAGATTGTGGCGCTTCCTGCAAATTTTAACAGAGATGGCTGACTTCCTTTGTCTTTGTTAGTGTTTTATGTTCACATGTCTGTTTGTATGGGTGTGTGAGAGATACAGTAAGGGCGGTCTCTGTACGTATTATATCTGGCTTATTTCAAATTAATTAATCCCTTATTGATCACTGGTTTCAAGAATGGCCCCTTAGGTCAGATACACTTGATGCACTTTGAAAATTCCAATAATATTTGTATCATAGAAATCTTAATGAGAAATAAGTTATTGGATGAATAAATAATTGCTCCGGGTGACTGGTAGTACTACAAGTCATGTCTGGAGAGAAAGAATTGTTTATTATAACAATCTGGTATTGCCTTTCCACACCTGACATTTGTTGTCTGTATATTGAAATGCACACCATGTATCAATCAGTATGTCTAAAAGCCCAGTCCGCGCTCCCAGTCCAAGTTCCATGAGTGATTCATTAATTGGAAGGTGCTCAACCAAGTTCTTTTTACTAATTATGAAGTAACTTCTGTATTTTAAGTGTTTAAGCAATAGAAAATAATATTAATAATTTTTCCGAATTTTGAAAGAAGAAAAATAAAGTTTTCTTCACTACATTTGATACAATTTATTGCCTAAATATTTTTACTTAATTGAAATTGATACCTTGTGCACATGGGCTTATGAATGTAGAAACAGACAGAAGGATATGTAATCTCTTAGGGATCTTGGATTCTCATCAGGGAGTATGTTTATAGACTCTTCTTCATGGGGAATGATGAAGATAATAAACTTTTGTTGCAATTTTTACCCATAAGTTCTGTGAGTATTTCTTCCACACTGTGTTGCTTGACCATCATCTGCTTCCCACAGCAATGTACTGATTATCAGCCCCTGTGTATTCAATAACTTTCAAGAATATTTACCCCCGTCCCAAAAAAGGGGGGGGGGAGGAAAAAACAATGATTTACAATAAAATATTTATCATATTCTGTAGCCAATGCAGATTAAATCAAGTGGTTAGTCAAAAGTGCTAGTTGAAGCTTAGCAAGAAGATCAAGATGTTCTTTGCAGATGTATATTTCTATATAATTGTACTTTTGTCATCATTGTGGTTAGCAACTGGTGAGGCAAAGTGATTGCAACTGACCAAAGGATAGGATAGTTTGCCGTGGAAACTGTTCAAAACTGCTATTTAAGTGTCCTTACATGCAACTGGCCAGTGGACAGTGTTGTCCATCCAAGGGGAAAAGGAAAAAAAGTTCCATGCAAGTGTTAAGTCAATCTATCAACAGATCAAAGTTGATAGAGCACTGACCCCTAACCCCATAAAATGCTATGGCCCTCAAGGCACTACAATTGATGTAAACTAATCTCCTTATTGATGATTGGTAATGGCAAGTACCAGTGGTTATTGTTTTATGATTTACCAAGTGTGGAAAGAATGGAAAGCTCAGATTTGTTAGAAAGGAAGTTTAGAGAGAGAGAGAGAGTTAAAATGATAATTTATGTTCACTGGTTTGGTGCCTCCCTCTCTGTTTTACCTTTATATCAAATTATGCTGTTTAACTTGATTTAGACAGTACCTCTTGTCATGTAGTGGTGTATTGGGAAAAGACCTAGTTCCAATTACTCAAAGACAACAGAGTTGTCAGATGCACTGGAGATGTGGTGATTTTATACTGTCAGGGTAAACCAACTACTGTTCTGCACTTTTAAAACCCACATGATGTCTGACAAGACATTTCAGAGTCAATTAAAAGAGATTCCTTCAAGTGATCTGTACTGAATAATATATGCAAATTGAAAATTGGTAAACCCTTTGTCTTTGTGTGTTCAAGTAGAAAACCCTTTTCATTTACAGACAGGGGGGGTCAAAAGGTTGGTGTAAACATGGTCTGTCTCTAGGGTTTCCCGCCTTTGCTGAACAAGACATTTTTTTACCTGAGATGTCTTCTTTGAACACCTTTTTCAATGGGTATCTGTTTCCAGCTCACCTGTGTGTAACCTCTGTTTAATCTTTCACAAAGGAGGTGTCTGATGTTGGTTTACCAGCAGAAAATTCAGACTGTTGCCGTGTTTGTCAAAGATTGATGAGTGATATTCAAGTAAAATATCCACTGTGTGGCTTTTTTAGTACCTGTCTTCTTGACTTTAATGATCATTTCGGGTATATGATCCGTATTGTAAACAAGAGATATCATCACTGCTGAATTTGCAACATGATGATGAAGTTGTCGATAGTATTATGCATCTGTAAACATATATAATATTGAGATTAAGAGATTATAAAAACCACCATAAAAGGAAATTAATGAATAAATGACAGTTTGAAGGAGGAAATGAGGCCCTGGATGTTGATATGTATGTTGTTCCACCTCTCATGAAGGCAACCTGACAAATGTGATGGCTAGATATAGATGATACTTTGTAGATCTTTATAATGACTTTATTTTCAAACCAAACACTGGTTGTCGGCCACTTGAGCAATTGTGTCTCTGTTAATCAGGCTGATGGTATGCCATTGCCTGTTGTGGAGTTGTCAGCTGTGTACCCTGGGGATGTTGATCCCAGAAATGTTCTATTCCCAAGTAGACCAGCTGCCTTGACATCTGTGGGGTTGGGTTGGGGATAGGTCATGATTTGAGTTCAAGGTGGTGTCAGCAAGATTCAAGGTTAAGAAATTTGAATATTTGTAAGAATAATAATTAACAATAAGAAAGAAAAAAGCTTGTGCCTTTAATTTTTACACAGTTTTACACACATTCTATTAAAGTCCGAAAATGTCCATATCCCCACATGAAAAAGTGCATGTGATAGCATGTATCTCCAAGCAAACTTTTTGCGTCTCCCCCCTGCTCTTTCTCAGGTAATCATTGTAGGAAAACACCCCTTGCCTTGCTGATCATCAAGAAAAATGAAAACTGCTTTCAGCCTAATATTCCCAGAAGTGTTACCTTCCCAGGGCAGTGAGCCAGACTCTTCTATAGCAAGATACTGTATACAATCACCACAGGATTGTTGCCAGTCTGAGGTTTGCTACCTGAATCCTGGGTAGTAGATATATTTATTCTGCCCACAAACCTCCACCCAGACACAACATAGACTGTAACACTACCCACTCAGAGACACAGCCTGAGTCAAAGCAGACAGGAAACCAGGCTTGTTGGTTTTGGTAAATGGTATGCTAGGAGTCTCCATATATCAGAATATTGTCACTTATGGAAAATTGGCCCTTTATTAAAGATTTTTTTCCAAAGAGTACTGTTATTGTAGACATTATCGGTCTTTCTCCCTCCCTTTGTTGTTTTCTCAATGCGTAGAGGTATTTGGCATATCTAATGACAGTTATGGATTTTTAACCATACAAAAGCCACTTAAGTACTTGGAAACACAAGCAACACCTTCAAAGTTAAAACATTACTTAAATGTTGTATTGATAGCTTTGAAGTATTTCAATGTCTATTTTACTAAAAGGAAAAAAAAGTCACTAAAACTTAATTTACTCTCTTACACTTTGAATTTGTTCTGTAAAAAATGAAAGAAGAAAAAAAAATGGACCAAAAAAATCTACCCCTGTTTAGAATATCTGATTAAAGGGAAACATCAGTAGAAAGTCAATTTTCGCGATGTATTGATTGTACCTTTATTATCCAAAGAACAGTTAAATTATAGGGCTCATTTTAGCTTACTTTGTATAGTTTTTTTTCCCTTAAGTGTGCTCTATGGCCAGTCTGTAACTAATCAGATTATTTGAAAGAAGATCTGTATTTGAGAAAGCTGGTTTACTGTTTGGTGGAACTTAGCCAGTTCAAATAAAGATATCCACTTGATCTGATTAGAAGATTTCTCTTGTCAGAATTTCTTTTATATTTAGCCATGGCTTTAACCTTTAAAATTAGATGTGAAAGGTGGTCAGCAGTTGAACAGACAGGCTTTGTGTAGGAAGCAATCTCACCAGACAGGGGGCCAGAGGCAGGTTTAGACTAACTATAAAAGTGTTATGCTGGATATCAAGCTGGGTTAGATGCACATTTTACTTTGATAAAGACAGTATTAGGTTGGTAATGGGGATTTTACAGACCAGCCAGTGTAGTTAATATTGTAACTGATTAAGTGCCAATGCTATACCCTTAAGCATAACTCAATTCATTCAGTTTTGGGCAGGTACACAAATGTTCACACTGGTCAGGACACTGAAGACAGTGTTCAGTTTGAGTCGAGCATCTGGTTCGCCCATCTCTGGAACCCCTCAGTAGTACTAGTGATTATTTCTCCATAGGTTATCCAATCAAACAGATGGAGAAAGGATTTACCAGAAGTCAATACAATTTTTTTAATTGATCCTCTTGGGTGGTAGCCTGCAGGTGTTGTAACTTGTAGCCTGGGGTTCACTGGACTTAAAATCCACATTTTGCCAATTGCAGTGGGAATTATATCACAATCATGAAAGCTCCTCCTCTTCATCATTCTTACCCCCTCCCAGTTGTAAACACCTGCTGTGAATCCCATTATTCTCTCTCTGCACAGCCTGATCAAATCTTTTCTTGTACCTTTAATTATGTTTTCCTTATTTGATTTCTAACACTGCTGGGGATTCAGAATGAGACAGTAAGATAAAAATCTGTGCCTATTTCTACTGTTCATGGTTTGGTTCATATGATAAATTTGGAAACATGTATTGAATTCTGTGGATTAATTGCATTAGTTTAATTCATGCCAATGCCAATTTATGATAAATGTTCAATTGAGATTTGTGCGAATATGAGACTAAATGCAGAAAAAATGCTGTCTGGCCAACTAGGAAGAATGCCAAGGATGGAAGAAAGCCTGACCAGAATAAACTTAGACTATTTATCGACCAAATTAATTTAAGTTGGTATGTGTAGGAAAATAGCCCCCTACCCCTCCTACTTCTTAGTAGTGTCCTCTGTGAGAATCCACTGAAACAATAACCTGGGATAACAAGGGGTTTTCAACTAGTGCATACTTACCAAATGGCTGCAAGTTCTGTCTACAATTACTTATAAAATGTTATCTTTTAGGTAGAGTATTTTGAGAGTGAGGGGTTTGCAAACACTCTGCCCTGTGCCCCTATGCCATCTCAAAACAGTTGCATAACTTTCTTGCTTTACAATCAACAGTAAGTGTAATAATTGCCTATGGGAAGGGAGTTGAGGCCAGATTTAGTGAAAGCTTGATTTGTTTTTATTTTTACACCTGTACAGTTAAATGTACACCATGCTGGCCCATAGGGTGTGCTCATTATCTGAAATAAAATCTCCTTCAACTTGCTTTCTGTTTGATGAAAAAGGATAAAAACCTCCTGTGGTCAGTTTTGATTTTTCTTCTCTGATATGTTGTGGGACATATGGCTTTTGTAGTCAGCCTTTGCCCAATTTATAAATTATTGAAATTGAATTATCATAGTTGTTTGGTATATCATAAATCAGAATATTTTATGTGGTAAGCAAATTCTAGAAATGAACAGAGTTTAAAGGGTGAAAGCAGATAAAAATAAAAAATCTGCTAAAGGTATGGCATGTAGACATCTAAATAAAGTTGCCTAGAAATTCTTTCTCTGGTGCTTTTCTGTAGCCTTTCAGTATATGATTGTCTGTAAGTCTGGCAATGGTGACTATTTCTTGATGAGGAACTTTTTGATGTGTGAAATGATGGCATGTAGACAACCCAAAGTAAGTTCTTTTCTGTCAGTGTCTAGTATGTGTGTATAAGTCAGGCACTGGTCACTTTTACCTGATGACCCTTAAGCTCTCTTAATAGATGCTATCGGTTGATGTACCCGTTTCCTCAACAGCTATTGTGCTGGCCTGCAGACAGGTGGGGTATAATTAGTTTTCTGAGCCTGGTCCATCATCTTTGAAATGGACACCTTTGTATTGATAGTGGGAGCTTTGGGGAGGAACCCTCTAGAGATAACACACTATCTACGTTTCTGGCCAGATGTTGGCATTAAGAGACTTCAAACCAAATTAGGAAGCCATTTTGAGATATTTTCAGATTTAAAAAAGCAAACTTTGTTTTCAGAAATATAATATCTGTGGGTGTGTTTTTGAAGAAAAAAAGTTCCACTTTTTTTTTTTTTTTTTTTGCATGTGACAAGTGTGATTGCATTTGTGATTTTATTCACTGATTTGATGTAAGATTTTTTAGTTTCAAATTTTTTGATTATGCAAGTAAGTGAAAATGTTCTTAATTAAAATTGTTCCTGTATTTGTAGCTGTGGACTGTGTGGTCTCAAAGTGGGCTGGTTGGGGCCAGTGCTCTCGTCTCTGTGATTCTGGTGTACAAGAACGATACAGAAACATCACAAAACCTCCAAGGAATGGCGGAAAACTGTGCCCACCACTGAAACAAGAAAGGGTCTGCTTTGGTAACAAGTGCAAACACACACGTGACTTCAGGAAACAAGAAGCAAGAGGTAAGTTTCGTCCCTCATGGGTCTGATGTATCATATAGACTAGTGAAAATGTGTTGGTTTCTCCTCTTTTTGCTTTTTTTCCTTCTTTCGTCAGGATTAGAAATCCTCCCCAGCCAGATGGCTATGTCTTGTTCAGCAGGCTACTTGTACATATTTGTAAAATTTTAAGAGTTGATATTATGTAGTAGCTTGCTGGATGCTGTCATTTTAGGAAATGAATGGATTTCTAACCCTATTTCTTTGTGATTATCTTGGTTTAATTTTATACTATATATTTTGCACAAATGCAGGCACATTACATCTGACAACCTCAGATCTTCAGTACACAGCATCAAAATTACTATCAGCTTACTACTTCTGACTGGCGAAGAATTTATATTTCTTTACCATTGTGTCTGGTCTTCAAATGAAAGTTTCTGTTATAGTTGCAGTGCATCCAGAACTTGAGAAGTTAGAAAAGATAGAAGAGGGTAAGGCACAGCACAGTGTCTATCAGCTGGCTTGGTCTTGAGGTCTTGCTGTCAGCTTGCCTTGTCAATATCAAATTATTTATATATACGTATACATATATTCACACATACTATATGTAATGTATATACATATATATATATATATATTTAAACGTCGATGCATTTTCTCTCACATTTTTCTGTTATCCTTGATCTGATGCATCTTTTTCACTTTTCTCGCCAGTTTTCACTTTGTTTACAGTCTAAAGTGTGGTGCATCTTTCTCACTGTTCTTGTAACTTTATGTCCAAAGTTTTCAAAGGGTGGAGCAACGGGGTTTATGTTAAGATGTTCACAAACATAAGTAAGATCCTATAACACAGTGAATTGTACTTGCTAATGTAGTAAAAGGTCATTTATTGAACCCAATCCTGCAGTGACTTTTGCATTGTTTTTTAAGCACTATCATCTTGTTTTGATTTATTTTAGTTATCCCTGAAGTTATAGTCTCCTATCCCGTAACCTGTCTGGTGACTTTGGACAACCACAGCATATTATATTGCATTATATAGGTGGGGGTATATAAGGAATAAGCTTCTGTTTGCATGACACTGGAAGTAGTGTGCCTTGGTCTGTTTTCACATCCACTTCACCATCACCTGGCATAGATCTAGAACCCTGGAAGAGAAATAAACTGGGAGCTTGTGTTTCTTTGTAATTTCAGTGTGAAATTGTTACCTAATTAGATGCCATCTTTCATACACATTGGCTTTACTTCAAGAAAGCCATTACTGAACCCATGAGATAAGCCAATGGATATGCTTCTGTGCATTAAAGGGCATGGCTGCATTACATAATCTTATTTCATTGTAGACTTTTTATCTTACAAACTGCACTTTTGCATAGTTGTATGTACATAGAGGCACACAATTCTTATAAGTAAACACATGCCAAACCATATACAGACCCCCTTTCCTGAGCTACACTGTAGTTACACAGTACCACTTGTTCAACCACCCCCACCCCCCCACCCCCCAAAAAAAAGATGAAGTAGGACTGAAAGACATTTTGAAGAGGTCAGTTTGATAAGTAAGACTACTTAATCCAAATATGCATACTTAAGTTGTATTTACATACACTGACTTAATGATTAAAGTGACATGATTGTTGAACTATGAAGATTGGAAGCTTTCATGACTTTGACAGTTCTTTCTGACACCAGATGAAAAAAAGAGCTTTGGCTAACAGTGGGTTCCCGTTTTCTATTGTTGCTGAACACGTTTGTGTATTTTAGGCTTTGCCAAGGTATTTTTTCTTCAGAAATGTGTTGCAAAAAAGTCAGGAAAGACTAACATCAGTATGTGACTCCACTGTATACTTTTTTATTTTTACACAGTAATAAAAAAGTTAAAAGAAAACTGCATTTTTGCTAGAATGAAAAGGGCAATACCAGTGAGTGGAAGTCCATTATGTTGCTTGCTGCTTGCATTTCTACTGTTGCTGGAATTCATGTTACTGAAAACTTTAGTAAAACAAAGAAGAAAAATTATGGTGAAAGTACACCTTAAAAGTTAGGAAAAAAACTTAAAGTTAAACAAAGGCACGGAAATTATATTTATGATTTACTGAAAGAAGGAGATGATATCAAATAAAGTACAACCTTTTATAGTAGTCCCTTGTTAGTTACCCTGCTTTTGATTAAGTAAAATACAATGAACATCTTCTTTCACTAATACCACAAGACAAGTGGTACATGTAAAGGTCATATCGGCCCCCAGGAATTTGGCACCACAGTTATAGGAAGTTGAGGTTTCAGGATTGATTTGTTAAACTAGCAGCAATAGGAAATTGTGGTTTAACTTTGGCAGTAGTATACTGAGCCCAGATATACATGTAGCATTTTCCTCTGTTTTAAATCTTTCTTGCCCTAAACTGTATTTCAGTTGTATTGCTATCAGTGATTTGTCTATTTTAGGTGAGCGGAAATTAAATTTTGAATCAAAACAAAACTTTTTTAAATTCAAGGTTGTTTAACTTGCTGCTTTTTAATTGAGCTAAGATGCATTCTGTCATTTTGTATGATGAGCTAAGATGCATTTTTTTACATTAAATGATTTGCACCTAAAATAAAGATTTATTTTTAATGTTTTTTAAACTATTACAGCATATTTTAATAAATACTTTTTGTGCTTTAATAATTAGAAAAGAGGAAAGTTCAGTGCAGCATTGCACCCATTGAAAAAATGTGGTGTTGTGTTATTAAAAAAACATAAATCAGAGTAGGTTTTAAAAGGTGGGACTCCTGTAATGGATTTTGCTTGCAGTGAAGCTGTAAAAGTCACATAAATCTGATTGAGCTCATTCTACTGAATTCCACAGTTAGGATAGACTTTACTTTTTTAATTCATTTTCTGTCAGTTGGTCTAGGTGTAAGTTAGATTTCTTGTCTTGGCACTCTGGTCTTTTCAGTCAAATAATTGAATGTCTAAAGATAAGCTGGAAGTATATCAAGAGGGATTTATGAGTCAGCTGGGAAATGCTTTCCTGAATGATCCAAAATATTTCCTGTGCAATTGCATACAGTGCTGTTCTGATAATCCTTGGTTTTCAAGTAGCTGGCTTGTATTAACCAAACTATGTCAGACTGAATTGACAGTTGTGTTTAACTGGAGATATTGAATATTCTCTCACAATAATTTGATTTGTTTGCTGGTGGTTAGTGGTAATACATTGTTGTGCTAAAGTAGTTTTCTTTGAAAAGTGGTACAAATTATTATCTGCAGACCCCCAGTCACAGGTATGCCCATGCAATCCCTCACATGAAAGATGAGGGGATATTTTATGTCTCTCCTTTAATTGCAGTCACCTCTTTAGCAAATGGGTGGATTTACATTTTGACGATTGTAAAATGAATTACTGTCTGACAGTCAGTAGTTCAGACTTGACCATTATGAATGAAAATTGCTGGGAGACAGGCAATGGGGAGATTATTCAACTTCCCTCGTCACCAAAGTCTGACATAATGTATTGTATGTCCTTTGTCTTAACAGTGTCATGTTGCTGTCCCCAACTGGATCAAAGACATGAATGTCTACAGACAAAATGAAACAAAAGTGATAAATTGGGTCTAATGCAAGATGTAACTGTAATTTTGCAAAAAGATCAAACTCTCTCTTGTTATTGGAGAGCATTATGCTGGGTCCTTTCCCTCTTTCTCTCATCCTCACAAGATATCTTTTTACTAATTGATTTTCCCTTAATGAAACACACTTTGAGAAGAGACACCCATCTGTAATATTACACAAAGGGAACCTGGTATCCTAGGACAGCCTATGTAACTCCCTCAGCAGAGAAGAGACATACTCTCATTTATTCTACTTGGAAGTCTGACACAAATTACAGAAAATTGCACTTTGGTAGACACCATTACAGCAGCAGTCTGGGCCCACAGGTGGTTTTGTATAAGAATGCCAAAGTAAAGTCCAAGAAAGTTGAAATGAAGATAGAAAATAACCATACCAGATGGAACAGTTTGTGTAAAGTATCATTTACATGGAGCCATTTGTATCAGTTCGAAACAAGCTGCACAGTTTAATGTATATTAATCAAATAAATAAATATCTTCTTGATTAAATGCAACCAAAGAAATGTCCTTAACCCCCCCCCCCCCCACACACACACACACAGGCATGCACACACACTCATTTTCTTTAAAAAATGTGCACTGATCACAAAAACTGTTAAGGGCATCAAGAGTAAATGCACCCTTTCAAAGTGATCAGAAAGTCACCTTTACAAAGAATGGAAGCATCTCTACTGTACCATCAGTGTGGTTAGAACCATCTGGGCTTGTATGGATAAAGTTCACCATTACTGATGATTGAGTCAAATACTTCAGAGTTCTGGAGAAAAAGCCAGCAAGTGCATAGTTTCTTCAGTTTCTTTGTGACAGTTGAAACTGATTGTTTTAAATGGTGAAAGACATGAAAGTTTCTGTAAACTATTTCATATTTTGCAGTAATGGAAGGTCTCTTTGAGTTTACTAATTGTTGATAAAAAATAACTTTTAAGTAAAAGTTACAGCCAATTTAATGCTGAAGATTGATTTTGCATTAAAGCAGGTGTGAGGTGTACATTTTAAAAAGTTTTTGGTGAAAGAGTGATTTATTGAGAATGATGTACATAGTTGTAAAGTTCAGACAGGGAACCTAAACTAAACTTAACATTGCACCTTTAATGTATTTTTGTAAAATAGCATGTCCTTATTACTAAAATTGAAAAGCCTTACTGGAAAGTATGGATAAGTTTCTCTAATAGGCAGTTTTGGCATTTGATTGGTTTTTTGATTTCATGACTTTTATCATCAGTCATCCTTTTATGTGAAACTTAATTTGCTTCTCAGACAAACAAAATTTGCCATGGTGCTTTTATCTTTGATACGTACAAACTTTCTCATCCTTATCATGTCTTGATGTATTTTTGGTGTTCCCATTTTCCGAAAATATTTTTGGTGTCTGGATGTTCTGGTCTTAAGGACACCTTTCAGAAAGAGAAATGGGTAAAATTTAGCACTTGCTCTTGGTGGCATCTGAGTCAGGTTGACCTCCTTATTTTCTTATCTTACTGATGATAAGCTTGTAAACACTCATGTTTTTCCCTTTTTTGTAGAACTACTCAAACGTGTCTTCTTAAAGTATTGAATTATCTCTATAAGAGTCAAGACACTGACAACCATAGCATGTTTTTGGGTGGATGTTCACAAATTTTGGAAGTATCCTAACATGGTTGAGTTGTAATGGGGCAGATGTGTGTAACAGAGAAGCATTTTAGTGTAAGAAAGGCCCTAGGCTACTCTATATCAGGAAGACTATTATATCTTAAATTACCCTTTATCAAGAATTTGCTGGTGAGAGTGGGCATAAATACAAGAAGCAATTTGAGCTTACAGACAAGGGTGTAATGTTACTCTTCAAATTTCCTCTTCCTCAGGTAATTTTCAATTCCCCAATCTATTTTCCTGCAAATTAGGAATACAACAGTAAATACACCGTCCTCTCTCCCAGAGACCCTCCTGCTTCCCTTATATTGGGCTGTATGAAGTTACGCCCCCCTAACTAAGGTGAATTGAGGTTAGCAAGTTAAACTCCTTTCATTAACTTCACCCTTTCTTTCAGAAATTTGGACAAATTTCACAGACACTTGGGGATGAAATGTCTCCCATCTTAAACTTAGAATTAAGGTAGATCTCACTTAATGCCTTCCTTTGGAGACCTTAGCTTAAATAATTGCTAGGTCATTATATCCTGTGACAATAGATATCAGTAATCTTAGCTCAGTGACGATTGCATGGGAGCTTAAATGTGTTTTTTCTTTATTTTTCTATAGATAGAAAAGGTCGTGTGCACAGACAGTAATCCTAAACTCTCAGATTAGTTGCATTACTGTGTAAAAAAGTGTCTGGTAACTTCTCTGTATAAAGTCTGCTGTAAAGTAGTTTGTCCTTAAAAATAGCAAATTTCACCTCTGCAATGAATCATATTGTATTGACTTGTTTGATGAAGACATCTCAGTTTAATGTCGCTTGGATAAGCAATATGACCAACACATAAAACAAATGGGCATTTAATTTGTCCATTTATATTCCTCTGTCTATCTACAGATAATCTGATTATGACTTTGTAAAGGGTTGTCGCATTTCTGATCCCAAAAGTAATTAAATGAGAGGCCAGGTGCTGAGAATCCTAAACCAATTAATTAAACCCATGATGCAAGTTGAAATCACCTGACAAAGACCTGCTGACCCTGGCAAATTAAGACAACTAGACATCCTGTCAGGCTGTGCTGGATCTTCGGGAAGTTTGATAATATTGAATGCACTTACTGTAACTTTTCTCCTATCTCTAATGCCAAGGGAAAGATGGGCATGTTATTCTGATAGCATTATGCATGGTCAGGCTATTGTGATATTGTCATCAAATTCCCTCATTTATCATGACTTCTGTTTCATGGGAGGTCTTGGGGGGTGGGGAGGGACAAGGAAGGGGGAGGGTCGGGGAGGGGAACTGAGATGAAGAATCTTATGGTGTACTCATCTCTTTAATTGTTTTGCTATCTGAGGTCATTGTTTGATAGTTATCTGGTTATGACTTCATTGTGATAAAATGGGAAGTGTTTTATGGAGATGAGCAAGGAAGGAAATAAGGACTTTCCTCCTGCTATCTATGACATATTGTCATGGTCTTCCCTGTTACGACATGCAATCAGGCCTCTCCTCACTGATAGTTGGGGTACAGTAGTCCCATGTGCACTCACTGGCCAGTGAATTATGCCATTTCTCACAACCCAAGTGGTTTCATTGTCCCGAATGAGTAAGGAGAGTATGGAAAGCTGCATTGTTACTAAAATTGAGCATTAGATCTGATGGGGATACTGATAAAAATCATATACACATATCCTGCACATTTCATTTGTCCTTAGTTGGATAATTAGGATTATTATAACTATGTTTGCACTTGAAATACATAATTGCATCCCCTTAAATAGCCAAATGTGTTCTTCTGATTGTGACAGAAAATTAAGTTTGCATTTACTCTCTCAAAATAAGACAGTTTCAGTCCTAAGTGGATTTTTCGCTAAGGGGTAGGATCAGCAAATTGCTGCCACAAAATGTATATGAAGACTACTGTTATTCTGCTTTTTCCATTTTCCAAATTGAATAGCACAAGGCTGCTTTCTAGGCACACTTCTATAAGCAGTGTTAATAGCAGTTAGGTTACTAGACTAACAAGTTTTGGTCCACATGACCTCCAAAACAAATTACATACAGCTATTTAATTGTGTAACATGTGGTGGAAAAGAAAAATATTTTAAGAGAGGGAGAATATTGTCAGTGTTCATGTACAGAAAGTATACTTGTGTACAATATTATAATTGTAGTAGTGAATACCTGTGAAATTCAAACAGGGTTTTAGTTGATGACAGTGATAACAAACAAGGTACATTATGAGTCTGCTTGTAGAGAAACATAACCAGAAGGGGGTAGGGGAATGCAAACAGCTCCCGGTGTATTATCAAAACTTTGACGAAAGAAAAATGCCACTAATTACTTTTCTCACCCATAGATCACGTACCAGATTGTATTCATGTATTGATGATCCATTTTTGGTGGAAAGATCATAGCCTTATAGCCCTGACTGGATTGGGTCAATAATCTTTTATTACATATTCATAGCAATAGTGTGCAAATTGGACATATTCAGCCATGAAGCTGGATAACAAAAGTAGTAATACTGAGAAAGGTAGGTCTGAAAATCCTCTGCATTGTTGTGAGTGGAGAAAAGATGGAACAACATTAGGCCAGTGAAAATCCCCAGTAATTTCTATAGTCTAAATACGCTTCTGCACCTGAGTAAGCTACACTAGCAAAACACATCGGTTCTTCTCCATGTGACATCTGGTTGCCACACCACCCCTCTTGGCAGAAACTCCAATAATCCTGAAACACTGAACCAAGTACAAGTTTTGCTCCATATAAAATAAGAAATACCTTTTACTTGATAGAAAAATAAGGCTCAAACAATTGAAAAGTATATTAAGCTGCATTGAAAGTGAACATTTTGTTGTTACAGTAATCCCACATGACAGCTCGTCATTTCCCAGTTTTACTGCTCACATGTTTAACACTTTCATGGGTTTTTGTTCTGTTTCTGGACTATGTTCTTTATTACTTCATTAAGGTTTTTCCCCCTCTCTATTTCAACAAAGAAAAATTCCGGGGATTATTTCCAAACATATCGTTTTCACATAAAGTTTTACCTTGGGTGACTTTTTGACTCCATTGGTCACCTCTTAGTGGCCGTTACAGTGGACAGGTCTGACCCATTCTTATAGTTCATTTCTCAGTATTAAGGCGGCTACTGGGTTGATGTTAGAGAACTGCCATTGTACAGCTGTCAGTGCATTTATAACATTTCTGTTGGTCATTATTTCTTAACATTCACACTTTTGTCTTGTATCAAGTACACATTTCTCAATTACAGTTAACTTTTTATTTGGAACTCTTGGTGCAATTTTATTGTGGTTTATGGTATTTATTAATATGAATGCATTTTTAAGGAAAATATAGCACAGTTTCTATATTTCTTCCTCAAAACTTTTTACAACTATTATATATGATACAGCATATAAATTTTGTAAACTTTATTTCCTTTATTTCGAGGTATTATTAACTGTTCTTTTTGCATCTGTCAGGAAAACAAGTATCACAGTTGTTTCCTATTTACAACTTTTCACTGCAATTATGATATATGTAACACACTCACAGAGCTATGTTTTACATCACAACTGTACTTTTCACAACTATTATATGTTAAAATGGCACTTTTTCTGCCACTGTATAACACAGTTTGACAATGTGATATCTGTGCTCCTTGGAGCAACTGTCAGAAGAAACAACTTTGCTCTTAGTCAAAACAACAGCAGGGACTTATATTTCTTCAACAATGGAAAGTCTGTGTTGTGTACTATTACACATATCTCAAGTAATGAACCATGCCATGGTTTAGTGTAAACAACATGACACTTCTTGAACTGTTTCAAGTGCAATACTGTTGTAGTCATAACACAATAGAAAAGAAATTCATTGTGAATTGCAATTTTAAAAAAACATGCTTAAGGGGAAAATTCACCTTAAAGTGGATATTCAAATTTGAAAGAAATAACTATTATCTTCTGCTTTAATTTTTTAGAAACCGGGCGCATCATTCCAGCTGCCTTTGGAACATGGAGGAAGAGCAAGGTTTATGACTTCAGCAAAGACATTCGTAAAAATCTCTACTACAAGTATTACTATGCCAATGCTATTACCAGAACAAGGTAAGATATAATGATAGCACTTTTGATTTACGTTCTTGCAATTACAGTAGTAATGATACACATAATTACAACAGGAACAGATTGCATAAGAGGAGAGATACATTACATCAGTGCACCTCCCCCATTATATGCCTCATTAAAATAGACAAGGCTAAGTTGATATCAGAATCTATAGTGGGTACAAGTTAATTTTGATCAATTATGGGGTACACCAGTGTTCTTGGTTTGCACAACTTTTTTGCACTGTAGAAAACAAGGAAATGGTGGTTTTGTTTGGGTTTGTCTGTCTACTGCTGATGATTTGTTTCCCCAGTGTTTATCACCCCACATTTATCTCTAGATGGGACAGGGTCTACCAGTGCAAAGACTGTCAGGGTTGAATTGATTTTGGAATTTTCCAGATGAATCTAGTTTCTGCAAATATAATGTGATAATGAAGCATTAAGGTGTACACTGTGACCAAGAGTGGATTGCACCTGGTTGATCTAAATGCATGAACTGTTAGACTGACCACTGTTTGACCACACATTTGACCACAGTACTTACCACTGAGCACTGATATACCCTCCCCCTCATTCCTCTTTCAACCTCAACAACTCCAGGCTTGTTCCTGAGTATTGTTCCTTTGTCTTTTTGTGGCTCTTTTGTTTCTCAGCAACTGAGTTACAAGGCTTGAGCCCTGTTATCACTGTCTAGGATGATGAATTATCATTATTGAAAACAATATTGTTTGATGATGTAACAGTTTCTTACCTATATTTCTGGTGAAATACTTCTGGTGAGAACCACATGATGACTCATTAATCTAGTTGTTTTGATATGTTAATCAAAAGTGCATCTTGGTGAAATTAAAAGCAAAATTCCAAGTTTGTTTTGTACACATGAAAATTTATGTCACTTACAGCTAACAGTGCATTTAAGTTCTTTGGTGAAATTAAGGGAATTTTTAGAGAAATGAACGAAACTATTTATTTCCTGTCTGCTCAAGAAATATGCTGTGAGAGTGTTAAGGAAGGTGACAATAAATACAAGTTTTGTCAAGTGTTGAAGTCATTTCTCGTCAAAAAAATTCAGTTGAAACATGCTCGGAATACTTCAGATGTCTGTTGATGGAATGTGTTATGAAAAGCACTTGTTCATATTACATCAGATTTCCTACAACACAGCTGTGACAGTGTGATGAAAATCTCATTTTTATTTAGAAAAATGGAAGAGATCTTAAAAAAACAAAATCTGAAAAGTTTATTAAGTCAAAAGATTCATGTGTCCTGCTAAACAAAAAGGGTTAGAAATTTGAGTGATTCAACAACCATCTGTATGCTCTTCAGTACATGTCCTCCCAATATGGGGCACCCCTGGGACCTTATTCACAAAATAACTAAAATCTGAACATTGGTCTTAACTTTCTCGAAAAACTGAACTACATCAGTTCAAGATCTATGCTATAGTCCTCTTAAATAAAGTTGGAAGTGCTCAGAAACAATACCATGTCCTTCTTATTTTAAAACGAATGCAGTATAACATTTAATGTCAGGCTACTTATTTGTCGAACGTGGGACAAAGTAGCTTGAATTTTTGGTTAAAAGTTTCGACCAGTTTCTGGACTTAAGTTCTTTTTTGGAACAGGTCCCCAACTCTTATCTTGAGGTGTGTGGTCACATGTTTAAGTTCCCCTTAAAAGCATTAGGTTTAAAGAAAAATAAATTCAGGAAGATATTACTGTCCTTAAAAGCTCATTACCAGGGACACCATCCCAGCACATTTGAGCTTTCATGATAATGATGTGGAGATAATGACTTGAAACCTACCATCTTCTCTTTGTAAATGGAACTAAGCAGTCACCACCGTTTTGGCATTTGCACTCAAAGGTTTCCTGAAAATGATCAATGTCAAAAAAAGAAAAAAACAGGATCCCAAGTCCTATAATTTGCTCTTCATTTTCAGTCTGCCCCAAGATTAACCCCACACAAATTCACAAGTTGAGCTAAAATTACCTGGTATTTGTTTGTATGTAGTGGTTTGAGGTTACCTGGTAAAAAGATGATAACCGTAAGGTAGCAAATTTTAAGGGATTTTGGCGATGCTGAAAAAAAGGAATGTTTTTATTTTGAATTCCATCAGATTAAATGACTGCCTATCGGAGTATAATCTATAATCCAAGGCATCCCAGTTGATGATGTGGGATGAAAATAAAGATGCTTAACTGTTACTTATAGTTCTGACCTGTCACTATGTATTTACCTGGTCTTGTCAAAGGGGGTGGGGTGAGGGGCTTAAGCTTATCTCACCTTAAACCTAAAGCCCAGTGCTAAGCAGATGTGATGTACAATAGGTTGAGGTGATTCTTGGAGATTAATAGTTCAGAAGTACATAGAATGGTGTTGTGGCAAATATCGGTATTACACCACATTGTAGATATAGGATTAAGAGTTAGTGATTAATTGGGTAATTACACATGGGTTGTGGATATCAACACACCCCTGTTCTCACACAGATGCACGCACATGCACATCACAGATGATATTTTTATCCAGGGTAAATTTTGAGTTTAGGGATTTCAATCAGAGTTGTAGGAAATAATAGCCCTGGTACTTGAACAGGTTTTTTTTCTCTCATTACTTCTACCAAGTTTGACCAATAGAAAATAATTGAAAAGTCATTGACAGCATTTTAACAAAAGCAAATAATGCATCTCTGTGTGGCATTGCGGTCATTAAGAACAAGTTTAAAACTCATTGACAGGATTTGAACAAAGGGAAATAATAGAGTGGTGTATTTCTTTCGTGTGGCACTCTGCCCCTTGCCACCAGAATGAGGAGAGGCTGACACACACACTTTCTGTCCCTACTTGACCCTTGTTTAGATGCACCAGTCCCACTACTAGTGCACAGGCTTTGACATGTCCTCGATATCTCTTTGTAACCCTGGTGATTTTATCCTTTGAATAGATTGTCAGGCCCAAGAGGTTTTTCTTGTTCAGAGAGTGGAAGAAGTATTTTGTCATTGCAGATGTAATTTGAATTTTTGCACATGAATCCAGTATGGTGGAAATAAAATGTCAATATTGTTGTTTCAATAACAGAATATAGGATAGTCCTTCTGAAAGAGCTGAAATTCTTTTCAGACTTATGCAATATGGAAGTAGCTATTTTTTTCTGCCTGGCACTGAATTTGAAAGCTGGAAATCCATTACATTGGTTTCTTTGATGGCAATAGGTGATACACACTATAAAATAAAACCAAACACCAGTGTAAATACATATTTCTTCTGTCAGTTCATAAAAAGAAAAAAAATAGCTCAAACATACTTTATAGTCAACCACAGGTATAAGTGCAAATGAAATGAATTTGGTACAGTATAAATAAGTCACACATTCAGGATTGATGAAATTTTCTTATCCACACACTGCAAACTGAAGCCACATGTCCATCTTTTCAAGCCACAATACAGACATTTTCAATTGTATGTTCACAAAAACTCCGGATACAAGACATATCATTTTCACACCACTGAGGCCACCCCTGATGACTGGTAGATGTGTCCAGTGGTCAAAGACTGGTCATTTTGGAAATCACTTCAGGGCCAAAACTGTCAGTGTCCTTTGTAATCCGTTGGTCCCGGTCAAGTTGAGTCCTTTGTCCAGATTTTTATCTTCAGTGATTCATCACATCAGTGTTTTCTTTTAATTTCATTGTTCGAAAGGACTTTTTTAAATTGTGTGTCTATCATCTTTCCTTCATATGTCCCTTCTTTGTTTCATTGACATTTGCTTCTTAAGGTTAACAAAGCCGATCTGAAAATTTTCAAGGAATGGATACAATGTCTTGGGTAAAATAGGTTAAAAACATGTTTCCATGATTTTAACAATATTGGAAATTTAAAAAAATACTTGTGATAAAAGAAACAGTATGAAAGTAAACAATGATTGAAATAGATTAAGAAAAAGGTTTCAAAATGGAAACATGCCATCTCATATTAATGTAAACATTGCATAAACACCTTAATTATTGTATGGCAAATGTAACATCATTGTGAATTTCATATACGATTAATTTCAACTGGTTGACAAGTTTTTCTGAGCTTTTACAATTGTTCCGTCAGTCTCTGTTAAAGGTTCTCTGCCTAGATTGTGTTGATAGTGAAGAATGGAGCTGCCTTCCGTGATTAGGACATTTGATTGTCAGAGACTCTGGCACCTTTTTTCCCTATCGTCACCTTTGCCATTTTGGTAACAAGAACCTTAGCAGCAGGTTGTGGAAACAGCGTAATTGTTCAGACAACTTCACTAGCATGGTGCTAATAGAAACCACACAAGCATTGACCATTACCTCCTTGTAACAAGGAAAAAAACACAGCTAGCCTACGGCTAACTTGGTTTCTTTATATACTGCTGCTTGATTCAATATAAGTACATAGAAATGCATGTGGGTGCACCTTGTTTAGGATTCTATGAAGAAGAAAATTATTGTGTTATTGCAGAGATATGGTGAATGACATAAAGAAAGTTGTAATTTTAGTTCAGACAAGCACTGTTTGGCACATGTGTTACTTCGATTTACTAGTGGTGCTTAAACTTCTCACAGTAATGTTTGGGTTGAGTTTGAATGTTTTATTGAGGGGGACAAGATTTGAAATATTGCTTGAGTGATTAGTACTCAAGAAATGCAGTCAATTCATAACATAACTAACAAAATGTTAATGTCAATTTTTTTAGCCAATATCTGCAAATTGCATTATACTTCAACAACCCCCCCGCCCTCAAAAAAATATTTCTATTTGGTACAAAAAGACCATTAAAAGGTAAAAGCTTCATTTACTTGTTTGTTGATTTATTTGTTTGTTTGTTGATTTATATATCTGTTTATTTATTTATTTATTTATTTTATAGTTAAAAATACATTTGCTGTTATGCGTTTTTTCTCAAGATAAAAAATGCAGAGCAACTGATCAGGTTCTAATGGTTTCTCTCTTTTTATGCCATGGTTTCCCTTGGGCAATCTGGAATGCATTGTGGGATGTTTTTTCTGCAGTGCAAAGGAAAACCTTACATGTTTTTCCAAGCTTTGGAGAAATGAAGGCAAATTGAATTCCGAAGGTTCCCAGACTAATAAGATTTCATAGTGATAGGGAGGTGGAAAATGGCTTGGTTTTTTTAGGTCTATGAATAAAACAGAGATGTGCAAATCAGAGCACAGTAAGCAAAAAGATGAAATCCTTCAAACTGCCAAAAACCAATCTACTCTGTCTCTGCATTGGACTTCCAGGGTATATTTATAGTTCTAACAATTCCAAACTTCTGTCAGTCATTTAATGGTCAATAGAAATGCAATGGGACATAAAAAGTGTCATTTGAGTGTTTGGCAACTTTTAATTACCAGCAAAAATTGTTACCAGTCCTTTTATTTGTCTACCATTTCATTCTGAATGGCCTTTTATGTTTATGGTGTATCCATTTGACTGTCAGAATAAACTGGTTTGTTTAGAATGGGTACTAAGTACAGAATGTCATAAAAGTTCAGTCACATTTCTGCATGAAGAGATCTCAATTTCTCCCATTATTTTTATGAATGTTTATTAGGATTTATTTCTACCAAGGGACAAGAGATTTCTGCAGTTAATTTGACCATAAATTTGATCTTGTAAATTCTGTTTGAAGGCGCCAGTCTTATTTGATTAAGTGAATATTTGTTTCAATTTTCTGGTATCTGTTCCAATGTTGTGATGGAAATTAGACTAATCATTGTGTAAATTGTTTCCTGTTCCACACAGTTTAGTGTAGCATCTTTATTGGTTAATGCCCAGTAGACCAGAATTTAAAATGAGTCAGTAATTAAACAACCAGTGCCTGTCCATTTTTGACCATTAGCTAAATTGTTATCTCTTTTTATTTTTACCTTCCAGCTACTATGCCACCTATGAGATTGTTTCTTCAAGAAGAGTCTGCCAGAAATCCAACATTACCCCTTGGGCAAAGGTTCTGGAGAAGGGAGCCCAAATATGTGTTGAATGCCAGCCCACCGCCATGTGGAAGAGTCTAGGCACCCGCTGTAAAGGACATGGTGTCATTAACCAAATCACGAGATGGAATGCTGTAAATGCACGCGGTTGCCATGGTAAATGGATAATGAGGACTGTACACAAAGAGGGACGATGTGATGAGGGTACTAGGAAGGACTTCATCTTCATCTGAGTTGATACTTACCTGAGGAGAGATTTATTTAGGAAAAAATCAAACTTGTACATAGTGTCTATGTGTCTATACCCTTTCCCAACTACCACAGAGTTATGTACAGACCCCCTCCCTTCTCTTTATTATAATTATAGTTAGATAACCCTAGCTGGCAAAAAGCCGAATGGGAAACCTCATGCCGGCAAGATAGTGCGGTATCAGCTGTACAAAGTATTGCAAAATGGAAATCATGTACATTTTAAATCAAATTTCCTACTCCAGACACAACTAAAACCAGACAGTTCAAGGCTTTCTCATTAGAGAGTGCTGTAAATTCTGTATAGCCACACTCACAGCTAGTATGGTATGGATTTAGTTGTATAGCACAACAATGTGAGTATAAGATGTTATAAGAACCCAGTAACCACTGCAGCACATTTATACAGTCTGCCCCTTGAAAAAGATATCAACACAGCATGCAGGGTCTGTTCTGCAGCGGTTTTGTTGGCTGGGTTCAGTTCAATCCCACCCAAGCAGCAAGCGGATGACTGATGAAAAAAATCCTGATACCGTTGTGTCAAGTGAATTTGAGCAGAATCAGACATGTTACCAGTAATTGCAATGTTATCATGCCATCTACCCACTGTCTGAATTTTTTGCCAAATAGTAAATTGCTGAGAACCCTGTGAAAGTCATTTCTTGTAAATATATATCAGTAGCATTATGCAACAGGTGTTTTAAGTAATAGTACAGCTGAGTGATTATTTACTTTTACGTAAATCTTATATTAAGTATAAAGGGTTCCCACCGATCTTCCATTATAAGGTGCAGCTTTTGCCAATATGAAGGGTTTAAGATAATATAGTTTACTTGCATACATAAGATAAACTTAGCAATATTATTTAAATAAGGTAGGGATTGATTTAATGTGGTTCAAAATATTTTCTGTTAAGAATTCAGGGTATACTAATACTTTTTACTTTTCCTGTTTTTGCCAAATTGATATCAGAGTGACTCAGAAATTGAAAATTCAAGTTTTTGCCAAATTGATGTCAGAACTTCATTGGATTTTAAGGTTGAAAATTGTCTTTTTTTATTTTTAGCATATTGTAGAATTTTATCGCATATGGAACTCGTGTACATTTGTAATCTTCATAGATTTTCCAGTTAGATTTATTAACATAGTTGATCTAGAAACTTTTTTTTACGAATTATGGGAAATAATTCTTACCATTTCTAGTATATTGTACAGTAACTTAGCATTTTAAAGTCTTTACCAGATTTTGCATTTAAGTCTGTTGTTCATTATTTTAAATAAGCATGATGATGTTGATGAGATGAAAAAGTGAAAATGTGTTACTTGATCATGGGCATTTTCTTTGGTACAGTTTGAGATTTTAGTAGTTTAAATAGGATGCATGGGTATTCTAGTGTTGCAGAAGCTGCCTTTGCTCAAATTACCCACTCCGCATACTTGTACACAAATTGTAGTACACTACCTCATATTTTTTGGAATATAAACTACTTACACTGCTGGTTCTTTGAGCTTTCAGAAAATATGACATGCAACTGTATTTCAAGTGCATACTGCTTTGGCCATTTTATTCAGTAAATTGAGTAAGCACTTGTAAATAGGTACAAATGTCCTCATTTGTCAATTATGCATTTGGGGAACAGTGCTGAAATCGTATCTAGGACATAGATGTAGATCTTTTAAATAATTAACTCATGTTGTTGATGGTTGAGGGAGGCACTTTTATTATAATTGTTATGATCACTTTGCCTCTGACTGGAATTTCTCTTTCTTTTATGTTACATCTAGTATTAATGGGTTGGTTTTACATTATTCAGGATGGTGAGGTGAAGACAGGAGGATCTGAGTTGGAATTTTATCTTCATCTAACTGATTGGTGCGCATAAAAACTATGCATCTGTAAATTTATATAAATATAAAACCTCAGGTACATTTAAAGATTTGGATAATATTCCACACCTTTCCTCCTGTGTATGTGGACTTTATAACCTCGGGGTATCTGACCAAATATATACATATAGAGAGAGAGAGTAGCCTGGACCAGGTTGATTGTAAACCAGGGAAAGTACTTGGTATTAATCAGTCCCACGGGGACCTATCAAATTGTGTAAGAATATTAAATCATGTTTGGTTTCACCAAGGGATTCTAATTGCTGTATTTTAATAGTTGTTAATATGTACCTAATGTCTATCTCATCAGGGCCAGTCAATGGACTGACCAGTTAAAACTGGACTTCTGTCTACCCAAAATTATGACATAGATTCAAGAAACATTCTGCTCAAGGTCCAATATTCCACTACTTATCTGGAAATAGTCACAAAATATTTTGATTTATGTTAATGTCTAAGAAATGAAATGCATTATGATTGGTTGTTGAATAAACTAATTCTAGACAGACTTTATAAATTTTCCAAGAACTGCTTTAACATCATATCTGAAAATGTATTTTTTGCTTTTGAAAAAGTTAATGTAAATTTATAGAATCTGTGCATTGGAATTCACCTTTGGTCATTTGTTTAAAATTTTAGCTATAAATCATGTAACTGATACCAATTAATATTATTTTAGATCATACAAGCTGCCATGATATTTATTATTTGTAAGATAGATAGTGTGTGCTTCTATGCAATGTTGATTAATACTACGTTTAGTTTTAATATCAGTGTCTATGCAAGTAATTTGTTAATTTTTTATCTATATTTTAAACAGTAATAAAGTATGTTCTGAAATGTGTGTAAACTGTCTTTTTGTAAACAGAATTTATTAAACAAAGCAAATTTATAAAATTAAAAGGATAGAATGTGTTAACATTTGAAGACAACAGCCCTGAAAAAAAACAAAATTACACAATTTCTTAAAACAAGTTTCAAGCAAGCAAGTACTTAAAAGGATATTGAGAAATTATGGAATTTAATCCAAGTGGTGTCAGACTGCTTTGAGATGGGCCTGGTTTGAGGCAAGTAAATGCATGCTTTTTAGAGGCATTTCAAACTATTTTGGCATTTCACTTGAACTCACTCCCCACTTCTTTTAAAGTCTTATGTACAAGCTTAAGAAGACTGCCAAATACCAGTTCCTTGGGTTCAGATTTATTTGCAGGCACTTGAGAAGTGCAGATTCTCACATTTGAATGATTTGTTACACATTCCCCTGTAACGTAGTGTAACTGGCAATCTGTCAAGATATATCATTTCAGAAACATGCAACATTTGTCACTGTACATCTTTCTTACCATAAAACATTTTATCAATTGAAAGAAAATTAATTTTGATGCTGCGTAGCTGATTATTGATCTTTACCTGTAATAAAGCTCAGGCAGTTTTGGAAAAATAATTCCCATAAAGAATGTCATTATCCATAGAATATCAGAAGGATCCTGAAAACTCTCAAACAATCTGAATTCTCCAACAGAATCTCTTGCTTACACCAAACGAAGAAAGTGAGATCACACTTACAAATCCTGAACTGTTACCCATGGTTATCTGAAACTTTTTTGAAACAGAGCAGAAAAAAAAATTCCAGTTTTTGAACATTGGCTTGTGATCATCAAGCGTACCATTCCTGCAAGTGTGATCAGAGACGTCTGGTGAGAATTGATGAGATAAATCAACTAGAAATCCACCTGTCTTTATTACATATTCCCTCTTTATTTGGTTGGCCAAGGTTCAAGATGTTTTGATGTGAATTTCTGAAAGGAGGAGTGAGTACACCCGGGGAGATGAGCTGCAGGGATAATAAAAGTTTTAAATTGGAGAGAAAAGGGGGGTTTGGTGAGGAGGAAGAGGAAAGTATGAAATAGATGGTGAGGAAGAGGGTTAGGTGACAAGTCGTAAAAAGGGAAGGAAACCCTCGTAGGAAGAGGAGTTGGGAGGGAGCATACAAGAGAAGGAAGGGATGAGAAAGAAAGGCACATGTGGGAAATAAGAGGGGGTAAAAGGGAAAACTGTAAATGCATGGCACCCTCCATCCTAAACAGAAGCAAAATGAGACTGGGATTTAAAAGTACAATGTACATGGTAAAGCGAAACAGTTCCACAGAGTATCAACTAGGTTAAACATAAAATGCAACATCAGTGAGAGAGGTGTTCCCATGCATTAGCGTACTAAGTGAAAGGCTGGATCAAAGGAGGGCCGTACATCTTGCAGCACAGCAGGCCAGTGGTGGATGAAGATTTAGTGTTATCCTTCTGCTGTGATTCATAAACTCTAGGAGGCTTCCTATCTTATTTATCTGTCAACTTTGTGAACTTGAGGCATGCTTCTTAAATGAGCAAATGCAAGATCATGAGGGCTTTGGGTAAAGTTGGACCATGAAAAAAAAGTGAAAAAGAATGAAAGAAGGAAAGACACAATTACTGACATAAGGGTTATCAGTGCCCACGAATATGCAGAATTTATTTTATAGCTTTGGTTTGCTTGCTAGCTTTTAATATTACAATAAACAGAGGCATTCTTATTCAATTCAAATAAATGAAAGTGTTTGTTTTGTGTGTATCCATCATTAAATCATTGTTCTTTAGCAGTATGTGGGCAGCCATTACACAATGTACGTCCAATTTAAGATGCTGTAAAATGTTATTGTATAAAGCATACTTGATAATAAAAAGAATACATGTACACTCAAGTGAACATTCTGTATGCTTTTCTAAATGCTTCTCCACCAATGATATCTAAATAAATAATGTCATTCCCAGCAAATACAATACTAAACCTTCCACATCACGGGTATTACATTATTTAACAACTTAGACCTAACAAGACAATCGGCAGGAGTAAAAGTACCAAACCAAAAACCTAGGAAGCAGCTTTTATCAATTTTCAGCAGGACGAAGTGATTACAGGTAGCCACAGCGCTCTCCATGAATGTCTGTAAACATGTACATGTAGTTCACTCGGAAGTCAATAAAACCATGTATCCTTTCCATTATGTCAATGGTGGCTTCTTGTCTTGTCATCTTTTCTTACAATGAAACTTACATTATAATGAAGATATTGAACCACCACCTGATTTTTCAAGAAGTAATTTTGTTTGAAAAGTCCTGTATAGAATACAATTATGGTATAAGCATCACTTTTAAATCAAAACTAAAGCATTATTAACATAAAACATGTCTTTCTTGCCTATGAAAACTCCTCAGTTTTGAAAAAAAAGTTTTAAAAATAAATTTAGAAATGATGCCAGGTCTTTCCTCAACTAGAAAAATTTAAATAACAACCAATACAATGAGCTACATGTCATGAAAAAAATCAACAGATAAAACAAAATAATAAACTACAATGGGAATCATCCAAAATAGCCCAAAGTCCCATGACACAGTGTAAAATCAAGCAAAATTTCATGAGATTTGGAGGTGAGCTGGATCAGAAATAATGGCAGACTAGGGAGTGCAGTGCAGCAATGAATAAAAATAAAGGCTGACTCAACTTATACAAAGAGATTCTTCTGGTCATTTTCTCATTTTCAAATTATAGTCTTACAGTCTTAGTCTTAGTACAAATAAATATTCCACGTTTTAGATGTCACTTTTGCATTGCTTTTTACAAAAACATTCCCAACGCATGAAGTTTCTTCCTCATCATTAAAAAGTTAACCCCTCTTCACACAGATTCTTAGACATTTTCTAGTCTTGTATGACATCATGCAGTATTGAAGGCCTTGTCTTAGGATATCTTGGGTGATTCCCACTCCAGTAACTTACTCATTTCCTACAGAATTTCCCAAAGCACAAGTGCTGTCATCTGGTGGAGGGTTGCCAGATGGTTGAAATTAGAATCAAGCAGTACCTTTTTTGAGTGGTGAGGCAATTCTATGTCTATAATTCAAAGTTTGATGTCAAGTGTTTTCTTGTGGTTTGAGGACAAAAGGTTGTAGGAAGCAGGTACAGCTGAGGACAACAAACTCTTCAATCTTCAGGAATTTCTTTTTGTAAAAAGAATGGAGCCTTAGTCCAGGGACGTTAAAATAGTTCGGAAATTTTGCACTCAAAAACTTTGTGCCATTATCAGTTGGGTCCTTTACACCACCTTTACCCATGTAGAGAACCACTTTGCATGGCGCTTTACACTGTGCAATAGTATATCATATGCTTTACAAAGTGTAGTAAAATTAGTTAAAATAAATGCAAAAAATAAGCCACATGCTTTTATTCAGCTCTGATAAACTCTGATAAAATACACAACCATGATGACATTGTGGTCACTTTGTTCATTTCACAGTATCTGCGCATCAATAAGTTAATATAAATATGCAGGTCTAATATCTATATGACTGTTGGTTAAAGAAGCCATTCCAAAAATAAATAAGCATTTGCAATATTAACCTGACTGCAAGGCAAAGAAGCCATTCCATAACTGAATAATACCCAACATGCGGAAGATAACATACATCTGCTTATTGATGAAGATGTACACTTCCTGTTTCCAATTCTTATTTCATATCTCAGTATCTTGTTTTTAATACTTCTTTACTTAATATTTGGTATACTATTAGTCACTGTCTGATACATGAATTCTTCTGTATATTTTTTCCTTGTGTCCCTCCTTCATAGCTGCAAACCTGGCCACTGCAAACAGGAAGTCACTCAACCTGAGAAAAAAAAAGTGAAAAAAATTAGAAAACTGGAGAGAAAATAGACTGTGAAATGTGTATCCCTGGTAAAACAGAAATCTATACCCCAAGTCTGTTTCTCAAACTGTTTCTGATTGTTCACTGTCTGGGACACTGTGTAGTTATAAATACAAACTCCAGGGAAGACTTCAGCACTTAACATGTTTATAAAAAATAAATGACCCTGAGAAAAATATAATGTTAATGCAATCGTTGTCTTTTAATACTTTTTTCATATTTTTGTATTAATCATATCTGTATAAAATGTGTATAGAACTAGCAAATGTAACAATAAAACATTTAGCACTCAATAAACTGCAATAATTCATATTCTTATCATAAACATACCATATCTTTTAAGTTGTATTAATAACTGTTCAATGTACTGAGGAGTTATTATTCAATCACTGATCTGTGGTTAATGATATTTAGTGAAGAAAATAAGTGAGTACCTTTTTTTTTGCTGACAGCCAGGATTACATAACCAAAGTCTTTATTATCTAATCCACCAATTCTTTCAAACACATTTTAGGTGAAAACTAAATTTACTTTGGTTTGTAAACTGATATTAAGCAGTAATGTATACAAAATAACAGAAGATTATATATCATCTAATCTAATTTTCTATTTCAAATGTATTTTTACACAAAGTGATAAAAAATTGCCCTGTCCTCACTGGTAATAGCTAATCTTTGCACTGTAAGAACACAATGAAAAATAAATGGCTTTTCATCAGCTTAATTTTCTCCAGAACTCTAAAAATAAGTAGCACATCTGTTTGAATACTTTCAAACCTCATCTGACACCAATATTTAGGGATATTTTACCAGTTCATGACCTTAATTTTACACTTCATTTGTATATACTGGCAAAGGCTCAAAGATGCAATCTAATCTTATGTCTTGTTATTTCTGTTGATAAATGTTTAATTGATTAAAATTAACTGTTAACAATTCTTGTATTTAAGGAAATAATTTTAGTTCATGTTTTTCTCACTTGTACAAACAAAGAAGGTTGAACACAAAACAGTAAACAACAACAGGGTGAATATTTTGTTTGAGTGTAATTTCTTTGTGTTGTGTTTATTCAAAAAGTTCAGGATCATCCCTCGATATCACTGCTGGGATGGAAAGAAACCCAAAACATACATAAAAAAATAAAAACTTGGCCAACTTACAAACAGATTTGTTATGGTAGTACTGAACACTTGCTGCAATATTTCTGCACAATGACATCGCATGTTTCAAAAACAAAAACACAGTAAATGTAAATAAATAATCCACCCAATCTGAATATATATATTGCCAACCTTTTACACTGGATTACCTTCTCTTCTGTGAACTCTTAACAAGTGCCTTACTTAGCATTTAATTAATCTGATGATCTCTTACCACTTAATTAACAAGCCTATTAGAAGGAGGCATCAATTAGAATGACCCCATTATAACCTCACTTTGCAGGTGATGATGTATGCATGAGGCAAGAGGATAATAATACACCTACGCCTCCATCTTTAAACCACAGAGGAAAGTGTAAAACAACATGTATGTAAATATAAAACTCCCTCCTGGTGTACCTGAACTCCCTCCTTCAGGTCTGATACCTGTGTAACTAAGGAATGGTTCCATTAAAACTGGTTTGTAATTGGACAAACAGTTCTTCACAAATTTTGATGGAAGGGAAAATATTTACAATTTCAGATGAATTCAGTTAACCTTTCGTTTTTTCTGAAAGATTTTTAAAAAATCATTATTTACATTTTGCTTTGGCAGTGGTCTGATCTTCAAATCATGTCAGTTTGTACGTGTAGTCATTTTATAAAGTGCAATCTTAGAAAAAAATTGATCTCATATATATCAGAGAAGTCCTTGTCCCCAAGTATTTTTATATCCAATGTCCTAGAGAGGCAATGGGTTTTACTATTACAAAATATGAATTTTTTTAAATCATGTGCTGACAGATTGGTCATGTAACCACAAACAAAAAAGGTCAAATAAACCAAACACTAGCAAAATAAACATCAAAACAGTAAAAGTCCAAGCTTTACCAAGTACAAATTGCCTCAATTATTCTTGGCAAATGTGGTTGTGGTTTCTACACTTGTTTTGATATAAAATCTAATAGGCCTTTGTGCTCTTGTCAGGGACTGTGAAAAATCACAGCAGAACAATGCCTGTCAACAGTAAATATTATGGTGTAATGCCATAGGAAACAATTTAGACAGGCTCGGTTAAATATGGCCCCATCCTTATAGATGGGTGCAAATTTATGGGCTATAATTGTATATTCTAATATGCTGCAATGATTAGTTATCATCGGTTGTGAGTCAGATCATTTTAATAGAAGAGCATGGATCGAGTGCAAACATAAAACTTGGTTATATCAGAATGTTCATTATTGCTAAATATATTTCTTGAAATTTTGTGAAAAATTTGTGGTATTTCACGAGAGAAAATGGGCGAATGATAAAATTTATTCCATAAATTTCACCACAAATAAAGACATGTGTTGTATTCCACGTCTTCCTCCAGATGCGCAAACACCCCTTATGTGGTGACTTTTTCTGGATAATGTCACTTTCAGATTGAAATGATATAGTTGTATATCTAGATTAGAGATTAAAAGATTAGGTTCCCAGTCTGAATCATTTTTATCAGTTTGATATCATTAACAGCTTGAAAACTGTTTAATGACTTATTGGCTTGATGTAAGGTAATGTACTATATATGACATGCAACATCTCCTGACCTTCAACCATATCTTTATAACATTTACAAATCTAATTTCAGATGGATTTTTAAAGTGAAAATGACACAACAACTTTTTTATCCATGTAACTAAATTATCGTAAATTAGGTGGATCAATTTTGGACTACATGAACACAGATATATGCAAGGAGACAAAATTCTTTCAAAAAAGAAATTTATCCCATGGTTGTTTAACATTTATTTTTTAATCAGTCAGCAATATTTTTCAAGAGAAAAAATATGTTTCACATAAGAGTTCTATCAACACAAGAATCAGATGTTTTTCTGCAATAACAAGGTCAAGAAAACTTCAACACTGGTCTTCAGTAATAGGAATAAGGTACATTACCATAAATCCCCTGCCCTCAATGCAATAACAAGTATCCTCAGGTCAGAACTACATAACATTCACAGGCACAGTAGACCTAATGTCCAGGGCAGTGGCGACTAAGTTTAGCCCCTCAACGAAAGACTGGTCTATTTCATGGGTGTTTATCACTGATTAATCAAAAACGAACAGCTGGAATGGATATTTAGTTGGGTAATTACCTACAATTATTTGTAAGATCAAAGGTGAGTTGAGATGCGAGGTAAGCAGGTAAAATTATGAGACAGAAACCACATCTGATGTATCTGTCATCTTCAATGGAAGGCAGAGAGGTTTACCATATGTTGCTGTACAGTTGCATTGTCAAGATGTGCAGGAAATACATTATCTTTAGTGTGAAGGTGTAGGTGGCTATCTGTCTGTCTGCCTGTTTCTTCATGTGTGTCTTTGTTAGTGTCTCCCTCTCTTCCTCTCTCTGCACATATGGCACAATATGTAATTGTAATATTGTGAAAAATACATTCCCATTGCATGTGGATGGCAGAGGCAATATCTGTATAAATGTGCAAGAAGTTGCATTATATCCACTCACAATTATTTTCAAATGAGCATTTAGTGTGTAAGATACCCTCAGAAACAGATGTAAATCTAAAGAAAACAGCTTTGTCCACAAAGTGTTTGACAGAGATAAAACTTACATGTGCCGTTTCCCTAACTCACACTTTGTAGAAACAACAGTATCTTCATTTATCCACACCGCTGGAGCAACAGCCGCATTAGTTGCTTAAACAATCTTTAAGGTACCCAAATTAACTTGTTCAAACAGAAATTAATACCTTGAGAGCTGAGTAAATTGCACAATTTGCCAACGTGAAATGTTACAGGCCTTCTCCTCCATCCACCCCCACTGGTTCTATAAATAATTTACCTAACAGAAAATGGCAGGGTTCTCCAAAAAGTGTAGCTTTAAATAACTTCTCTTTCCTTATATTTAAACCACACTAAAACCACAATAACATCAGGGATAATCTCATAACTTTGCAATGGTCTTGATAACAGTAATGGTGTTATTGCAACACACTGGTAATGGTAAAGCTGATACCATAGTCTACTAAGAAAAGGGTACAGAATGACCCAAAATGAACTGGCCTCACTTTTTTTTCTAAGTCAACACTGATAACTCATTAAGAAAGTGTTTTCTTGATATACACAAGTCTAATGGAACATAACTGGTAATTTTAAGTGATGAAAATTTGAACAGACATTTTTTAAGAAAGCATTCCATCAAACTTTTTAACTTTGTCTTAATCTTTCATTAATCATATGAAAATACCTGTTCAAATACTTCAGTGGTTCTGGATCTATTTCTCCTGCTTTTTGTAAAGGGACAACTCTGAAAGAAAAAAATATAGCAAATATAAAACCATAATAATTCACATCAATCATCACTGTGTTTTATTTTCTGGTATAAACTGTAAAATATGTTTTTGACAATTACTGAGAAACCTAAACACAATTCTATTGAGACATTTCACAGGAGAAGTAAAGAGAGTGTTTACAGCTGTAGTTTGCACAGTTGATACCTGGAGAATAAGAAAATGAGGAGGTTCTACATCAAAAACATATTCTTAACTCAAAATTGAAGCAAAAACAGAAAGGGCAGGAGGTCATCATTATGTGTGATTAATAGTAAAGAGATGATAGCATAAGCAAAAGACATTTTGGGGCAAATGAATGTAGAATCAAATAAGTAATATAGCTTTAAATTCAAGAGTATCTCCTGCAAGGAAAATTAGTAACACCCTTAATCACACTGATATCTCCAAGAAGTGTTTTATTCATGTGAGTGGTGCTTATTTGATTGCCACAAAAAGTTGAAAGGTTCTCAGAGCTGCAGGTATTCATTAAAACAAGTACCACATCCTGCTTGTTTTCTACACAGACCAAGGTGGTCCTCTGTGGAAAACTTTCTATGGGGTCACTCATTTTCATTATTATTTTATTATTTTTTTTACAGTTGACTGTTTGTGTACTCAACATCAACTGTTTATGATTTAAATTTCTCAAATTAATGTTAAACTGCCAAAAGGCATTTTTTAAATATCAAATCTATGTTCTCAAGCACTGTTTTGCCTTATAAATAATTTTCAAATGTACCTTTTTTTTTGGAACAATTAGTTTTATAATCACTTGACATTTTCATTTAATTTGTAACTTCTTTATTTATCTACTAAATCATTATTTTTTTCATGTATTTTATCTAATGATCTATTTTTCTTTTGGAAAAGTATACTTCAGTCTTACTTAGTGTGACAAAATTCACAAAATGGGCAGTTTGCATGTCTACATAGGAGCATTAATAATTAGTCTTTTCTTCTTTCTCTCTTTATTTACATATACATATCATTATAAATAACCCCCACATACCCATAGCACTGACACACAAAGCATGTAATGAAATAAATTACAGTTGTTTAGCTCTTGTTAAAGACAAGAAACCACTATAATGACAGCATACAGTGGAAAGCCCAATAATCAAATTACAAACCAATTAGCATTTGGAAACCAATTAAGAGATGAATATCCATATAATTAAAACCATTAATTACAAAACCAGAGCTCATGGGTTAATCTCAGCCAGGTGACCTGTCCTTATTTGTCGTCTCTATAATTAATTTGTCAGGTAAGGCACAGATGTTCAGCAAAGGCCACATATTAACAAGGAGTACTTAAAATATTTCATATACCTCAGTCATGATTAAGGACAATGAAAAATGCACTCTGTGTCACTTCTTTTCTTAATTTGAAATTTCTTTGCATATTTCATCTCATGGGAAGGAGAATTTCAAAATTGTTCTATAAATGCAAAACATAACTATATTAATTTCTCAAATTATTCTATACCTTTTTCTTGTTTCTAGTTAGTTTCCTCTTTTTGCTCTGATGACATTCCAGTGTCATCCAATGAAAATAAATAGGAGCCCCTTAATGGGAATCTTGTAACATTGCATTAAGAACAATAAAGATTTTTCATTTCAGGCACTTCTTTCAAATTTTTGGACATTTTTAGGTGGAAATTGATAGCTGCAGGTGTAGCAATGTTAGTCACCCTAACCCCAAGCAATGCCTTAATGCTGCTTTACATCACTGTTTAAATTATTTACACCACAACATTAATACTAAGGTAATATCTTATCCCTCACATTCTTTTTTTATAATAATATAAATACTGGTTATACAGTGGAAGAGTGGGGATAGCCCTTGTAAACAGCATGTACTAACATACTACTAGTACACTATTATATATCAAATTTATTATAAATACAAGTTATAGGAATGGACAAATGAAGTCATCACTGGGGTTAAATGTATTTCTCTAATTAAAACATCAAAGTCGAAAAGCTGGTGACACAAGAGACACATAAAATACTGGACTAACTCCTGTCTCAGGTGACACTATAATGAGTCATGCTTGTGAACACACTGTGCTGACCACAACCATGTGTTTTACCAGGCCGCAGCATTGGCACATGTGATTACTGGTCACATATGTGTTCAGGTGGGAGCACTGTTATGCAATATGTAAAATGAGTAATACAAAAGGTATCTGGATGTGACTGTTCAAAAGTTATAAAGTTTTATATGCTGCAAGTTTGAAATGTGTGAAATTTTTAGAATTTAAATCAGGGTGCAATTTTAATCTGGACTGGATTGTAGTGAGTTAGTAAAATTTAATATGCTGCCAGAATGATGTGTGTGTCACTGATAGCATTTAAATCTGTGCATAATTTAATTATTCGGATTCAATTCTAACTGATATGAAGTTTCTGAATTATATATCCTGCAAGACGGAATCACTGCATTTTTAGAAATTATATCAGCTTGTACATTTATTAAACCATTATACAGGTTATAAAACCTTATCTATCATGATATTGTAAAATAAGCCATTCTTCAAAATGGCATCAGTGTGCAATTTTATTGCATTTGGATTCTGGTTGTTATCGCCAAATAATGCACTGTTAGGGTGTATAAATCCTGAAAAATACAGTCCTTGAGATTGACTATATCCCTTTTTTAAATAAAACTGATGACAATTTATAGACTGCACAAATCCTCAGATAACCCATGGAATGCTAATGTATATACCATAATCAAAGCACTTCTAAGAGAAGAAAGCATAATTCTATATCATTTTCTTCTGACTTAAGGGAAATAATATGTATAATAAATAAAACATAATGATGCTGACAAAAGTCTTTTATAGTATTTTACTGCTCTACATAAATAATAAAATACAGCATCTTTTCCTTTGAAGTAAACATAGAATACAAGTATAACAATAGTAACAAAACAATAGTAACTATCAATGTGCAAATATGCACCAAAGGGCATAGAAAAAACAACATATCCAATTCCACCAAATAAGTATATAGTCAAATTTTTAGTTTAACCTGGGGGAGAAATCCAGGTACTTAAAAGGGAACAGGAAATTTTTCTCGTTTCTGTGGTTTCTGAAAGTGGCTGCAGTTATTTGGCATCTGTAACTAATGAAGGCATGGAGAAGAAGAGGATGGATGGGGCCTTGTTTGGCTTGAATGTTCAAAGTTTATGTGGTTTTGAACTGAAAAGAAACACCTTCTCCAGTTACTATATAATAACCTGACATTGTATACTGATTGCAAATCTAATATTACATATTGGCTTTCAGTGAAAATGGTGGGGGGGGGGGGGGGGTAAGAAGATAATTACGACAACTTTATATGATGAGTATTTGACATTATGTTTTAAATGCACTGACTACTCATAATAAGTAAATTAAAATTCATTTACTAATATTTTCTAGGCTCAAGGCCATTTGTGCATACACACCAAAATTGATGAAATTGGCACATATAAAGACATCTCTCACAGGTGTAGATAACACTGTGACTAGAGTCACCTGATTGGAGAATATGCAGAAAAGGATTACAAAAGAGTAGTGTCTGGTAAGCAGCTTTAATCAGGGCCTTTTATGTTAAAAGATGCATTTTGTAAAAAAAAACTAAGAATAAAAAACATATTTGATATTATATATATACATATATATAACTGACAAGATAAATATTAGCCACATACAACTAAACTGGACATTAGCCACATACTGCACAATTTTTAACCTCCAGGGTGGTCAATCACCTTTCTCAATGTTTACTACAGACAATTTTAGAAGACAAGTACTTATTCAACTCTTTCCTTTTGCTACAAGTTGCACTGAAAAAGACTACCTGATTTTGTAAGAAGGAACACATGTCTCTGTGATTTTACCAACAAACCCCACAGTGGAACCAGTCCAGTATTTGTCAGGTATTTGACATCCATCTAACACTATCAAAATAAACTGATATTCCCATGTGAAAACCAATCATTTTTGTACGAGGCCAACTTCTAAAGAATATCAATCATAAAACTTGAAAAAAAAATAATGAAAACACCTGAGAGTGAACTCTTGAACTTCCAGTGAAAATACCACAAACCACAAAGAGGAGTAAGTACAGTGTATTCTGACCACAATAATGACAGATCATTGACATCTCAAGAGACAGTTCCCTGTGATTCAATGTCACATTGATCTATTTGCCCAGGTCTCAAGTGGAGTGAATCATCCCAATTTCATCTCAGTTCATATCTCCAGTCAGTGTTTACTCACAGGGACTTATCTAAGGCTCAATCCAAAACCAAAACCAATAAAAATGAATTTATAATCTAATTGCGTCTTTCTGCAGATACATCTCACCTAAATTCTTTCCATCCAAGCAAATAATTTTAGGAAAAAGAAAAAAAATTAAAGGAAAAAATTCAGCAAATGCATTAAACATTTCCCCACTGCTCAAGATGGCTTCACTACAGCTTTTCCAAATGGTCTGCGACAAGTAAAGAGTTATTTAAGTGTGTAGGTATTCATATTTTGTTTATATATCATATCCAGGAGTCAAGTTCGATTTAGGACTTCTTAAACAGATAACCCATTTTTAAAAGTTGTGTCCAGCAACCATAGAGGTCAAATGGAAATTTGGAGAAAGAAAAACAACTTTATCTGTAACTCACAAGAACTATGACATGCAATCTTCTTGTTACTGTTGCATGATGCACTGTAAACTGAAAATCAGTAAATGCACTGCAACATGTATGGACTATTAATATTCTTGCACACCTCTTATTTAGTCTTACTTTTGAAACTAACAGAAACTAAAGAATTATGTGGCAAGATTTGCTTAGACTATTAGCTAGGTGGACACGAGCTTATGTGATAGTGATATATGTGATAGTTTTCTTCCTCTGTACTCAAGCAATTTAAACCCAATGCCTTTCTTCACTCAGGTATATAAATGGATATGAACATCAAGTGTTGATTTACCTGTGATATTACACTTGTATTCTATTTAAGAGGAGCGAAATGTTTTTCTAACACAGCACTATAGAAACTAGAGGCACCCAAGTTAATGGTATGAATGTTTGGCATTTCTGTGGAGGTGGATTCACTAACTTCAGCACAATCAACTCCAATCACAGACAGAGCGATTTCAATTTCGCCCAACAGTATTAATTGGCTTGCAATAATGTATAACAGTTATGTCATACTGACTTTAGTGTGGCTGCCAAGGTAATGGCAAATTCAACAAACCATGATTCAAACAGGAAGTCTGACTTCCATTCACGGCGCCTTGTTCCAGATGTTGTGGTCAAGACAGCCATTAAGTAGTCAAAAAAAAAAACAGAAGTGCAAAAGGAAATTCCTCAATCCACATTCAATTTAACATTACAATCTAAATTTTCTGTTTATTTTGCAAGGTAGTTTCTTTCATTTACTAAAATAAGGATTACTAGGTAAAAAAAGCTGGAAATTTTATCAGTTCATTACTCTTTCTTCCCATCCAGGTGTACCTGGCTCACAAAGCATAATTCAAACAATTTGATAGAAGTGTGAAACTACTCTTTTTGCTCTGAAAACAAAATGGCATGTGGCACACTTGAATTTTTGTTTCCATGAAAACACTTTAGAGTCCTTAATCATGCGCAAGGGTAAATATACCTTCTTTCTGCTCTTCGACAGATAGCCCTGGCCAAGTGTAAAGAAGAACTTGCTTTTCCGCCAGACTGGAAGTACAAAATTTTCTTTTGAAGTGAAGAGGCTGTGGTTTTCCAGTAGTATGGATCCCCCCTTAAAACTGTAATGCCAAACACATGTGCAACGGAAAAAATTAAAAGGTAAAAATTACTAATGAATGAAACATTTCCTTTTAAATTCAGATCTATCACTGCCAAAAATTCTAATTTCCAAATTAAATACTGCAACCATAAGAAACAGCACAACTATGTAAGTAGCTGGTTTTGAAAAAAAAACCCACAAATTATCAATTATCATTTTACAGAGTCACACTAAAACAAGTTCACAGTCTGTATTTGTGCCCAAATCCTTTGTTTATCTTCAGCCAGGTACTTACAGGCAATATGAAGTTTTTCAGGGGTGGACATTCATCATGGAAGAAGTCAATCCACTGTTCCAAGTCTGTGGTGTTCAGATGACTAAATGATGTTTGTTCTTAATTCAGAAAAAAGTATAACCTGTTGATATTTTTTAATTTCAGATGAAAGAAATATTTATACAATTTTGCTGAGATACAAGTCTTGTTAACAAAACAATAACTATAATTCAATATTTGAATCAAAAACCATTCACTGCTAATTTACTGCATGCATTACTGTGACTTACTTAGTCACAAATCAGTATCATCAACTGTCCACATACATTGTACAAACTTACTAAGATGTGGTTGTCTTGCTGAACTTTTAGGTGTTGCAACATTGGAGGCAACATCTTGCAGTACACACTGAATCTGCAACATAAAAGACATTATTCAGTTCATACTGAATGAGGAGTGTTGTATTTTATACTAGATTTGAAATGCTGTAAAACGGGTTTTCATTGTCTATGGTGCAAAGACTTGAAGCCACAATATTGCTCTTGAACATGACATTAATATGACTGACTCACTGGCTTTTACATTAAAAAAAACTAAAAATGGCCTTATGGTTATAAAGCAAATATTAAATATGCACTAAAAATCTACTGTTCATCTTTATGAATAATGTACCTTTACATGTATATATTTAAATTAAGTTTGTCTAAAATGTATAAATCACTAAAATAATTATTTCAATCAATTATTTCAATCAACCTCACCTGATCAAGATAAGGAATACATTCTTGAAGTTTGTCAGATTCTTTAAAAAATTCCAAGGTGAGTCTGAAGTGAGAAATAGGGATGTATTTGAAAAACAGAATTATACTGGGAAATAAGTTTTACATTTTACATCATACTGAAAGAGAAGCTGACCGAGCTGTAATTTTTTCATGATGTATTGATAGTACATTTTACAGTTAAATCACAAATAACCAATAAGTATATCATACAAACTGTCATGGTATTCCAATTTGATTAACTTGTTCAATAATTTTTAATATCTTCCAATTTTTAAATTTTAATGACATGCCATTAAATGAAAGCTACAAAAAAAATTATAGTCTGTTTATTAAAAGGAGATATCATGGTTACCCAAGTGCTGATGACAGCTCATCTATTGTTCCAAGAGCTTCAAATATAACATCATCTTTGGATCTCCTTTCACCAGTGAATGTGGCTGAAGTACCTTGTTAATCAAACAAAAATATTCAAAAAAATAACAATTTTATCCAGTGAACTACTAGTAGTCATACTATTTATGCATTTTTATGCCTCAATTAAAACTGCATGTATAGAACCAAAAAAAAGTAAGCAATAGATTAATCATTAGAACTTTTTAAAAAATGCATTTATGCAAAATTAATCACAAGCAAGCAAAGCAGATAATCAAAGACATGAGGTCAAACAATGTCTCTAAAATGCATATTGATCCAGTGAACTACTAGTAGTCATACTATTTATGCATTTTTATGCCTCAATTAAAACTGCATGTATAGAACCAAAAAAAAGTAAGCAATAGATTAATCATTAGAACTTTTTAAAAAATGCATTTATGCAAAATTAATCACAAGCAAGCAAAGCAGATAATCAAAGACATGAGGTCAAACAATGATGTCTCTAAAATGCATATTGCGCCAACACAACACAGTGCAATTCACTAGAAAAAATGAGTCCATTAAAAATAAACATAGAAAACAGCCACTCCCAACAAAATGGGTGATATTAAAGCGAAGTTAATTGCTAGGTAATTTATATTGTTTATACAACTTAACAAGTTGGTATGATTTGCTTAGGTTGGGTCCTCCGCCATATTGCCTATCTAAAGAGTCACTCGCCAACTGATCGATAAAGAAGTCATGCCAATTTGTTAAGCTGTATCAATGATATTTATTACCTGGTAATATATTTCACTTTTATGTCAACCTATTTTGTTTCCATTTCCTGTGATAACCTGCCACTGGCTTGTTTTCTCTAGTGTGTTGTGCTGTATTGCAGTGTATTGCGCATTTAAGGGACACGACTAAAAGTTAAAACAAGGGTACTTATGCAGAATCACCCCTCCCCTCCCCAATTTATAAATGTAAGTCTTAAATTTTCTATGTTTTTGGGTAACGTCTCTGCTACTCAAATGATTTCAACAATTAACTTGCTGCTCTTTCAATGTTTGCCCGTCAAATGGCTTCAGTACTAAGAAAAGAATAGCAAAGAAATGTTCAGTTTGAGTTTCACATCTGCACCGGACCAACTGCACTGTTCGTAAGCCTACCTTTATCACCAGTGCCTGTGTATAATTTAGGCCCTTTGCGCTCCTCACTACTGCAAAGACAACTGAAATGACAAAATACTAATTAAATAACAAACAACAGTCAAACAGTTAACGGTATCAAAGTCAATGGCAGTTAATCTGTCACTTTATTTCTCAACAAAATATTTATCGACAGGACTTAAATTTCAAGTTGTATGCACCTTACCTCGACGTGTGATATAGTGCTGGCCACATTCTATTAAGATGAGTTAAAATGGGCAATGTTGCACGACATATATTTGAGGAATTTGAAATTTTTTGAAGAAAAACTCCAGCTCCACTTCTGCATATGTGCGCTGCCATATTGAAAATATCCCAGTATGCATAGCAGTCGTAAACATCCTGCGGCCTGTGACTTCCGATCACCTCATCAGGAGAGCACTGTATGAAAAAATGGTGTGACAACGCGGCTCTGTTGACTTTGCATGGTAACACTGTCGGAATGGTGAGCAAAGAGTTCGTAGTGTCCGCACCAGGAAAGATTATTCTCCACGGTGAACATGCTGTGGTCTACGGAAAGGTAATGCCACGTGAAAGAAACTTTTGCAATAAATATTATTTCTTAAATTTTATTGAAATAATTCAATATCTGAAAAAGATTCTGAATACCGATTTGCATTGTGTACAGTTGTGCTAGTGATACATTATGTGCCTTTTTAATTTATTGCTTAAACGTTGCGTCGGCCAAATTTTCAGCTTGCTGTCGCTGCAGCCCTTTCTCTCCGTACAACCCTCCACATTAAAACCATCCATGATAAAGATGACGTCCTCCTGCACCTCCCAGATATTGGCGTGGAAGTGGGCTGGAGTGTCCCAGAGATTGCGGCAGCAGTGGCCCTGCCAGTGTGTATGTTCCACCGACACTTTCATATTTAACACTTGTAAATTAACTGGTCATACTCACGCTCTCATTGATGAGGCATTAACTTTTTAGGTACCTATGGAAATAACCTATTACACGTTTTTATTTTTTTAACTTACAGATTTCAATATGCACATGGGCATGCTAAGTATTCACATGAATCTACTCTTTTAGGAATTGATGCCCCCAAATAAGACTAGGTTATAGACACAAACATTTAGTTGGAACTATTAAGTTAACACTTTTTACGGATTCTTGTTGCATGCAAGATATTTGCACTGTCATCAAGTTTATAAGTTTTACAAATACAATCATCATTGAACTATGAAAATTGAACTATTTTATTTGAAAACTGCAATTTTATTTTCTTCCAAAAATAAACTACTGTTTAGATTTTTACAAAGATTACTGTTTTATTTTCCAGGTGATCCTGAGAAACCAGCACCTCCATCTGAAGAGTTGCTTCAGAAGTTGAAGACCTTTGCTAGCATTCCACATGACAGTGCAGACACAAAGACATTAGCACTGGTCTCTTTCCTCTATCTGTACTGTGCCATTGTAGGGTCACAAAAGTAAGCAATGGCAGATACTACTTTATTTTTATCTTTTTTGTTCTGCCTTTACCATGCCATAAAAACAATTAAAGTGAGATCCATATTGAAACATGCTGTAAAGTGAACTCCAAACCTTTCTTTTTATATCCTTGTTAAATAAAAATAGTGTTCAATCAATATGTATTTATATGTTTGTGTACATGTTTTTCCCCAGTATAACTTGAAAAGAATATGATATATATAACCTTCGTGCTAAAAGTCTGGTATTGGTTTTAGAACTTTAACTCCACTAGAGATCCGTATTGAGTCCAAGCTCCCAGTAAGTGCAGGCCTGGGTTCCTCTGCTGCATACTCGGTCTGCTTAGCTGCCAGCTTACTGCTGCACAAAAATCTGATCTCAGGTAAGACTTTTGACACAGACATATTTTATGAGTTGAAATTGAATAGACTGTGTAAAAAGTAGAATTGATAAAGTGCATCTGATCAATTTCAGCAACTTTTAGATGTTCAGGATAATCAATTACACTAGTTTATTTCTGATATATCTCCGTAATTACATATGTGTTTTTGGTAATAAAATATTACTTTAAATAAAATGTTTTGCGAAGTCTAAATATTAAGTATAAAACATATGATTTTTTTTCAATAATTTGAACATTAATATTCCTGCAGCTAGTGGGAAGTGGTCTGAAAAAGACCTCCAGCTAATCAATGCCTGGGCATTTCAAGCAGAGAAGGTCATTCATGGAAAACCTTCAGGAATTGATAATTCTGTTAGTACTTATGGTAAGGAATGAGATTTAATAGAGTAGTAATTTATTTCATTAGTTTAGACCAACAACCCATATTACATTTATGACGAAATGATTTTGGCAACATATATACACTTCGTGTTACATACAACAGCAAAACTGCACACTAACACAAGCAGTGTATGACATTCAACTATAATCATGGATTTTCTTTTGGCTATCTAAATTTTGATTATTAGAAATATAATTCTTTTTTCTATTACTGTAGGCCATGCTGTTTCATTCACCAAAGGTTCTGAGCCAGTAATATTGTCCCAGTAAGTGTAAATTTTCAGTCATTGAGATTTTATTCTAATTCAGTGTATTTTCTAACATTATTTTGTGTTTGATATCCACTTCAGACTTCAAATTTATTTTTCTTCATTAACGATTAAACTTTCTTATTTTTAGAGTTCCTTCCATTAGAATTCTTTTGGTTAATACTAAAGTACCACGAAGCACAAAGACACTGGTGGAATCAGTCAAGAAAAAATATGACAAAGTAAGACTGTAATTCCTCCACATTCAGAGAGTGAAAATTAAAATTTTATAGCTATATTTTGTTTCATACCTATGCAAAAACAGAAATTTCAACAATATATTTTAACTGATTTACTCATGCTTGAATTGTAGGAGTCTACTTGTTATGAATTGACATTGCAAATTGATACCATTAATAGCAGTTAAAGATTTCAGGTTTGGACTTATTAGCAGAATTAATTAAGCTTAACTGTTAACTAATCTATCATATATTTATGGAACTCTTTTAGTCCACAGTTGTAATGAGTGCAGTGATGGACACAATGGAAGCCGTGGCAAAAGAATGTCTCATTCTCTTTGAGAAAATGTACAAAGGAAAAGCAGATGAATATTATAAGCAATTAGAAGTAAGTACATCTGCAGTGTCATAGTTTGTATTTCAAGTTTCTCAACCATTTGTGATTTTGATGTTCTTGGCCAATGCCTTTTCTATATTGCTGAAGAACTGGATATTTATATTTAAACATTGTCTACATAAATGGATTTCTATGAAGAATATTCTAGGAATTTTCTATCAACATGAAGGGAACAAACCCGAAAGTTAAATTGGCCTTTTAGTCCATTTAAAGACCCATGTATTAAAAATTCCATATCAGATTAATGTTTTTGCAAAATAAGCTTTTAATTCTTTGATATTTTTGTCTTTTTCAGGAACTCATATACATTAATCAGCAACAGCTAGATATTATAGGAGTCAGTCATATAGCATTAGAAAAAGTAATTCAGATAACTAAAGCCAATGGCCTGTGTTCTAAACTCACTGGGGCAGGAGGAGGAGGCTGTGCCTTCGCTCTTATCAGACCAGGTGAGGTTAATATTTTTCAGCTCTAAGTAGACTGGTCCATGTCTGATGTGCTGATTGACCATGTTCAGGGGCGGATCCAGAGATATTTTCTGACAGTCTTCTATATTATATTTGTTGATCCATCCTCCACTTTTTGACCGTCTTCCGACAGAAAAAATTAGATACTCGTCAATGTAAACTTGAAAATCTGACCGTCTTCCGGAAGACCCAGAAGACGGCCTAAATCCGCCCCTGATGTTTGTAATTGGTCATACATCATGTATCTAGAGTCAACAAAATGTAACCAAAGAAATATTTATAAGAACTTTTAAAAAAATATGTGAGCAATTTACACTCTGAATGCTCGAAATGATAACCAGTAATATTTGGAAAGTTCTTTGTTGATCTTTCAATTCCTTGTTTTGTACGCAAGTGAATGAAATTGCTATAAAATATAAAATGGAATAAATTTCAATATCAGTATAAAAATGTCCATTTCTGGTCGAATATTCTTGCCAATTTATTTCTACTTATTATAAATTGTTATATATTAATAACAATAATCATAGAACAAGCAGTAAACCTAGTTATACTTTTCAGATGTTCCCAAAGAAACTTTAGACTGTGTGATCCAGCAGCTATCTCTTGAAGGTTTTGATTGCTGGGAAACTGGCATTGGGGCAGAGGGTGTGACCTTACATGTATAACAGTGTGATAATTGGGAGACTGGCAAAGGGTGTGACCTTACATGTATAACAGTATGATAGTTGATAGACTGGCAGAGGGTGTGACCTTACATGTATAACAGTATGATAATTGGGAGACTGGCAGAGGGTGTGACCTTACATATATAACAGTATGATAATTGGGAGACTGGCAGAGGGTGTGACCTTACATATATAACAGTATGGTAACTGGGCGATTGGCAGAGGGAGCGATTTAACATGTACTGAGAGGTACAATCACAGATAATTATTTGTTCTCATTTATGTTTTTGACAACACTGTGTTGTAAAATTTCGTTTCTCCCATATTTTTGTCATGTCAAATTGATGATAGTACCACAGATCTAGTAAAAGTTATTTTTATTCATATTTCGTCTTACTGTTATGTATATCATTATTTCCCTTTATGTCATCTTATGGCTGGTATCACGTTCCTGAAAACAGCTGTTTTACATTTGTTTCTGGTTTTGCATTGTAATTGGTCTTGAGTATATTATAGAAACTATATGTTCACTCCATTTAAAAAAATAATCATATAGGGTTTGAATGATTTGACTTAACATTTTCTTTTTGAATTCAATTATTGAATGAGGTTTTGCTCTTACATAGAATGCAATAATTTGTATTTAATTTTAAATTTAATTTCAAATTGGAAGTGTCTGGTGTGACTAATTTAAATGAATAGTTCAGACAAATGACACATCTTTCAGTTTTTCCCCCAAATTTTGAACATTTGTAATTTACAATTTATTGCCCTTCAGGACATTGCAACTATTTTAGTCCTTCGAAAAATACTCACTAGTTTATGTAAACCAAGGTAACAAATTTTGCATATATGTTATTTTACTTTTTCAATACATACTGTCACAGTACCAGTCAAATGAGTGATATGACATTGTGATAAAACATTGTCAAAGTTTTTTTTTTACACCACTCATAGTATTTACCGGTGTTATATTGTGCAATGTGCCAAGTGCATATATGCAATACCCCTTGTAACAGAGTTATAAAAAGTTCTATATAATTTTAAAGCATTTCACAATCAAAGGTTACTAAATAGTTAACAAAACTCACTAGACCAAGCTTTGGATAATGTTTTCTGTTTTTACTAAGTTATACTGTAGTTGAAAGTAGAATGATAATTATAGTCTGGGCTAATTTCAACATTGTTAATTTAATTCAAACGCATTCTAGTTTCATTTTTTGGCTTTGTTAATATTGAATATTTTACTGGCTGTGGACTAAGTTTATTGAAATTTGGTTGACCATTTTGATTTGACTGAAAATAAAGTAGTTAGGCAGGAAAATCTTTTCCTGGAGCAAGTCCAGACAGTGGAGGGTATGAAATTGCTTTTCATTAACATTCTCTTTGAGTTGTGCTTGTTAAAAAATTAATGTGCCATGATCAAATTTGTATGCCATAGACATTTTGCTCAAGTGTTATGACCTATTTTGTACAGTTCCCTAATGTGAAACAAAAAAACATTATGAGGGAATGTCGGGTTGCCTTAGTTGTTGAACTACTGTACTATTGAGGATTTTGTGCATTTCTGATAGAAGATCAATGGTCGAGGTTTGGACATCTCTCTTCTTTTCCGAGAATATAACTAGGAAAAACTTGATTGAAGCATACTTATTTTGCACCAGATACAGCCATGTATTATATCCTTAGAAGTACTTAGAATACAAAAATCAGTGTTGATTAATGGTGTACACAATATTGAAGACAGATTTTGATCTTTTTTTGTCAATATTTGTCAGGGGTATACGAATTAAGATTAGGATATTTGGCACCAAATAAAAAAGTCAATCCACAGTTCCAGTTGTACGATCAGTATTGGTGAGATGAAAGAATTGTACTAGTCATACTTAACAAAATAAAAGTCAAATTCAAAGTATTTTTAGCATTTTTACTAAGGCATTAAAATGATGCATTTTGCACTGATGCACATGGCATTTAGTATTGTTAACTAAATTTAAATTGTTAAAACAAGTACTACTCATCCATTTTCCATGATGACATTTTGTAAAAATGAGGTTTGTTTTAATTTTTTAAATGATCTATTGAAGTAAACTGTTTTAAAATACAAAAAAAAAAACATACTTGCTGGCAGTAAGAAAACTATTTTAAAAGGTTCTTTATATAAAGTAAATATATAACTTGTCTTTAACCTGCCAGGGCAAGTGCAAGTGGACACCCATCACCTGACACTTAACAATGTATAAATAATAAACAAATATTTTAAACTTTTCAAAACCAAGTTTTGATATTGCAAAATCAAATGGCTGGAGCAGCAGCTTCAATAAAGAAAACATAAGCATTCTACAGTCCAATAGGAAGGACTGACATACATCAACTAAATCTCAACCTTTTATAATAGATAAGCATCTGCTGCACTAAGCAAATACCTGGTTTAAATAGAAAACAAAATCACACAGGATAAGGTTATGATAACAACGTTTTCTAAAATGGTAAAAAATAAGCATTAAAAAAAAAACGGAAAAAGTATCCAGTTTGACAAAACTGACTACATGTTTTGAGCGGAGCAAAGATTGCTGGTCATGTTCGGGGCTATTCAATTTGCCTGCTTGTTTAGTCTCCATGTTCCCAAATATTACCCTCAAAGGTATTCATAGAATTTCATGCCCGCAATCAAAACTAGCTAACCATATTTCAAGCTACTAGTAGTTAATCTGTCCATTTTCAATCAACCCTGTATGACTGGAAAACAATCCTTCTTTATCATAAATCTTCCAACTGCTGGTTTTTAACTCGAGTCCTTTTTAATGTATTCATTAAAATTTTTCATCTCCTTCCACCACTTCCTTTAAGCTCAACATCTCTATTCTTCCCTTGCCTTTGGTTTCGGTTTTGACCAGATCATCAATTTCTCTGTAGCACCCTGGATCTATCAGTATAACCTAAAATTCAGAAATATAGGGGGGAATTCACTGACAGGCAATTAAAATTCAATGTGCCCTGTTTGGTACATCCCAAATTACTGGATAAGAAGATGTTATTATCATTCAAATTACCTTGCATCAAATACAGATCCTTAAGCTAATTAAATAAGATTTTTTTGGTATCTGATTACTTAACATAGATAATGGAATTGGTATTCATTTAGCTGTTTTAAAACCTGCAGTGGGCATATGGGTAAAATTCCTACCATTTCCAATTCATCTCCGTCCGACTCTTCGGACTCCACACTCTTTGACAAGTTTTTTAGTTTATCCTTAAGTTTCTTGGCATCTTTAGCTGCAAAGATAACACATTTATCCACTCCTTGCAAATAAATAAATAAATGAACATGAAAAATCTTTAAATGTTTGACTAAAGAGTCATTTGCTTTAATGTACAAAATATTCTAATTTTTTAGATAAGGCATACAGTGTATTTTCATATTACATGGCTAAAATGCCACACAGACCTGCAATGGCTATCCTTAGTCTCATCTGAGCTCTTTCAATATTTATGCCTTTAAATTCTTTTAACTCCTTGATTACTTCAAGTGCCTGAAAAAGGTAAAATTTTCACTAAGTGAACTTTGCAAATTGTTTAAGCTTACATTTAAATTGCATTACAAAGTACAGTACCTCTTCATTAGCAAATTAATTTACTTTTCAATCACCAACCTGTTGCTTTGTACTTTTGGATGGTTTCACAGAGATATGAGCATCTTTCATGGCCTTTTCAATCATGGTCACAGTGTAGGGACGTTTTGTGTCTGGGTTGACACATTTGTCTGCTATTATTGTGGCTATGTCTCTGAACATTGACTCCAGCTGCCCTTGCCTTTCTTTCTCTGAGACCTGTAGTTCACCCTTTGCTAATATCTGAAATATGTACAGAATGCATGGATACATTTATAAGTTTACCAATTTGACAAAAAAAAATGACAATAAACATGTTTAAAGAATTTGATGACTTAATTGCCAGCTTGTTATGAAAAAATGATCTGGTCAATTAAGTTAAAGTACAGTAAATTATGTGTTTGACAGATGGTTTGTGGTACCTTGACTAAAGACTGCTAGTGATTTGTACATTAGTATACAATGTTCTATATATGCAATGCAATGTGGGCTAAATAAGAAAAAAATTATTCACTAAATTACTGCATACTTTAATCCATATCAAAATGTTAAAACAAAGAACAATTCTGGCACTTACCATGGTAAAATGTTTGCATTTTCTTTTGACGAATTAGAATATAGTTGACAGTTGGCTAAAATGTTATCATACTACAGTAATTCCAGGCATGTTACAGTACAATCTGTAGACAGCAATAAGTACCTTTAGGCAGATCTCCTCCTGGTTATCTGTGCCAAACGCCTTCTGTAGGTCCTCTGCTTTGGCCAATTGGCCCTTGGAAACATTGAGGAAAACTGCATGAGTCTGCAGTACTTCTTCTATGTCTTTCTCGCTGTTAAGATTTAAAAACTTGACAATTATTAAGAATGAGAAAGATTTGACACATCATTTACATTGCAGTGCTGGTAGTAATACAGTACCATCAGTAAATGTGTCAGTGACATTTACATCCAAATTTACTTTTTTACCTGTATATCAAAACTGTGTAATATTTCGTGGACGTAAAAAGGAATTCACTACTCCCCAATGAATTAAAGAAATGAATGAAACTAAACTTACACTTTGTTTCTCCATGATGTGACTTTGTTTGGATAACAGGCGATCTCAAACCTCTTGCCAGCCTTTTTCATGCGTACCACAGCAACATTGGTAAGCTTTTTCTGGTTAGTCGGAGTAAATATGGACATATTTGCATTAATGTCTTGTCTGTTATAACATATTTCGTAGCTACTGCAGTATTTATCCTGTGGTTGCAGCTTGCAACATGCAGCACAATCTGGAAATCGTGAATTAATCTCCAAACAAAAAAGAGGGGATATTTGCCAAGAGGTACCAAAGTCTTAGCGGTCGTATCTTAAACTAGATTCACACATGTATAAAATATATGTAAAAACAAATAAAATGTTATCACTTTTTTTGAGAAAATGGGCAATAATGACTTTTGGGCATATAAGTGATAATTTAAACCCATTGTTCGATCACAACTAATAACTTGTGCTTACTTTAGTCCACTTTAAAACCAACAACATCTTCGTGCTTCCAAGGTTTATTCAAGTACATGTATTAGAAATAAAACCAAAACAACGATTTTCTAAAAATGAGACAATTTATACAATAGTAATTAGTAATAACATTATTTGTGTAAATAGCGGTGAGCAGAACTGACGCGTTTTTATTTCATTTTATCTTATTTTATTATATATGTTTTTAAGAAAAATGACAGTTACACTGCATCTCTATTTTTATTTATGAGATTATTATTATTATTCATTATTATCATCTTATTTTATTTTATTTATTATTTATTTTTATTTATTTATTTATGTATTTATTTATTTTTATTTATTTATTTATTTTTTTTTTCTGTACTGTTTTTATGTCACAGATTAAGCGATCTTCATAAAAAAGACACTTCAAAATGTCTGTGTAGGCCTATAAAACAAAAACCAGAACTATTTTCTTGGCGACAATGACCATTTTTCTAATAAAGCTTAGGCCTACTAGTAGGCCTACTCTCACTATACTTCTGAATTGAACATTCCTCCGAATAAGATGAATGAACGTAAAAAAAAATCGCAATTTCATTTCTTTTTAAAGATACAGAGCTTTTTACAGGAATAAATGCATGTCATTTTAGAAAACAAATTAGCAACGTTCTGGAATAAAACTCAAATTAGCGGCCTAACATCACTAAGAATGCTTTTTTATATATCTTTACCCAGGTCAAACAGTTTCCGATTCTCATTCACGAAACAGCAGAAACGGCACACACTGCATGCATGCAACTTTTTACAGATTGTCACATTCCTTGGTTTGCCGAATATTATAATAATTTATTCAGCTTGTTATGTTTTGTAGTTCTTTCAAATTCTGGATTGATTAGGCTTCGATGCATTATTTGAAAAAACTCTTTATCATGTAACTGTATAAATGTTCAGGTTGACTTTCTTCAAGCATGAGGCTTTAGAGTCAAACTGAAAAGCCTCTTTAGCAAATAGCAATGAAAAACATTCCAAAATACACATCGGTGTTTACTCGGTAATTTAACAGAAGAAAGCCCCATATCAGGCATACATTAGGAGAGAGAGGCAAGCTCACAAAACATTGAATGGTTTTTATTTGATTTTCAAACTGTGTATTCAAAGCTAATGGAGCAAACGATAAAGCTGCTTCATTTGGGCCGATTGGCCTTGTTTCTACAATTCTTCGCATGTTTATCCTTAGTTGGGTCTCAAGTACCAGCTTGGTGACATCAGCAGTCCACGCATGGCAGCGAACGAAACATATATTCTGCAACAATTCTGATTTGTCTCAGTTTCTCTTACACAGACGAAAGCCAACAAAATGGTTGCAACAGCTTCTCCTATGACGGTAAGTAAATGGATAACTATTCGGCCTTAAGTTTATCATTATGTGTACACAATTGAATTATAAAATTTGGGTGTTTACGTTAGGGTCAATCCCCAGCAACCGGGACAATGGCGACCCCAATGCTACAGTATTGGGCTCAAATTAAAGAATAATAGACGAAATAAAAGGATTTCATGACCGGGCGAACTCAACTATTCTAGTAGAATTGTACTGCCTTAAATTATTCTTGTTGAGAGTTTAACGAAACTATTTCTTAACATAAATCGATCTGTGGGGTGCTTTGAAATGAGGTAGGTATTCTACTTTAACTTAACATAGATAACTCTGTTAAATTGCTTTCGACTCTTCACAACTGACTATTACATGTAGGTAGTACAGAAGAGTTAATCAAATTGGGTTCCAGTTTAGTTCAGAAAAAATGCTTACATCATCTGCAAAGTAAACAGAAGTGGGCACAGTTGCGATTTTTTACTCTTTTCCTGCATGACTGTTACTTTATTTCTCTTTGTAATTTGCAAGTTTTAAGATAATTTCATCGGTTGGTCCATGTTTTCAAAAGAAAAAAGAATCCGCCTTGACATATTGCCGTAAATTTGACAAGGCGTTCACCAATAGAGGCAATTTATCTGTAAAACACTCGAACAAAACATTCATTTTGGAGATAATCAAATCCCAAAGTAAAGTGCCTTAAACCTTGGAGCGCTGACGATAAGAAGAAGGAAAGGGGGTAGTAGCAAAAAGGATGCCTGGTGTTACTAAAACCACAGTAGAGAGTTAAACATTCTGTGTGGGAGGTAGGGGTAGGAACAGGAACGCAGTGTGTTTTGTTTATCACGGAATGTAGTGAAAAGCTCCGTAAGTTCTTCTTTTAATTATATTGGGGAGGCTTAAATTGCAAAGTTTGATATACAGCATTAGTTTTAAAAAACTTGAAAACTGCACCATCACCGACTTATTTCACATGTCAGACGAAGTCATATTAAACAGACACTCGAGCAGTAAGTTATCTTAGTATTTAGCACTGACTTATATCACCGCTATCATCTTTTTTGCTCGGGTTCATAGGTCTGTGAAGTTTTGCGTGACATTTATTTCCACAGTAATATATTTGTCTAAACTAGGACATATGAAACAATTCCAATTTTTGAAAGTCAAAGGTGTAATGTGTACGCAGCCTATAAGTTCTTTTTATGGACTTAAAGATTTAATGCTACACTAATCGCCCCATGGAGGGTCGTTACCAGCTAAGTCTGTGTATTATCAGCTGTAATGGTTTTGACTTACGCAACGCTGAGGGGGTATTCATTCTTTTTTGTTGAATAATTTCAACGAGGGAGATCAAGTTCAGACCCACTGTTTGCATCAGAATAATATACCTTTTACAGCTGCACGGAAAAGTCATTAGCATTGTACATAAACTGACTTGTTGCTCCTTTTGGCAGTACTTTACAAAATCTGAAGTAAATATTTAACTTTTCACTTTAAATCGAGATGACATGAAAAAAGGAGGCCCATTTGTTACGTGATTCCTTAGCTACATATCGTTATATGGCATATCATATCAGCTCGTCTTAGACCAGTATGTAATATATATTTAAAGGTAGTACATATTTGTCTATGCACGAATATGGTTGATTTAACAAATAAAATCCGTTTGCCATTATGGTTAATACAAGACAAACAGATGAACATTGCGAGAACAAAAATTGGGCATACATTTTGTTGCATTATATTGTATTTTCATTTCCACTTATACGTAAAATTTTACTTCGCCTTTAATTTTCAAAATCGAAAAGGCTTTAGTTTGTCACCGTACCAAAATGCTGACGTTTCATGTCGATTTTTATTCTCGGTGTCATACACATTAGAGTGGTAGTTATGATACGTGTATCAGTTTACTAAATTATTAGATAATGGTCCCTTAAAGAAACATAACACAGTGAATAAACGGAGGTGTTTTTCAATGCATAAGTTACTTGTCTGCGTCTTATATCACAGCTGAAATATATCGGACAGGTAATTGTGTTTTCATGAAATGGAAATCTTAGATAAATATTTGTTAACAAAATGTAGCATTGCACGCAAAAAAAAAGAAGCCTAGCGTTGGCAGGTGTTTTAGGTTAAGTTTGCTGTGTGAAATGATTGATGGAAACCCACCTGAAAAAAATGGACAAAAATGTCAAAGGGCTAGGTCCTATTTAGTGTTGACTAACGGTAAAAAAAAATGAATGCTTAGTTATGATTAAGTTATGATAGCCCTGCGATACAGTGGGTCTAACAATCTAATCGACATAATAGCTACCGGGACATTATAATCGAAATGAAAAGCTTTATTTAGCCATTCTATTTGCTTGCCCAGCGAAAGAAAATATCTACTCGCGAAAGAGCAACACGAAGCGTATGAGGTTAAGAGCCCTAATCAATTGTCTGAATAAACGATTGCGCTCGGATCAATACAACCCAGCCTCGGCTCTCCTTAGATACAGACTTTCTGCTTGATAAACCGAAGAAACAGCTCGATACAGCTGTTTATTAATCATTTTCACAAGAGTAGTTGGCAAGTGTCAGAAGTATGTCCTTACGAAAAGAGTTTATCATATCTCAGTTATCTCCTAATGGAGACCATATACGCAGAGTGCTACCTGAAAAGCTTGTTAAGGTGAGACAAGATATGATAACTGTTGAGAAGGTGAAACTTGGGGGGTTAGTAAAACAGTTTAAGGAGGAGAGATCCAGAGATAAATACGAGATAGAGATGTTTAGGGAGACTTGAACGATATGTGGTATCTAAAGACTCTTTAGGTCCAGAAATAACTTAATACATTATCTACGGCAAATACTTTATTTTTCATATTTTTTTATCGGTTGCCAATACAGAGTGCCTATTTGTGTTCATCGTCGATTCGACAGATTTAGAAAGTGGCTATTAACTTACGAGGCTCTAACGTTTTGCACCAGAAATCTCCTTTATTTGTGCCTTTCTACTGGTATCTTCTTCAAACATAATTATCATTGTAAAAGTGCGATAGATCAGATTTGTTGAATTTTCAAGTAGATAAGTATTCCAGAAATGCAAACAAACTCGTTAACTGGGCAGAAAAAAAGGCCCAGAACTTAACAATATCATATTTTCAATTTTTTTCACAATAATTTCACAAAATTCCAGTTGCATAAAACTTTTGATGAAATAACCATGCGAAATATTATGCAAGAATGCAAGTGTAAATTTCCAATGTCAAAGTGCTTTGGAGTCTTCTGGATTGTTGCCTATTTCAGACTTCAGACTTTCGTACATAAGATCATTTGATTGTCTCTATGACACTGTCCTCTATCTAAAGCTACCGTCTACCAGGGCCCCATATTATATTGTGGACTTTTTCTCTTAGAGTGCACAGAATTACGACGGTACTGTCAATTAAACCAGAGATATATCTGTGAATATCTTGTGAAAACTAATCTGTGGTCCCGGTAGAGGGTCCGACAGAAAAGTTTTAGTGACTGATGTGTAGGGGTCTCACAAAGGGTTAACAAAATTATTATTTTTAAGAAGTCTGAAAGATAAATTCCTAGGAGATGTGAAGGCATGTGTTATGATAGAAATAGAGGCTGAGACCAGTTTGCTAGTGTGTAGAGGAAAAATTAGCCAGTAATCAATCGACTTTTCTAAGAAATTACAGTTGGAACTTCAAAACGCTTCCTTCTTGCGCGGCGTTTGTGGACTGCTATTTATAAATTAATCACGACAGTGATGTTAGTAAAGATATAGGATCAAACTGCTATGCGCCAGAGGAAATATGGTGACAAATATCGGAGTGAAATGGCATTGAATAATCATAGATAATTGATGAGTTTTAATAACGTAATTGTGTTTTATTCACCCAACATAATGGTACTTGTAGATAAAAGCGCATTCTCTTTGGCCATTAAAACATGA